>CAJGYO010000011.1:7129636-7571297 GCA_904845875.1 Miscanthus lutarioriparius | reverse complement strand
ATCAACAGCTTCAAGCGAGAGATGGCAGCTCGTTTCCGAATGAGCGATCTCGGCGCTCTCTCCTACTACCTCGGCATCGAGGTGAGACAGGGGAAGGAGGAACTCACGCTCGGGCAAAGCGCGTATGCCTCTAAGCTGTTGGAGAGGAGCGACATGGTGGAGTGCAAGTCATGCGTGACTCCGATGGAGGAGCGGCCGAAGGCGACGACGAAGGCCAAGATCGCGGGCGAAAGTGGATGCAACACTCTCACCGGAGCATCGTCGGCGGTCTCGCTATCTAGTCCACACGAGGCGGACATTGCGTTCGCCGTGGGCTCGTCGATCGCTTCATGGAGGATCCCAGAGAGGATCACTGGACTACGGTGAAGCGGCTACTACGCTACGTCAAGGGGACGGTGAATCATGGAATCATCTTCCCAAAGACCGGCGGGAGTAGGCTGCATCTCACGGTATTCAGCGATGCAGACATGGCGGGGGACATCGACGGACGACGGAGCACCTCTGGCGTGCTCGTCTTTCTCGGGTCAGCCCCAATTTCATGGTCGTCGCCGAAATGAAAGATGGTGGCGCTATCTACGTGCGAGGCGTAGTATGTAGCGGCGGCCACAAATGGCGTGCCAAGTTGTGTGGCTACGCCCAAATTACTGCCGGGCGAGCCGACCGGCGTGGAAGCTCACCCACCAAAGACCGATGGTGGACAACCAGCCCGCTTATCGCCCTCGCGAAGAATCCGGTTCGCGCACGACCGGAGTAAACACATCGACGTAAAGTTCCACTTCCTCGGGGACTGTGTTGATGGAGGGCAAATCGTCATCGAGTTCGTCGAAACTGCTCGGCGGCATGGACGTCCTCACCAAGCCGCTTCGGACGACTTCGACTCACGGAGCTGAAGGAGATGATCGGCATGGAGAAGGTACAAGGGTTAGCGATAGGATTAGGGAAGATTGTTAGCTAATCTATCGCCACCTTGTGTGAACACACAGCAGAGAAGAAGCGGTGCCGACTTAGCACTGCTGTGTGTGAACACGAAGCAAGGGAAGGCGGCTTTTTTGCTGCGTGTTCACACAAGGTGGCGATGGATTAGCTAACAATCTTCCCTAATCCTATCATCTAACCTTTGTACCTCTCCATGCCGATCATCTCCCTTCAGCCCGTGAGTCAAGTCGTGTGAAGCTACGCATGGAGAGGACGTACAAGAGGCCGAAAGGCTGGGATTAACTCGAAGATTGTTAACTAATCCATCACCATGCTTGTGTGTGGCACGCATGAGAGGGGAAAGGGTTAGCAGAGCGGGGAAGATTGCAACTAATCCATCGCCACCTGTGTGAACACAGCAGAGGAAGGCGGCGCCGACTTTGCCCCCTCGCCGTTGTGATCTGATGGCAGGGAAGGCGGCGCCGACTTTGCCCCCTCGCAGGATACAAGAGTCTTTGCAGTGCAGGCGCGCCAAGACGGCACACCGCCAGCAGAGTCGGCTCTGTCGGGTTAACTGCATTCTTAATCTGTTATCGGCATGATGGGCGCCGCACATGGACTAGATAGTTAGAGTTGTATAAATAGACATGTATGACAACTCAGTAAAGAGAGCTCAGATTTGCCATCACACAGACAGAGTCTCGGCCAACGTTGTTGTCTTGTATTGTGCGTGCTTGCTCTGTTCTCCCTTCTTCTCCCAACTCCGTCCGTAGTGTGTGGGTACGGACAACGCCGGTACGTGGTCTGCACGGCTAGTGGGTGCTCGGCAACACTAGCGCGGGCTCGGCGAGACCGTCAAGTGCTCCTCTCGCCTGAGCCGGTGCACGGCAAGATCGGCTAGAGTGGTTCACTGACGTGAGCCGGTGATCCTGTGAGACCAAGGGTGGTCTGGAGGCCATCACGGTGGTCGGGAGGCTAACTGTGGGCCAACAAGGTCTAGTTCAACGCATTGGATATACACCTTCGTTGAGAAATATATGTTGTTTTAGAGCCTGAATGGTCAACCATCCTTCACTTTCACGACAAATATAGGCAAAATTATTTAGCTTGGGACCATCAGATATATTTGAGAGTTACTTTCCTAATATAAAATATTTGTACTTTTTCAGTAAAATATCTATTATTTATATTACATATTAATATAGAAATTGATATCCAAGTTGCTTATTTGAGACTATCTCATCATATGGGTTCCTCAAACATCTTTTGATTCTTTGACAGAGAATTGTTTGGGAAATTTAGAGATGTCTCGGTTCCTGAAATGTATCTGGAGCAAACTAGAAGGCGAGTCCTTATCATGGAATGGATCGAGGTGCACAGTCTGTGATCTTATTCAACTGTTAACAAATGAACATGCATGCAAAAATTGCAGTTTGTAATTCTACTTGCGCTTTGTGATCTTGTAGGGGGAAAAGTTGTCAGAAGTCAGAGATCAGTATTTGGTTGAGGTAAAGGACTGTCAAAGCTCAAATAATGACATAAAACTGGGCTTTCTAAGCACATCGATCAGATTGATTATGCTGGCATATTTTACATTACAGGTTGGAGTATATTGTTCGCTTTCCCAGCTATTAGAGTATGGATTTTATCATGCAGATCCACACCCCGGAAATCTTCTGCGTACAGTTGATGGGAAATTAGCCTACTTAGGTAATGGTTATATTTTCTATATCTTCACTAAAGAATGCACGTTTATAGACTTTTGGGTTCCCAGTTTACTGTCTTGATCATCTTGAGTGCTGCTGCCCTTTGTGTGACCAAGAGGAGGAAAATATTCAGCACTTGCTCACATCTTGTGTCTTCACAAGAAGTGTATGGTTTTCGGTCTTATCTCTAGTTAGGCTGCGACACTTATCCCCAGGAACAAAAGAATGCACTTTAATGGATTGGTGGTGCCTGGCTTTGCAGCATGTTCGGAAACATCATCGCAAGGGTTTCAACTCATTGGTCGTCCTGGTGGCATGGTGGATATGGAAGCATAGAAATGGTTGCATTTTTTAGGGATCTCAGCCAGTTTTAATTCTATCATACAGGATATTAGAGATGAGGCCAAGTTGTGGTGTGTGGTGGCAGCCAAGGGGCTCCGTAGCTTATGGCCATGACTGCTTTGTTAGTCTTTGGTTATTACTTAGTTTGTTTTCAGTGTTTTTCTGCTATAATGGTCATGCCCTTCTAAGGGGTTGTTTGAGTCACTTAGACTCCTTATTCTTCTACTTAATATAAATGATACGCAGCTCTCCTGTGTGTTCAAGAGAGAGAAAAAAAACTTTACAACCAATTGAATGAAGCTCACACTATTTCGACTAAATGTGACACACTATTTGTCAATAGATTTTGGGATGATGGGAGAATTCCGACAAGACCTTCGTGATGGATTTATTGAAGCTTGTTTTCATCTTGTTAACCGTGATTTTGATGCTTTAGCAAAAGATTTTGTAACCCTTGGGTAAGAAAATTACTCTGAACTAATATGAATCAGTTCTCACACATTAGGTTGGTTGTCAGTATCAGTATCATTATGTGATGAGTTAGGTTTCTGAAGTGGAATTCGTTTATACTAATGATCCAGTAAATGCAACTTATCTTTACAAATCTTGCAGTTTACTTCCTCCAACTGCCCAGAAGGGTGAAGTCACAAAGGCATTGACAGGTATTCTAGTTCTGGATGAATGTTGGATATGTTTAAACATAACTTAGAATTAGTTGATCTAGATACTGTTGTACTAATCTCAAATTTGTAGATCAGGAGTCTTGCCATAATACTTGTCCAATTGGCATATCACTCGGTATCCTACTTCCTATTTTTGTCCCAGGTGTATTTGAGAATGCTGTTAACAGAGGAGTTCAGAATATAAGCTTTGGAGATCTGTCAGGAAATCTTGGACGAACAATGTACTATTCTAGTTTATAGATAACCATTTCTTCAATAGACGTACTGTAAGTTTGTCCTATTAACTAGAGTTAACATTGTTTCAGGTATAAATTCAAGTTCCAGATACCTTCTTACTTTTCCCTTGTAATTCGAAGGTAACGAGTTTGTCTGCAAAAATTGAGCAAAGTGCTTCACTAATAGAGCTTGCAAACAGGCAGATGCTCTAGAATATGTCTGATATGTATGTTTTTGGTTCATCGGATAAGAGGTTTACCATGTGATTTTTCAGCCTTGCTGTTTTAGAAGGTATCGCAATCAGCTTCAATCCAAACTATAAAGTTCTGGGCAGTTCATATCCATGGATTGCAAGAAAAGTTCTCACTGACAGTTCACCAAAGCTTCGATCAACTTTGCAGACTCTTCTTTATAAGGTTGATATTTGTCAGCATTTGTATTCTTTGACGATTTTAAATCATACTAACTGCTAAGGTGTCAATCACGTTAACAAGTTTACAAGATCAATAGTGAATAGTGATAATTAATGATTGTTTACTTTGAAATATTTTTCAAGTTTCCTGCCTATATTATGCCCAAGCTTTTCTACTGCAAATTCTGTTTTGACTATCATCCTTTTTCTTCAACTATTATGTTACAGGATGGCACTTTCCAAATTGATCGCCTGGAATCTTTGTTAACTGAGGTTGGTTTCTTTCGTTCTATGTCTTATATAGATTAAGGGTGGGCCTGGTGCAAGCGGTAGAGTCTTACCGCCTGTGACCGGAAGGTCCCGGGTTCGAGTCGCGGTCTCCTCGCATTGCACAGGCGAGGGTAAGACTTGCCACTGACACCCTTCCCCAGACCCCGCACAGAGCGGGAGCTCTCTGCACTGGGTACGCTCTTTTTATGTCTTATATAGATGCTACCTATCCCATCTAATATAGTTGTTTTGAGTTGTGTCATATAACAGTCCTTTTGTTCATTCGGTATTATTTTTGCAGAGTCCTGGATATAACAGTGCCATAGAGAAGGAAGGTGGTAGCACGGATGAACTTTCTCTTGCGCTGTATGAAATGACCTCTCTGCCAGAATTTCTTCCAGTTCTTTCTGTCATTCCTGAGGTACGTTGGACATAAGTTAAGTGAGACTATATGTCAGAATCCATATGACACATGGCTCATTTGTGTATACCCTTCTCCATCGAAGCTTCCACCGGAGTCCCAACAGCAGTTGCTTCTTCTGCCAGCGGATTTAACCAATCGTATTTTATCTCGGGCTGTCGCGAGAACCATTAGAAGACTGTTCATGTAAAGCCAAAGGTACAGAAATTTTCCGTCCCTGCTTCCTTAATTTTTATTTAACTATTCTTTTTGGTTCACTACTAGAAGATGAGGATTTTCTCTCTCTCCACTCCATATGGTAGCATCTAATCTAGAACCCAAGATCAATCCTTTTTTTTGTTCTTTACGTAATGCTTTTGAAACACTGCTATGTACATATTTTTCAAAGTACAACAGGCATTGTAAATGGCCCGTGTTGTTATGCACATATGGTGTAACTGACAAACTTTGAGTTAAATCTATGTGAACATAAAAATAATGCTGTAATGCATTTTTCCTCGAAAGCATGGATTCATGTCATTTGCTTGTTTCACAATCTGACATAGTGAAAATTGAAATGACAATACCATGCTATGCCCTAATGTCCCCATCAACCATTCATTGAGATAAATAGCAAATTATCATTGTTTTAACTGAAAGCTATTTACTTATTCATTTGCACAAGTACAAACTCAAACGGTCCTCTTTCATGCTGCATGAACAATAATCCAACAACACTGTAGAAAGAGTTTATGCAAAGGTATATGTACAATTAAACAAACAAGGGCCATATGTTGTGAGCATCCTTCCCCTCACATACAAGCAATCAGTTTCTGACCATGGTCTTCTCGGTAAGAAAACTTTCCATCTTTAGCAATGCCTGAAAGGGTTGAGGTGAAAATTTCTCAGTTAGATAGATATAGTTGTGAAGACCAATCCTGCTAAGACAGAACAGGAAGAAAATAGAATTTCAGGATATCAGGATACCTCAATGGCGATGGTACTAGGTGTAAGTACAGTGACATCATTATGGCTTTGTTTTAATGCAATATCTGCATCATAAAGAATATGGTCAATCAATTGAATTTGCAGCATTGGGCTTAGCGAGTTTGTTAGTAGTATACAGCATTAGAAGGAAAAAACAGGATTAGACATAGCAGATGTTACTAAAAATCATTGGAAACCTACATTCAAGTGAAACTCTGGCATCAGCATTAGCATACGAGTCCATTCTTTGCTCAAAAAGTGATGTAAGTTTCGCATAAGCCTGCATTAGAAAATAAGAGGTCCTTAGCACTGTAAGGTTTACAAAAAATAGTATATATTGACTGGACCTCAAGAGGTCCATTCTCATATGAAGAGTATTAGTGGCTACCTTTGCATAAGGGTCACCAGATTCCTGATGCAAGAGTGGTCGAGATGCGGTTCCTACAGCAGCAATTCTTCTTGCAAGTGCATCCAGTGGAACATCTAACCACATAGTCAGCCCTTTCTTCATGTAACTCCTACAAACCCACAGTAAACTACGGTGAGAATTGGTTCTGAAGAGCAACATCAGGGTAGTTTATCACTTCCAGTACCAATTGATTGGTCGGATCACTGCACCACCTCCGGTTGCAACAACCAACCGATGCATTGATGACAGATCCCTCAGGACCTCACTCTTGACAAATCGAATGAAACAAGAGGATATCAGAAGAGTTGGTTATCAGGTACAGAGGGACTTCAATAGGAACTTAATGCTGTCAGCCTCTGATCACAGCATTTAAATCCGAGGTGGGGAATTGCCAATTCCATCTTCTTAGAAAGAAAAATGAATGGCTTGCGGACTTGGGAGTCTTTTCCCACACTTTCAACCTTCAATAAGGAAATAAATAAATCTCATCATCTCTAGAGAAATAGACATATTACCTCATTATCTCTGAAGAATGCTTCGCTATGGAGCTGAAAGATCTCAGCAACAGATGATATACCAACAGCCTTCTCTACCAACTTATCACTGCAATCAGTATTGGCCAATAACATTTGTAAATCATAAGCAAAAAAGGTTACTTATGGAAGATTTTGGTGGAGGGTGAAGTTCATTATCAGAGAGAAATACAAACCTGTCGAAGAATGAATAACCTAATACTTCGGCTAATATCTTCCCAACTGTAGTTTTGCCTGAACCCATCATTCCTGCATACCAAGTACACAAACGATGATGGGATGAAGCTAGGGTCTGAGGTAAACTGGTGAAGTGGAGCTAGAAGCCAAGAACTAACCAACAAGATAAACGCAACGGCCATCTAAGTAAGGGAGAACATCCTGGGCTTTTTGCTGGAGTTAACATGTCCGTCATATTAGTAATTAATATATACATAAATAACCATAGCTGGTTGATGTATTTTCTCCATATACAAGGAAATCATCATTACATCATTTCCTATTTCTAGGGGGAAAACACATTTTCCTAACCTGTAGTATGAGAGCCTCGTCAGCAGAGTAGTGGACCTTTCCAGTTCCTGCAAACCATTATCATGTGTATCATATCTAAACCGTCTGATAGCGGTACCACACGCCCCCCCCCCCCCAAAAAAAAAGTCTGATACCACTAAATTGTCCCTTGAATGAGAATATATCCAGATGAAACGGGTAGTCCTCTAATTCCTCCTTAGCAGCAAACTAACTTCAAAGTGAAATTATCTAAATTGAACACCAGCGTTAAAAATGTTTTTATATATTTGCTAACTAGTAATCGCGTTGGCATAAAAATCATCATTTGGAGAGTCATTTGCATAAAAATCGTTTTCTATATCTTTCCACTCTCCAACAATTTTTCTACATCTGGTGCGCACTCTAGAGAGATATTTTTATTTTATATTTCTGTTTAGCGAGAAATCCAAAATATAAGATAGCTATATTTGAATAACCAAATAAAGAAGATGTTGAAGGGTATTTTTTATAAAAAAAATCTCTCTCTATTCTTAGTAATCGGGAAGAATATAAAGAGCCTCTTAAAGTTGCTCTAAGATGACCCAAAGAGTGGTTATTGAAGGGCTACCATCACCTTGTAAAAGAACCAGCAATAGCTGACTTTTCTTTTTCTCAGACGAAAAGGAGCCCTGACAATGACACGGACAAAAACAAGCGCTCACAACTGACATTGCTTTGGAATTAATTGTACGAAATACAAAGTAGGTTTAGTCGCATTAGTATTAGGTTGGTGTCCATTTCATTGGATCCCTGTACATGATGATTGACAGTGGAACGACAGTGGCCCATGGGCCATGGGCCCACACCCAATGCGAAGCCGCACCCGGTAGCAACCGGGCCGTATGGGAACAGTCGCGTTTCGCCCCTTGCTGTCCCTTGACTCCCCTCGGATGTCACGTGTCACGTGCGTGAAGCGTGTCACTGTCACGCCACTCGTGGTGGACCAGCAGCTGTTGGTACGTTGCGGATGCATATCTCATCCCGCGAAATTCGACAGAACATTTATCATCCTAGTCTAGTCAAATAATCTGATTTTCGCGTTGAGGTGAGACGATGTTCACCCACACCAAATCATGTACTCATAACTAACCAATTTCCTGCCCTGGGTTTTATACGGTTACCCAATTTATTTAATTGTTTAATTACTTGTGTAATTATCAACAGTTAATTGACCTTAAACAGATAAAGTAACAATTCTGTCCAAAACATAGACAAAATCTGACATGCAACTTCAGACAGTAATAAGTTAAGTTAGTTCTAACTTTCACAACAAGATGGTTCTAGACTTTTTAGAAAGCTTAGCAAAACATGCATAACTTTGTTATAAACACCACAAGCTAATTTCAAAGATAACCAAGTCAAATATCACAAAGAAGACATCTCTGTCCAGATTATGATAGAATCTGTCACTTCACTTCACAAGCTCATAACTGGAGATTTAGACCACCAAAAGAGGTGATCTTTAACAATTTAGGTCATGTTTGGTTCTCTAGTCTATGAACTAAAAGTTTTAGTCCACTTTAGTCCATGAACTAAAAGTGGACTAAAGTAGTGTTTGGTTCCTTGAACTAAAATGGACTAAAGTGGAGAGAGAGGACAATAAATGAGAGGCATGGGTGTCTCCAACACCTTTTAGTCCAGTTTTGTGGACTAAAGGACTAAAGGATTTTAGTCCACTTTTAGTCCAAAGTGTTTGACTGTTTAGTCCAATTAAAATGCAAATTTTAGTCCAAAATACTTTAGTCCATGGAAACCAAACACCCCCTTAGAAAGCTCATGAAAAGCACTACATTTCTTCTATTATCTCCAAGACATGATTCAAAGCTTACCTACGTCAAATAACACAATCATTCAGATCTGTACAGAGAGCATGTAAAACCTGACAGAAAAATTATAAAATCTATAGCTTCTAAATTATAAGGCTTATGGTCATAAAAATTTAACACAAGCTAGATTATAAAGTTATCTGCAACTTTTGTATTCACCATATTCACAGAAAACATTATTATCATCTCGAAAACGATTACACTAAAAAAGTACACATGCAGCCAAATTTCAGAAGACAGCATGTTGATGTTTTCACTTATTTCCCCAAATAGAGATTTCATACATATATCAAGCTCAAACAAACGTCCATATAGCTCAAGTACATTTCAACTGCATGAATGAACACCAAAACAGGCTGCTCACCTGCCGATTTCGCGGAGCACGAAGCTCTCAGCTTTGCGGCACGGGGGGCAGGATCCACGGTCCTCCACGGATCGGCGCCCAGCACCACCCTCCGCGACGGCAGCAGCCTCTCCGCCGTGAGTCTCACCGGCGGGACTCTGACGGAGTAAGCGCCGTGCGGCTTCTCGACGCCGGCCCAAACACGGCCACGCGGCGGCGCACGGACGCCCACGCTGGCTTCCATCTCCTGTAGATCCGACTCGCGCCCGACGAGGAGAGGCGGCCGGGGGCTGTGGCTGCTGGATCAGCCAGCCGTGCCCAGGCGAGGGCTGCTCGTGTTAGGCCTGACTGGTGGAGCCGGCGTTGGATAGGCTGGCCATCGCCCGCCGGGGACCCCGGGGTAATGGAGCGAGCGGCCGGTGAGCGGCGGCGGCGGACGCAGAGGGGGAGGACGGCCTCCGTGCGGAGACGAGGGAATTCAGGAGGCGGAGCTTGGTGGCTTGCGGGCTTTTATACACGACGCGGTCGTAAGTTTGGTTTCCAAAGTTGCGTGGTTTGGTTTCTTGTCGCGGGTCCCGGCACCCCACGTTTCCAGCAAGGGCCTCTTTAGATTCCAAAAAATTTTGTGCAGTCGTCACATCGAATCTTATGGCATATGCATGGAGTACTAAATGTAGATGAAAAAAAAACTAATTTCACAGTTGGGTGAGAAATCATGAGACGAAACCTTTAAACCTAATTAGTCCATAATTAGACACTAATTACCAAATATAAACGAAATGCTACAGTGAGCCAAAATCCAAAAAATTTTTGATCTAAACGGGGCCTAATTTCAAGATCAGAAAACCTTTTCGTTTCGCGAGTAGGAGTATTTGGCTTTAAGCTTTTCATGATACGATGATGACAAGCAATTTCATCCTCTTCAAGATATGCTCTAAGTCTCCGTCTATGCATTCCTATAATAACTACAACGATTTTCTCCGTTTTGTAAATTCCTATTTTGTTTCAAGTATACTATACTATCATATACATTATATACATTATCTAGATTGATCAAATTTAAATAAAATAGAGAAAATCTAAAGAAAGAAGGGCGGGCCTGGTGCAAACGGTAGAGTCTTACCGCCTGTGAGCGGAAGGTCCCGGGTTCGAGTCACGGTCTCCTCGTATTGCACAGGCGAGGATAAGGCTTGCCACTAACACCCTTCCCTAGACCCCGCACAGAGCGGAAGCTCTCTGCACTGGGTACGCGCCTTTTTTTTAGAGAAAATCTAAAGAAAAAAAGAAAGAGTAAATAACAAAACATGATATTATGTTTCATAATTCTGAAATAGAGTTTTTTTTTAGTATTACTCATTAGGAGTATATATTAATCATCCTATTTTAATTAGGTTCTAATCTAATTAGTAGTAAGTATTTTACTTTTTATTTAATTGTATCTAACTATCGTTAAATAAAGGATAGAGCAGTCCTTTTTTAGAGATTCTAGAAAAACGGAGACAAAGTGAAGCGAAAGATGGTATAAGCAACAAAAAGAAACCCTAAAGGTCATGTTCGCTTTTCTTATAATCTATATTTTTCAGCTTATTTTTTTAATCGGAACAGTATTTTTCTATCACAATAAATCAGCCAGAACAGTGTTGCGGTTTGTTTTTTCGACGAAACGAACGGGGCCTACGGGGTATATATAGTATATATATACTCTGAATCCGATCTGACTGAACACGAAAGTTCACTTGTATATCGCATGCAATGCCAATCAGGCATAGAATAATCCAGTGACCTGCCACCATTCCGCCAACAGAATTGGATTAGCAGTTTGCCCCTCCTGTTCCAAGGACTAGAAAACTCGGAGCGATTGACCAAACAAGACACGCTTTCGGCCCAAACTACACTCAAGACTAAGAGTCAGGAGTCAATCTCCTCGAGACACTCAACTCTTTCTTTTATTTTATTTCCAATAAGGCTGTCTCAGTAAAGAGTTTTATATTACAACTACCAAAACTGTCACATCAGTCTTTCTGTTGGTAACTGCACTAGAGGCTTCACGTGATAAAACTCTCTCTATCTCCCTCTTTATAAATAACCTGTCAAGTCATCAAATTTAGTAACCTCTTAAATACAAATAAAACTTAGATAAAACTCCCACTAAAACTGATCTATTAATAATCCTCTCTGCATTTTTTTTAAACAAAACATGGGCCGTTGAGGTGCCGGGAAGGGCGTTCCGGTCAAGTCGACACATCGAAGGGGGGCCGACCGTCGCGGGGTAGGTTAGTTGAGACTCTTGGCCGGGATGTGCCGCAGTCTCCGGTGGCAGTGGATGCAACTACCACCGCACCGCGGCCCCGTCCGAACCACGTCGGATGCGGCGGCGGAGGAGGGTAGGTGGCCGATGGCGACGCCGCGCGCGGGCGGGAGGTGGGACTGAGACGTCCGTTCAATGTATCGTCGCTCTCGCGCTCGGAAGTGGACCACCTGTGGTACCTTACATGGTCAGTTGTACATCGTTTGGTGTTGGTTCAGGAATCCGCAGTTTGGTGTTGGCACAAAAATACAAAATCTGTTGCAATGTAGGAGTACTTAGCAATCGGACGTTCAAATTAAGTGCATTTTTAAGTCATGGACCATGACACTAATGTACTCTACTATTTTCTCTATTTTTAAAATTGCAACTGCTATATGCTGGTACAACTTCTAACAGAGGATATATATGATTTTAAAGTAGTATTGATCTCTTAAAAAAAATCATTGAACATTATTCGGGAAGATCTTATGCACATATATACCATGTGTTTACCTACCCCTTCGACAAGCTTAAGAAGACGAAAAACAGGTTTGCTGAGGACAAGAAGGGTGCGTGTCGTCATACATATACTTGGACGTTAGGTGCATCCACATAAGCACCCACAGGCCGAGCTTATCCATTTCGAGTCATAATAGCTCATGAAGTCATGATTCACATTAGGCCATGGCGCCATACCATTGACAGGCAGCACAGGCAAAATGCATCACTGACTCACTGTTCATCGTCTCTTCGTTCGATTCTGCGTCACGGTCTCATGGGGTACATGCAACCAAAGTTTCTCAACAGTAATCCCGTTGGCCTCAACCAAACACTGCGGCTTTCAGCCCGTTCGCTTGTTGGTTTCAGCCAGCCCAAACCAGCCAGTCAACAGTATTTTCCTCTCAAAAAAACCAGCACCAGCCAGCCCAAACCAGCACCAGCACCAACCAACGAACAGGCCCTTTGTTTTGTTGTACAAGGGAAAGGATGGCAGCTTTTTAGCTCTTTTTTTAAAGGAGATTTTCACATTTAGATTCTTGGGACGGAGAAGCATTTGCCAAAAGGATCCCGAGCACAGTGCCAAACGTATGGGTACAGTGCACGGGGTATACGTGACGCCTCCGTGTCTTTTGGCGTCGATCAATCCTACATGGATCTTACGTGGCAGAGGATACGTCGTGAAAGGACATGCCCAGACCTCAGCGCCAAAGGTTGCTGCGCCAAGGCCTGCCTACTATTATATTTCAAAAACATGTCTAAAGTGAAAGAAATTTATTTGCCCCGTAAGTTAGTGGGTATAATCGTGTGCGAACTGGAATTGGCATGTAGGCCATAAGAATGCACCTAAAGCTTCAATAAGCAGACCTATGATTTCACCCTGTTCTACCGTGTAGGACATGGCGTGAGCGCATGCAGAATGACTTCATCACAACAGCACAACCGAGGAACCGTGTAGAAATGTCAGCCCGGGAAGGTTTCACACGCATCAATGCATCACTGGCCACAGGACGCAAAAAAATCTAAAGAAGGGGGACCGAACCAACAAGGGATCCCGCAGGCCACAGCACCGATCAGCGAGAAGGACTGAAAATCGACGATGACCTGGCGTTGTTGTCCATATGAACTCCGTAGCATGTCTTTCTATGGACTGCAAATTTTGTAGCATGTCTTTCAGAGAATTATTATCTGATGGATAATTCTCTCGATGATGTTGGACCAATTGTGCTGCTCCAAACTTCATCATGATCACCCATTCAGCCTCCTTGTGATCTCATACGCCAAGGGTAACAAGAGATCAATGTTCTTCACCTCCTCCGACCGAAAAATACCCTGCTTTCACTCGTGTGTGATGCTGGCAGGTCCGAGGGTGATCAAGGCAGCCCTTTGCTCTGCACTACATCCAATCCTGTGCGTCTTCTTCACCTCCCATAGGAGCGGGAACTTGAGAGAGGCGATACGATATGGGTTGGTGCAGTGGTGCTACCAGAAGTCGAAGATGAAGGAAGATGTGTCTGTCTGTTTGGAATGCCTTGGTGCTTGGCCTGATTAGCCGAACTTTCTCTTCCATAGTTCCCTTCTACTCTGAAACTGAGCCAATATGTCGAACTATGACCGTATAAAATATGCATAATGAAGGGGGTGGAGGGATAATAGTGGACATGTGTAGCACCAGCAGCAAGTGAAGGAGTAGGTTAAAAAAATAAACGAGCAGGGGAGTTGGGCTAAGGCCCTGTTTAGTGGGGATCCTCGCTGGCTCTAGCTCCGGCTTCGGATCCTTCGGAGAAGCCCTACCAAACGGTTTAATAGAAGGAGCCGTTTGGAGCGTCTTTCAAGGAGGAAGCGAAGCTGTTTTCCTCCGAAGGAGCCCTTGAGGAGAAACCCTACTAAACAAGGCCCTAAGTGCTACTCTCTCCATCCCTTTTAATTTGAAATCCCCAGATTTTTTTTTTTTTTTGAATCGGAGGTGGCCCCATTTCCATTAATGACATTAACGGAAATACAACGTTTGACATAGCGAGCCGTTAACCAAAGCCAGTTAGCCCAAGGACAGTGCCCAATATTACAGAAAACATTTGTGGGAAACATTCCACTCGCAACTAGCGGACGCAGACAAAAACAACCAGAAATCCCCAGATATATGAATGAATTCATGAAAGATATTGGCTAATCTCATTACGACGACTCAGGCACCAACGGTTTCCATTGGTCAGATTAACATTTACCAACATTTATAAGCATCATATTCTGCCTCATCTCTCTCAGCTGTTACAGAACTAATTAAGCTCAAACCAGCAAAATGTCGTTTTTAAAATGTTCATGGTTACTTTTTTCTGCACACAGGTGAGTTCAGAAAACCACAGCATTTGTAGAGAGGACGAGGCATACTTCTCTTGATGGAATGGAAAATCTCAGTGCTGCATCATACATCTCAATGACAACATAAGGATTCCAAAAACTGCAAGCAGCAAAGGTTCTCACCAGACATTTCCTATAATTGGTTCTTTTCTCAAACAATCCTGCAATTGGTTTTGACAGGGAGATTGATTGTCAATCAGATATAAAATCATCATCAGTATCACATTCCTTAGTTTCACTGCCCTCCCACATACAGTGGAGTCCATCTTGAGGCTTCAACCAGTCCAATTTCGTAATGCTATCCTAACCCTAGAATGGAAAAAGAATGCAGGATAACCAACCTAACAAAAGGTCACAGTGGCATAATCCTTCCTTCGGGCATTTTTCTGCCAACTCGGCCAATTCTTTGGGGTGGCCAGATTATGTGTGACCCTGCCGCAAGAACAGACCCATAGGAACCTGCAGGTATAAAGTGTTTTGGATGTTTAGTAACAAGATCATAGATGCCTAGAAACTCGATCTGCTACACTGTGCAAACAAGTATTTCATAATGAGTGCTGCTGGAGCCTGGGCGCCATTTGCTTGTCTCTTTAAAGGACAGAAAGATATGAACACTCAGAACCGAAAAAAGCTCAACGAGGCACTGGCCTACTCTTTTATACTTGCCCTCCTATGCTATTAGAATTAGAATAAAAGGCTAGCAAGATATCGGCCCCGTTCGGCTTACCTTATAATCCGCACTATTCAGCTTGTTTTTTCAGCCGGAACGGTGTTTTTCTCTCACAACAATTCAGCCAGAACAATGTTTTTCAGCCAATTCAGCCAAGTTTCAGCAAGCCGAACGGGGCCATCATATCATAATAAACCATGAGGAAACTATCATCAGAGAAAATGAACAGGAGTGGAGATATTGAAGGCTTCAAGCTAGTTTTATCCACCAAACAAACAAGAAATGAAATTGATACTTTGAACTTTTTAATGGGGATACAAATATGAATAATGAAATAGCATTGTGTCAATGGCTCGGATTTGCAAAGCATACAGTTAAATTCCTCCAGTGATCAAGATGCCAATTCAAGATGAAGATGCTTTCATCAAGATTAAAAAGATCCCTAGGAATAAATGACTAAAACTATCACTTTGGTAACCAAGTAAGCAACTGGCTTTTATCCTGTAACACAGCTACACAGTCAGGCCTTCCTTTTTGCAATTAACAAGCAATTTATCCTAGGTCAATAACGCAGTTGTGTCCAGTAACGAGATGAATAACTTACAGGGCCATAGGATCTCGAGTCAAAGCTGAGGGCGGCATTGTCCCCTTCAACCCAGCAATGGCCCTCCGGGATCTGCCGGATCTCCTGCTTCTCCGGGATCTGGATCCAATCCCCAGGCAGCGCAATCAGCCTCTTCACCATCAGCTCACGATGGTCCCTCGGCGACCTGCGACGAGCAACAGCAGCGACATCAACAACCAACCAATCCAAGAAACGCCAACGGACCCGGAGGCGGGCGGGCGGCGGGACTTAATTCACCTGAACACGACGACGTCGCCGCGGGAGAAGTCGTAGCGGTAGAGGCAGCACTTCTCCACCAGAGCGCGCTCGGCCTGCTGCGGGTCGAAGGTGGGGTGCATGGAAGCGCCGTCCATGGTGACGACGGAGGCGACCCAGTCGGCGACGGTGATGCCGAGCACGCTGCCGGTGATGCATCCCTTCACGAGCGGCCAAACGGTGGCCAAGGCTCTTGCCATGTGCGAAAAGGATCGGGACCTCGACGGGCGGCCTGGGCACCTACGACGCGGAGGCCGGCGAGCGACTTTGGGCTGGAGGATCTGTTTCGAGAACACTTTGGGTCGTCGGAGCCGGAGGAGGAAGATGTAGACGAGGAGGAGGATGAGGTGTGTTTCGAGCCCTTATTTTTTTACGAGAGGATGGAACCCAACTGGGCCGTGCGGAACGCTGAGAGGCTGAAGCGGGAGGAGGAGGAGAAGAAGCGGATGGAGGAGGAGCTTGTCTGGAGGAGGAAAAAGCATGCAGCAGTCATTAAGTCAATCCGCAAGTACGATCCAAAGGCAAAATCTCTCTGGTGTGGACCAGATTCCACTTCGAGGACTTCTACAATTTCGACCTCGACGAGGAGTGTAAGCCCAATTCCATAGCGAATTTATTTATTTAATTGTTTACCTGCATATTCCCAAAAATCAGTCAATTTAATTGCTTCATCTTCAAAGGTTGTGTTTATTAAAAAAATCGATGGCTTATCAGGTTTGGAGCGGAAAGAAACCACAACTTGGAACAGTTTATTGTTAGTTAGGAGTTCAAGAGTTTGTTTATCTAGCTAGCTCTCAAAAGTTATCTTTTGCTTGTGGTTGTTGACGTTTTTTTTATAGTCTTTGGTAGTAAATTTTTAGTTTATCGGCACACCAAAAGTCACAAAAAAAAGCTCTTTCGTCGTGTTTTTTTAGCTTTTATTTACAATTCATTTTCTCGGAAGTTATCTTTCTAGGTTTTCAAAAGGCAGCACAACAACTAGACCGTTTGTTTTGGCTTATGGCTCGCACTCCTCGCAGAACCCAGCAAACAAACTGAAACAAATAGGACCAATTCCGTTTGTTTTAACTTTTTTTAGTCTTTTGATCTTTTCATACATATTATCATTGTGTTACAGTTGAAATCTCATTTTATATCATTTTGTTGTGCGGTGTCCTATGTGTACTCCAACTTTCATCATCACCAGTTCCATTGGCTGCAATTTAATTATTAGGCATGCTTATAAGGAAATTGTTATTTACTCAAAATCATTTGATCGTGCAGCTGTTTGAAATTTGTTAGCTTGTGTTTTTTGCTATCTAGTAATGGTATAAATAACCCATTTTGCTGCAATGTCAATCAACTGTACATATGACTGTGACTCTATGATGCCATGAGCTGTTTGTCACAGACAATTGTGTATGGTACAGCCATAGCAAGAGACTACCTTGACTTTAAATGTGTTTATCTCTTCCGCTGCCACAGAAGGGATTCCCAGCTCATCAAGTCACAGGTAGTGCATGAATTCATTCTACCTTGGCATTTGGCAAAGACCTTTTCTTGAAATTTGTTATGCATGTTATAACTTAACTTGTGATTTCAAAATTTTCAACTATCTATCACTATTGGTTGTCAATAAACATGTGCATGAATTTTATTATATACGATGGCAATTCTAATTTTTATAGTTTGTGGTGCTTACTATATATAACAGTACTTGTTTTTTTAGTTTTTCACAAAATGCAAATGTAGAAAAATAATTGGTATGTTTGTTTTATGTTTATTGCTAGCACCTGATGTAGGTCTTGAGTAGAAATGAGGTATTTGGTTTAGATATGGTCCTACCGCCTGAGTCTGGATAAACACAATGTCTCACCTGCATAACAGCTTTCAGTACTTGCCTACAGCTCGTACCGATGCAGTGTATCTAGAGAAAGATGTCGCTAACCTATTTTGTAATCTTCCATAGGATAAATCGCTGATCTTGACTGGCCCAGCTCGAGGACTTATCTTGTCAGATTTTATATATCTCGAGGTGGATCTCAAGATTAATGGCGCGCGGGGGCAGGACAAACAACTTAGCAAGGGATTGCTTGAGATTGATGGCCGAAAAGTTACCCGATTGGAAACAAATGAGGTTATGCAGGTCACTTGTGCTAGTCAGCTTAGCACTGTGGAGGTGAAATTTACGGTTGTTAACAGAGCAGTGGAGGCCACTGTTGAGATTCATGTCCTCTGGGGCTATTTCCACGGTCAAATCTCAGCTCACACCAGCAGCATCCTCGATGAATTTGTCCTTTTTAAAGGTGAAACAGGTGGCGTGTTTACTAGTGATGGCAGTAGAATTATCCCACTGTGGCGTCGCGTCGTGAATGTATGTTTGACAGAGAAGCTGATCTTTACAATTGAAACTAGAGATGGCACCAAACTGATCATCGAGTCAACTCCAGCCACACATGGTTCAGATTGCTATGAATGTCCTTTCGGTTCTGAGAAGTTCCGTGTGAAGGTAACTTAGTCAGTAACAAAGATTACAGACATAATTTGGCCCTGTTAGGGCCAGCAATGTACGGATTTATCATCTAAGTATTTGTAATCCAGTCAGATTATTTTTCTTCACCATGAGAAAAAGAACCATGTGAGCACTTTGAGATTGATTGTATGAAAAGGGCTCTACATACTTCCTTCGGAATCTGCAATAGATTACATTTATCGGGATTGCAATCACAAATCGAACCTCCAATGAATCCAACACCTCCAAACAAATCACTAAGCTGCCGTGGATCCAATTTGAACCTCCAATGAATCCAACACCTCCAAACAAATCACTAAGCTGCCCGTGGATCCAATTCTTTCCCAACAGGAAGCCTTTATTAGACACCTGCCCAACCAATTCTGACAAACCTCTCTTCCCCGACCGCGACCGACCCATCCAATCCTCCAATTCCAACTGCCTTGTAGCAATTTCCCTCTCGATCGGTATCGGGGATTTCATTCATCAAACTCTCAAGTTGAGCGTGTGCTTGAGGTCCCCGACGTGCAGCGTGTGGCTGCCGAGCGCCACCTTCCTGTTACCCAGCTCGTCCACGACGCTGAGGTCCTTGCACACGTCCACCTTGAACGCCACCACGCCCGCCTGCCCGGGCTCCAGCGACACCTTCTCGAACCCCAGCAGGTGCTTCGCCGGCGCGTTGTGCACCGCCGGCGGCGACGAGAACAGGAACACCGTGTGGCCGCCGGACATCTTGCCCGCGTTCCGCACCCGGAGGTGCACGTCGAACGCCAGGCCCTCGCAGTGCGCGCCCTCGGCCTCCACGGACGGGCAGCGCTCGGTCAGGCACGTGTGGCCCTCCGCGAGCTGCAGGGCCACCTGCTTCGGCGCCGACACCAGGTGGTGCGCGAAGCTGGTGTAGCTCAGCCCGTCGCCGAACGCGTACACCGTGTCGCCCGTGTAGAACCGGTACGTCCGGCCGGGGTAGCCCGTCGACGGGTCCGGCCGCATGCGCATGTCGGTCATCGGGACCTTGGTGAACGACTCGGGGTACCACGTCACCGGCAACCTTCCACCTGCGCGACCACCATCATCAAAACAGTCAGTCATTCTCAGTAGGGACAGACAGACAGACAGAGCTATGCATTGCGGACGCAGCTAGCGTGCAGTGTAATTACTTGGGTTGTGGTAGCCGAAGAGGACGTCGGCGATGGCGGCGCCGCCGGCTTCGCCGGGGTATCCGACCCAGAGAATCGCAGAGATCTTGTCGCTGGACTTGGCGAACGAGATATCGAAGGGGCCGCCTGACATGACGACGAGGATGCACGGGCCTCTGGACGCGTTGGCGACCGCGGACACGAGCTGCGGCTGCTGGCCCGGCAGCAGGAGGCTCGTCCGGTCCAGGCTCTCGCGCTCGATGGACTGGTCGGCGCCGACGACCAGCACGGTCACGTCAGCGCTGGCCGCGGCCTTGGTGGCCGCGTCGAGCTGCAGGCTGTTGCCGCTGCAGCCCACGTTCGTGCACCCCGGCTGGTACACGGTGGCCACGTTCGCGCCCAGGCCCTGCAGCGGCGGCGTGTACTTGCACGGCGTGCCTGTATGCCATCGATCGGACACAGACAGCAGTAGTCAGTGAGCATGCTCTTGCCTTGCTTAAGAGTTAAGACAGAGTTCTTGACATAAGAATTTCTTGGATGATCGTCATATACTACGTACTGTACCTTCGTAGTTGCCGATCATGGTGAAGCTGGCATTGGCATTGGGGCCAATGACGGCCATTGACTTGATGGAGCTGGCGGAGAGCGGGAGCGCGCCACTGTTCTTGAGGAGCACGATGCCCTGGCGCGCGGCCTCGCGAGCCAGCTCCTGGTTGGAGGACGTGCACACGTCGCTGGGGCCAAGGTTGCCGAACGGCAGCTCCCGTGGGTCGCCGTCGAAGAAGCCCAGCCGCATGAGCGTGACGAAGTTGTTGGTGATGGCCCGGTCGACGTCGGACTCCGACAGCTTGCCGGCCTGCACGGCCGCCACCGTGTGCTGCGCCAGGAAGTTGCCGCAGTTCAGGTCCAGCCCTGCCGGAAGTCAGCACACGTGTGAAGACGTCGTCGAAATGGTGAACTGTTGTCGTAGCAGAGCACCAGCATGAATGAGCGGGGCCGTTGCCGGTTTGGCATAGTACCTGCTTTGATCGAGATGGCGGCTGCGTCCTCGGGGGTTTTGGTGTAGTGTTGGTTGTTGTACAGCACATCGACCGAGTCGCAGTCTGACGAAATGTACCTACAGAGATCAATCACCATTGGGCTAACATTTCAGAATTAAACAGCATTTTGCCATTTGAGCTCTCCTAAACTTTCAGAGCTTAAATACACAAGATTAATGGCATTGTTAAAGATGTTTTCTGAACATGAGATTAGTTGCAGTTCTGCAAAAAGTCATGGTGGATTTGGATTGGATACACACCCGTTGAGCTTCCAGTCCCCTCTAATGACTCCTGACAGGAGATCCTTGTCGGCACAGGTGGGCTTCCCGTTGACCTGGTTGTAGGAGCACATGACGCTGGCCACGTTCCCGTCCACCACGCAGCTCTTGAACGGGGGCTGGAACGTGTCGTCCAGGTCCTGCTGCGACACCTGATGAACCCACATCACAAAGCCGAAAGATCAGAATGCTGAAACTTGCCGCGTTCGCGTTTCTCTGGACCATCCATCCATCTCGCAAGGGATCTTCAGAGACTGTCAGTACGTCTCGCTGCGTAACAGCGATCATGGACTGATGATTGCTTGGAAAGAAACACATGGTTAGGTTAGGTGCGTCATTGTGTTATCTAATAATCTGCCTAGTATTCCCAGACCAATATACAAACCCAAAAGCCAAAATGTTCTTCTCGTGATCCTGGCAGATACTAGATATAATATGGTACAGTTTACGATAGTGCTCTATCCTCCAAGGGACCAAAGGCATTGAAAAATGGCGCGTCCAGAACAGCAGCGCCCGAGCGCTGCCACGGAGGCGCGAATGCAGGTTTGTTTATGCGTCTCGGTGGACAGAGATCGGCCATTTCGGGGAACGGCCTGTCTGAAACCACCGGAATCTGATGGGATTAACAACTGCTAAAACAAAAATCCGTGGTGGTCGATGATCATTGATCAGTGGTGAGTGACGCATGTTGCCGGCTTTGTTTGTTAATCTATACTAGATGTGCGCGTTGGGACATTCCCTAATCAATCATTCTTCTTTCTTAATACGGGGGATTCTCTATGTATCTTCATCTTCCGGTGCTTCACCCTAATCTTTTCTTTATTACTCCGTATTACTATAAGAGAGGCTGAGAGGGAGAGAGAGAGAGAGAGAGAAAAAAGAATAAAGGGACGTTGCCATGCAAGGAGCACTAGATGTTGACGGCAAAAAGGTCGTCATCTCATCGGCGCAGCTTTGCAGCCAAGCCACAGAATGGGAGAAGCAAGCAGTGGCCAGTGGCCGTGTATACGCCGAACTTGGCGTAAAGGCCCTATCGCTAAGTGTAACATGTACTACTGTCGGTGACAGTCAGTGTGCATGAACTTTATCCGATCTAGGGCATCACTTACTACGTTGATCAGGGACGGAGGACCATACAAAAGCAGAACGGACATGGATGGATCATTTAAACAAAGCAACGAAAGCGAAAGGCTGGTGGCTGCCACATGGGTCAATCCCCAGCTGACCCTGGCCGGGCCCGGACGCGCTTTCTGTTCTGTTAGCAGGTGCAGCCGTGCCGTGCTGCTGCGCAATGTGCACGGCAGCAGGCCGGTGCACTCATTTACTTCTCGTAGCAAGCATGACTGGCTGGCGGTCTATTCAATTTGTGCAGAACGGCAAGCAATCCGGCACAAGCGGCGACGCGACCGTACGTCGCCGCTGCCTGCCCGAACGTGATGGTAGCTTGGCTTACCACGGCGTTGAAGGTGTAGCGCTCGACGCCCTTCCAGTTGTCGACGTCGTAGGCGGTGTAGTGCTTGCAGCAGGCGGCGACCTTGAGGCTGTCGCCGGCGCCGGCGTTCTGCAGCCCGGTGACGTAGCCGACGGCGTACTTGCTGGTGAGCAGCGGGTCCTCGCCGGGGGTCTCCTGCCCTCGGCCCCACCGCGGGTCGCGGAAGATGTTGATGTTGGGGCTCCAGAACGTGAGCCCCGCCAGCCCCACGTTGTGCATCGCCCGCGCCTCGTTCGACACCACCTGCATCGTCAGTGGTAGGATTCAATTCAATCATCATCTTACCGTCAGATCTCGTCGTCAGAATCAATTCTTCAAAATGCAGTGCAGTAATCGCGTCGCTGGTGACCAATTCCAAGTACAGTCAGTGTGTCGAGCATGCATGCATGGCGATGGCGGCGTACATTGTGCATTCAGCAGCTAGGCACGATCAGGCTACGGCCTACGGTAGGTGCACCCGAGAGAGATAAGATGCCATCCAGCCAGGCAGGGCAGGACTCAGGAATCGCGTTTGTCGGCACAGTGCTCACTGCTCAGTGCCCAGTCCTTGCTGGAATGCTGGATTCTTGTGATAAGCTTTATTAGGCCGGTGCGCTGCAAATTAAAATCCATGCTGCTACTACTGGTAGCAGTAGCTTCTCTGAATTTCTCACCTCACTACCGCAGATGCGAAATCCAGGCACGAAACGAGCAAAGATCAATCGATCCTCGGACCAGCGACGGCACCGCCTCTTGCCAAACCCGACGAGGGCGAGAGCTACACGATGATGGGTTGCAGCATGGCTTGACCAAAAGCAAAGCTAATCAGATTCAGATGACACTCACACCATGGCGCAGCTAGCTTTTCCCGCTGGATGAATGTGAACTCCGATTCCTCTCCGTGCATCTCCATGAGACCATGAGAGACAGCGACGCCGCAACGGATGGGAGCGGGGCGGAGAAGTGGGCGCGGGGACGAAAAGGCTCAGCGGCTGCCTGCCTGACAGGCGATGCGCTAGCGTCCAATAAATGCAGTCCGCGACCGCGAGGTATCGTCTGTCTACAAGAGCTGCTGCGCATGTCGGTACGCACTATGCATATTTGTTTGGGGATGCACACAACACAACAAGGTCACCGGCCAGACCGATATTTCCAATGTGGTCCTTGTGTGCTTGCGTTACTAGTACACCTGCATGCTCCAATTAAGACAACACTAGTGCAGTGTGTTAGTTAATTAGTTAATGCCCCTTCCGGATCAGAAAAACCAATGCCGTTTTAGGGCCCGTTCGCGTGCCCTTAAACTCGGCTCGGCTTGATTCGTTTTTTTTTTCATTCGAAACAGTATTTTTCTCATAAATTTCTCTAAACTATCCAAATTCTTCCAGAAGCATACCATCCAGAAGCATACTATCCGAACGGGGCCTTAGCATTGTGTACCTATTACCAAAAATCGAAAATGTACTACTGACCTCTTAGCATATACGGAGTTTAGCGTGCAACATACAAAATTGTAACGATCGTATGTGACACTTACTTAACGTGCAATGTACAACACAAAATTGCACAGATGCCTGTTACTCGAGTCAAAAAAAAATACTGCGCCTTAGTTACTGACCCCTTACAGATATCAAATTGTTACCAAACTTTTAGCATTGTGTAGCTATTACCAAATACTAAATTGTAGTTGGAGTAGTAATGCAAAAAAAAAAACAGTGGGCTCCAGGGTACAGTGGGACACCCCTGCCCCGTAAAACGGTACTGTGGCGCTTCTACATTAGTGCCCGTAAATCTTGGACGGCCGGCCAGAGGACAGAGACCAGTTGCATTGCATTTGCATCTGATTTAACACCGATGCTGGATCACCAACGTACTAACAGTACTGACATAATTATGTTCGGGCACACCCTCTAATCAGTCCTTGCCCACAGTCCCCTTTTCCCTTTTCTTAACGGCGAGGGATCCCAATGATGCTCGACGCGTGACATGTGAACATAAATAAACCTAAGACTCAGCGGTATCAATCATTTTTTCTTCTTTATTTTCTTTACTACTCATTTTTCCTTTTTCACGATATCATCTTTTTGTACTCGACCCGGCCGTTGCCATTGTTTTGCCGTTTCAATCAGTACTCACCATGGCACACATCTCCATCGCCAGCCATGACTCTCCATGAGCAAGAAACAAGATTACGCAGTGCAATGCAAGTATAGTATAATCCTATAAATCGATGGATCCTATCCATCAACTAGCTGTAGGCAAGATTACAAATTGCAGCTACACTTCTTTTGAACTGATGGCACGTCGTGGTAGTAGTAGCTGGTATGGTATTGAGACTGCGTCGCCGATCGATGCAAGTGCAAGGCCGCCGGCGAAAAGAATCCAAAAGGGGCGGGACTAGCATAGCAGCATACGATCCGGCCCGGCGGCACGCTTTTGCGGCTTTTCTTGCCGTGCCCTGCCGCCGCGCATCGCATGGAGGGAAAGTTGGGAGGGAAAAGCAAGGCACATTCTCCTCCTGCTCTGCACCGAATCACAAATCGCCCCGATCCGGCACACACCAACCGGCACCGAGAAACCTCGCCGTCGAATCAACCAGCCCCACACACACTCCCCATGCGTCCCCACCAAGCGCGATCGAGAATGGCAATGCGGGCAGCGCAATGCTGGACCTGGTGCAAATAAATGCTACGGAACGGAGCAGAGCAGAGCAGAGCGTACGGGGGCAGAGGAGGACCAGAAGTCAGAAGAAAACAGCAGAGCAGGGGGGGCGGAGGAGGTTGTGGCGGTGGCGGCTCACCTCGCCGATGGCTCGGAAGAGCGTGGCGTTGAAGGAGGCCGCCGTGAGGATGGGCTGCGGGAAGCTGGTGGCGGCGGGCACCAGTGGCGAGAACCGGGTGCCGGGCCCCACGTAGGAGACGCCGTGCAGCGCCTCTGACCACCACTCGTACAGCGGGATGCCCAGCCGGGGCAGCGCCACCTGCTTGTCCACCAGGAACCCCACTTTCTCCGCCAGTGTCAGACGCGCCACCAGGTCCGCCGCGCGCGCCGACGCCGACGCCGACCGGTTGCAGAACCCGTACGACGCCAGCGTCGCGTTCGACGCGTCGCACGCGAACACCGGCGTCTGCGCGCGCGCCACATTGCAGGAGCAGAGCAGCAGCAGCGACGCCGCCGCGGCGACCGCCAGCGCCGCGGCCATGGTAGCTACAGGCAGCTAGCTCGCCGCACCCCGACCTTCTGAACTGAACTGATTCTCGGTCACCACCAGCCCGCTCGTAGCACAGGCGCTAGCAGCGGCATATATAGAGTGGTCTCGTCAGAGTGGGTGGTGGGTGGTGTGAGCAACAGCTGGTGAGGTGAGGTTGAGGGGCGCCCCCGTGACGGGGACGGCGGTGGAGGGAGGGCCGACGTGGGAGGCGCCCTTATTTTTCTCGTCCTCTTCTTTGCGAGCACTGTGCTCGCGCCTTGTATTCTACTGAGTCCGTGACGCGGTTCTTGGAGCCATCCTTCCAGGCTTCCGGCTATCCTCTTCCACCTGACTGAGCCTCCCTCGATGAATGCATGGTGAAGTCGTGAACTTGTGATGCTCTTCTATCCCCCGGCTAAGGGGAACCTAGTGATTGTTTAGGCCATGGCATTATTGGCTAGGCTAAAAAAGTCGTAATCCTAGTAGCAATAGAAAAGTGTAATAGAGAATCACATCTCTATGGTCCTGTTCGTTTCTCTTATAATCCGCATTTTTTAAATTTTCTCTCACAAATAAATCAAATAGGAACAAATGCTTTTGGTTTGCTTTTTTCAAAGAAAGTCGAATCTGAGCCATTTCAAGTGTACGTTTTTCTCGAGTGTTTCAGGCGCGCAAAGTATTCAGTGTTGCACACGTTTTTCTTAACAGTAACATGATGCTATAACCCCCACATTAATAGTACTGACATCACTCTTTGATTCAGACGTTGATTTTCAATGCTGCAACCCATCGCCTGGAAAACGTATTTCGTTCCATAAGCAAGAGCCTTTGGTCGTATTTTCTATCCATACATGATTCTGTAACAAAAAGATTATGTGATTACATTCATATTTTAAAAAATGCTTACTTATTATTGTGATTTTTACTACATAAATAAATATCATAACAATACAGTATTTTGTTGCTTAAAGAATTGTCATTTAAAGAATTGATATGCTCTTTGGCTAAGGAACTTAGTGATTGTTTATGGAATTCTTTGTAGGCTAATAGCTAGCTATAAATAAATAATGAAACAAATCACGCCTATTTCAAGTGCCTGAAAATTTTGATAGTTTCATGCAAAATATGCAAAGTTACAAATAGCTCTTCAACAATGATGTGGGTTAATGGAAGATGGAACATAATGTTGTAACTCCCACATTATTATTGCACACATTGTTCTTCAATGTTTTAGACTTTGGTTCTTGATGATGCAATTTGTCATTTAAAAAAATGTTAAGTGTCAGACACCTGAAATATAATAATTCCCATTTGGGAAAACGCTAGTACTATGTTGTAGCTTAAAAGAGTTACTCCCTCTTGTGCCAAAAATAAATATGTTTGGGCTTAGGACACTCATCGTGGAAGTACAATTTTGATGACATGGTAAAAAAAGAGAATGATGAAATGAGTTCCACCTAAATGAAACCTAGGCATTGTTTCCAATAAAATTCTCAGTGTCTCATAGAATAAATGCATCAAGTGTCTCATAGAAGGTTGTTTCAACCATTAATTAAATGTTTTTTTGGTTGATGTGGTATAACGTGAGCTTTGGGCTAGCTACTCCGGTGTACGTGACCGACGGAGTCACGGAGTAGTAGGCTTTGGGGATGGACGAGAGATTCTTCTTCCACGGAAAGCGCGGTGGTTGCCACCATGGAAAAGGAAACGCAACGAAGACGCACAATGCGTATGAGATCGATTACCGACACATTCGGTGGTTGAGCCGGCCACCTTCAGAATAGAACATCAGAACCGTCGCAGAGTGTCACGTCATGAGCAGCTCCAATTCGGCCGGCGCGGCTCGTGGCTATGCTGCTACCCTCCAATGTGCGCGTGTCGCTCCATGCGTTGCTTTGATCGCAGTCGCTGGACCATCGGTGGTTACGCGTCCTGTTTTCAGCAGCCGTATACGGGGTAGTACAGAAATGAGAGATAAGGCTATACTTATACGCACTGGATGGACGGATGCATCGCATGCGTGCATGTTTAATTTCCCTGGGATCCACACATGCAGATTTCAGGCCGTATCGTCATGTCCATCACATGACCCAGTGCGTATCGACACGCAGGGACCGTGTCTCCTCGCAGTCCAGAAAACCGGTTTCAGATGACCATCATTGCTGTTTCCGTGTGGCTATACAGGCCTTGATGATCCGCACCGAACGAATCTGCCTCTTAAACGGCCGGCGTCGCGAGTGCGCGTTTATCTCGACGGCGACGCGCGGTCGGGGTCAGGGCGAAGGTTTCGGGCCGCTGGTCCTGCTCCTGCGCGGCGAAGCCATCCGGTGGCCTGCCGGGATTGCACGTCAAGCAGATTTCGCCCAGGAATATTTCGCGTAGGATGAAACGGCAACGTCAGGTCCAGATCTCGAGCTCAGAGGTCTCGGGTCAGATGTGTTAGGATCGAATGTGTGTACCTCACTGTGACCCGTAGATCCGGTTAGGCTCCTTGCCTGTCTCTGTTGCAACGCATCGGCAAGCGTAGACACCGATGCCGTCGGTGTAGTAGACGTCGTAGTGGCGAGGAGGTGAAGTCCAGTGCTGGTACTGTAGTGGTCCGATGGTGGCCCTGCAGTAGGAGCGACGGCGGTGGTGGCGGGCTCATCCCGTCGCTAGCAGCACGTCTTTAGATCGGATTAGGGTTTTCTTTGGTGGGTGTGGCGGCTCCGGCGAACCTCGTCTCGAGCTCGATCCCCACCTTCTCTATTTGTATGTGCTGTGCGACAGGGGCCCACTAACCAGTTAGGGTTGGGCTCCCCCGATCAGGAAGCAGAGCCAAGGGCCCAATAGGGCCTATTGGTGAAGATCAACTAACAAGATGGAAAGTTCCCGTCCGGAAACAGGGCAATGTGCCTTGCTTGCTTTCGCAAGTCAGAGCTGCGAGCATGCCCAAATGGTCTCGGTATGAAATCTTACCGGTCAATGCACCGTCACCGACTCACCGCACGTGATGGAGAGTTGGAGACAGTTCTCTTTACGTCGGAGGGGAGTACGATACGAATCGCTTCCATGACGTGAAATACGGAAGCTTCTCCTGAACCCTATATACCATTTCCTTCCCGGCAAGTCTGTCTGTATGTCTGTCAGGTTGCACATCACCACCTGATAAAAGGAGCAGTCGTCACTCGTCAGAAAGAGCTCACAGAGTCGATGGGAACGCATCAGATTGCTCTGCTCTGTAGTCAAATGCACATGCGCCTTTTGTGGACTGGTGGTACATATAGCCTTTTGCCCTTTTCGGTTCATAAATGGTTGGGAGCATGATTCCCTACCAGTTACAGTTACAGTTACAGGACGCAGTTACCGTGGACACTGGCAGCCGACGCAGAACGGCGCACCGCGACAGCGCGCGGAGCTGCGGCGGTACCGCATGCATGCTACCAGGACGAGATCATGGACCGTGAGCAATGCAAAGCACGAGAGTCTCTTGTACGATCGACGACGCACGCGTGATTCTTTCCCTTTCTCGGAGCCAACAGGGGTTGTTTCAGCAGCAGCCGCCAGCAGGCTACGGGCTACCTATCTACTGTATCTGCCCGTGGTGCGTGCATGCGCCAGAGACCCAGCAAGACGCCACGCACGGCACGCCCGTGTGCCGCGCGTCCCCACGGGCCACGGCCGGGCCGGCGCCCGGCGCCCCGCATAAAACGCCAGAAATGGGCGTAGGTTCCCGTGACTTTCTGCATGCGCACCTGCGGACGCAGCGTACGAGCAGGCGGTGCGCGGCCGCGGCGGCCCGGGCGCAGTCACGGGCCGACGGGTGCGTGCCGTGCCGTGCCGACGTGATTACGTGAACGTGACCACGCGCGTGCGCGTCCCGCCGCGCGGAACCGAGGCCCGAGCCCCGAGCCCCGAGCCGGTGGACGACCCCGTAGTTGGTTCCGGCGTCATCGGTGCCGTCTAACAGCAACGTGCCGGGTGGGCACCGAATCCGTTGCCGCCCGGCGTCGCTGTCAGCCGGTGCGACGCTGTGGGTCGTGTGCGATGCGAGGTGTTGTGCGTAGTGGGCAAGAGAAGCCGTTGGAGTCTTGCAGTTGCAGATGGATGATGACCCGAGCGTTGCTGGCTCGTCACTCATGCAATGCAGGTACTGAAAAACGATCCCGGGAGATGCACGGCTGCCATGTTGACTATAGTCAGGCTAAACTGCTAGTTCTACCACCAGCTAATGCTATCTGCATCTGCATGCCATTGTTATTTTCACCTCTCAGAGTGTACTTTACCAACATTTTGATGTGTGTTTATTTATCACACATCACGCGTTTTGTGTTCATAGTGCCAGTCTACTCATACGGAAAGTGCCAGTTATTTTAATCTGTGGCATTACAGGATGCGGGTTCATCATCGAGTCAGTATAGGATAGAGATTATGCAGCAGGCACAGGTTAGTGGCTGGTGGGTCTCCCTTGCTTGCGATAAACTCATCGCGGGTCTGATATCCACTCATCAACTCTGAAAAACGTCGCTGCAGAGTAGTAGAGCAGTGATATTCTACCAACCTCTTTTGATTTTTTCGGTGTCCAAGGCTCCCAGCTGCCAACCTAGATCAGCATGGCCTGCACTGCTCTGCAACTGCAACATCCATGATCCATCAGCACAGAGGTCACAGCTGTCTGGGAAACATCATGCGTGCTGTTCTTTGTAGCACCTCATGATCGAGAGAGATATCCAGGATTTCACTAGTACAAATCAAATAACACCATGTATATATATTTTTGTCTTCTGGATTCTTGTTCAGAGAAATCGGCCGGTGCTTCCTCCAGTAGTCCAGCGTACGCTGCACTTTGGAGCACATATTCTTACAAAGTTTTTTTTAAGTACATAAGAAATGCTATACAGCACATATGTGTTTTAGAAAAAAAAAGCACATGGATTTTTTCTCCCTCTCTCCCTCTCTCTTTTCAACTGTCTTCTCAGCCTCGAGGACGACTTCTCCGTGAACTCCCGCAGCGGCGTGACCAACTCGGCTCCCACGGAGGACCAGCGCGCCAGCCAACCAAAGGACCGCCCATCCTATATGCGTATACGCGTGCGGCCGGAGGACCGCCTGTCGGACGCCCGATTTGTCCTTGCATAAAAAAATATTTCTTGTGATACGTGGATCTGTAATCTTATGATTTGTGATTGTCTGGAAGTAGAAGAAGGTTGGAGGTAGAAGAATGATAGAGGTTCTTGGATCTTAATTCTATAGTGCAAAAAAATCCATATATTAAAATTGCATAAAACACATGGTTGTTGGGTGACTCAAGTATATTCTGACAAATTCTAGCTACTGGGTACCAGCGACGGAGCCAGCGGTGGGGCTGGGGGGCTCTAGCCCCCCCCTACCGATCCTGTGCACGTGGAGCCCCCCTAAGCCTTTTCTTAAAATTCTATACATATATGTATTAGGTAGAAGGGCTAATGTTAAGAGAAGATAAAAAAACCTTTATTCTTTTGTTCAGCCTCTCCTAATTTTTTTTCTGGCTTCGTTCCTGCTGGGTACCGCACAAAAGTGCAGAGCTTCAGTATTTCAGACCTAACTTTGAACGTATTAGCTGTCGAGCCTTTGGGATCCTAATGGATTAGATCCAGCACAAGCATTTTATCGTAAGGTGCAGCGAAACGATCCATTTAATTTTAATCGAGTCGTCCGCTCTCGTACGTGTCACGAACCCAGCGTTGTACGTTCCACTTATGAGCGGCTTGAACTATTTCAGCAAAGAAATAGTGTTTTTCTCTCGTAAAAAATCAGCACAGCATCAACGTTAAAAGCAGCATCAGCCAAATTTTAGCGAAACGAACGGGGGCAAGGTGTCAGACCCCGTAGCCTGCATTCGGTTGCTCCGTGACAAGTCCGGTTGTATCTTCCGTTGTCGCGTCGTGCTAGCCGATCGAATATCAGAACGTGCTCGATCGATCCGGCATGTCGTATGGGACCGAAGTGCCACCGCCGGAGAATGTTCACTTCCCCAGAGAAGACACTGTTGGATCTTCAGATCTGGAAGACGAAGGTGCTGGTTAATCGTCGTATCCCGATCTGATCCGTCGCTTTAGGCCCACCTTCAAGTCTTCAACTACGAGGCCTAATTCGCACAACCAATTGTTAATCACGGCCGATGGTGCCGATGATTAGAGCTTTTCTGAGTGATTTACTAGTCAAATCAAGTCCTGATAGTGCCACGTACAACAGCGCCAATATTAGACGACAAATGGACACACAAAAAGTTGGAGCTATAGGTATGCAACATGCCATATCGACGTGCTGGGGTATCGGACATAGATCGGCGGAAGCAGGGCGAGCCGACAAGTGCCCCACCCAGCTGCAGGCGATGAGGACGTGGGAAGGAGCGGTGGAAGCTAGCGAACCGTGGACCCGTGGTCGCCGGAGGGTGAGATGAGATCATGAACATGGCAAGGCAAGGCATGGCAGCAACGCCCTGCTGTGAGTTTCAATCAAAAAAAAAAAGCAACGCCCTGCTGTGTCTGCATGGGATGCATCCATTTTTTTTTTTTTGAGAAACATGGGATGCATCCATCTGATCCATATTCTCTGGGCGGGCCTTACCGCCCGCCCTTACAAGGCCCATGTAAGTTCGCAGCAGATCTCGTTCAACGATACCAGCGCCGGCCCAGACTGGCTCAGAGTCACAGAGCCCCCTGCCCTGCTGCTCCTGCGGACTGCGGTCCTGCTCCGCCTACCGGCTACCGCCGTCGCCGCCTAAAACCTCCCCCCAGTCCCCCACCGCTCCGCGCACGTCTCTTCGTGCCGCCGGTCGCCGGCGAGTAGCAGGGGGTCCGTGCCTTTGCGTTGTAAAGGATTTCGTCGTATTGGCTGAACCTCCCTTTGCCGAGGAAGAGCACAAAAGCAGGGAGGTGGGCATGGCGGAGGAGGTGCATCTAGGTCTGCCAGGTCCCTGGGCGGCGGATTACCGGGAGAAGGCCGACCACTACACCACTAAGATTGGTGGAGTTCCTGTATGTCTTTTGTGTGTACCTCTTCCTGGTTCTAGATTATGTTAGCTCATATGTTTTTGCTTAGGAATTGGAGGACGTGCTTATGCCATGCATCTTCTTCAGTTAACCCACCACGATTATAAGTTTTACTTGATGACTCTTCTCAGAGTAGAGAGATTTTTCTGAGGGATCATAAGCAATGGGGCATCAGTAATTGAACGCGGAGCTCATTTTGAGTCTGTTTGCTGATTTTTTTTTTTCCTGCAGGATTGGCCAACTGTTGATATGGGCATTAAGCCCGAGACTCTTCAGTGCAGCTTATGTGGGACCAAGCTTTGTCTTGTTGCTCAGGTGAGTGCCTGTCAATTTAGCAAGATTTTACTAGTTGAACTTTATGTCAGTCATGTTAGGAAAATGAGTCTTGTGGTGCTTGGGCACAGGCTTATAAAGTTACAAGCTTGCAACTCTCTGACTTAGCATTGCAAACTACTCGTATGTTTTACATACTGATCCGTGATGGTACAGAACGCTAGTATTTTGATACTAGTACTTTTGCCTCGCCCTATTTGCCTCACCCTATTTAATGCCGTTCCTTGTAAAAAAATTAATGTTGTTCTAACCTAAGGTACATGCACCCGTGGCAAAGCTAAACATTGAGGAGAGGATAATCTATGTGCTTGTTTGCTCGACACCACAATGTGGACCTAAACCTCAAAGGCAAGTATATGCTAGTTGATTCAGTCTGTTTATTAGATATCCAGACCTTTACATAATTTTAAGTCAGTATGTCTTTTCTCCTTTTTGTTTCCCTTTTTCTTCTTATAGTTGGAAGGTCCTAAGAGTTCAAAAATGCCGTAATGTTATGCAAACAGAAGGTGGTGGCGATGAATTAGGCCAATCGAATGGACCTCCTTCTACAAGTGTTCCAGAAGAACAAAATGATAAAAATAAAATTCCTGAGATTGACGATGACGATTTTGATCTAGATGCCTTAGCCGAAGCTCTTGAGCAAGCTGCAACTTTGGCATCTAACTCAAAGAAGAAGAATAAATCGAAGCATGCTAATGCTCCTGTAAAATGTCCTGTATTGAAGGAGCAAGCATGTGATCCGAGCATACCAGGTGAGGACAAGTTTGAAAGAACTCGTTACCATGTATGAAAATCTGAGTGTTTTGATCTGATATAATTTTTGTTGCAGTTCTTCCTTGTTTTTACATATATTATGATAAGGAACTATTTGGGGGCAAAGGCACTGTGGGTTCAAGTAGCAGTGAGTTGGTTTTGGACAAAGAAATCATGGATACCGCAAATGATGAAGAAGAAAAATGGGAAGGAGAAAAGTATGAGTACGATAAAGCTATTGGTGCTGACAGAACTTTTTTAAAATTCAAGAAACGGTTGGATGCATATCCCCAGCAATGCTTTAGGTAGTTAAACATTTAGTTCATATAGTATCATTGCAACCTGACTTGGTATTTGCAAACCATTTGTTTCTTGTTCTTTTTTGGTTTGCACAACCTGAATTAAATTTTGGCATGCAATATTTCTTTAGGTATTCTTATGGTGGCAAACCACTGATGGCTACGACAAAATTACAAGATCCTGGCACCTGTAGGCTGTGTGGTTCACCACGGCATTATGAACTGCAATTGATGTCTCCTTTATCATACTTTCTCCATGAAGCTGGAGACGGTTCCTCAAATTATGCACCCAGCAGCTGGACTTGGCTGACTGTTATCATATACACTTGCTCCAAGGTATGTCTTATTCTTCAATTTTCTGATACTGAAGTCTAAGGAATTCTGGGTGCCCGAAACGTGATCCCCAGATAGTAGTTCTATTTCAAAAATTATTTGATCTACAAAGTACACCACAAAGAACATTGTATCGTCAAAGCATCACTTCAGCTTTGTGTGGTGAAGAGATTTCTGTGTCCTTGATGTTCTAAATGTACTTTCAGAATTGCTAGCAGATATGTTGTCTGAAACATCTGCCAGGATTTAATCCAGTTTAAAAAGTAGATTTTCAATGGTACTGTACCATTTTCCCAGACAAACAAATTTCTGGTTTGTGAGTTTTGTCAGATTCCATTTTGGCTCTAGGAACATCTTTAGTGATCCACGCTATGGCATTCTTGAAAGTTCAGTGGGCATCTACATGTACATAGTTGTCATTGTTTAGTATTTCTTCTTCTTGGTACTGGGATGAAACCAGGCATTGTTCATTGCATTCTTTTGTTTACAGTTCTCCATTTTGCAATATTCCTTAGCTTGTTTCAATTTACTGTAGAACTGCTGCCTGTCCTCATGCGGTGGAAATCCTCAGAGTTGTTGCTGGGGAGTAGCGGAGGAGGAGATCCTGATCCAGGAGGATGAAGTCCGTTAGGATCTAACCAGTGCCACTTGAGAAACTATGCCTGATTTGAGTGTGTGATATACAGTTTTTGTTTTCCAATTGTTAGAGTTGTAAAGCAATCTGCAATTTTGAAGTGTGTTTTGTGGATGCTTTTACTGTGCCCTAGTATCCTGCAGCCTGTCATAGTTCACACGATTTGATCTATTGTAAGTTCGCACAGTATCACATCAGACTAGCAAAGATGTTTGTCTGTGTGGCTATGATTTTCCGCTGGAAAATCATTTTACCCTGTTTCATTGGTGCCTGAATTGTCAACTCCAATCAAGGGGGCCATGTTACGCCTGATGAGCATCAAAATCCGGTATGTTCTACGTTCTTGCGTTAGCCTGTAAACCCACCAATCCATGCTGTCCATGTCTAGAAACTTCTCTTTTTTTCACTCAAAGAAAAGAATCTAATACTTATTTTTTGCTTTCTTGGGCCTGATAATAATAATTGCAAGAAAGCAGTACTATTCTGGATTAAAGTACACCAATTAAAGTGATAAACCCGTACCGCAGCCCATATGTAATGTAATGAACTGCATAATTCATCAGCTGTATTATTCTCGTCGCCAACCCTACCTGCACCGACGTTGATGCTTCATTTGCAACTTGGTTTTCGGATCGCCGGAACGCTGCCAGCCAGGCTGCACATAAATAAATTAGCCATAATATTGTAGTAGGGATTTTGCAACCATGTTTTCTCCGTTTGAAGAGTCTCTACCTACGAAAAGGATGTGTAGTATTATACTCCACTCACGCCTGCTAATCTTTTTGTAGCTGTGCTGAGTTCATCGGGGAAAATAAACATATGCTCGGGGACTGTACCAAAATTAAAACTGATCGCTGTGTATTGTATTGTATAGGACCAGCATATATATGGTTTATTCGCCTCTTGTGATGGAGGTCTCCTCCACCCGTACTCAGTACGTCGACGTCCGAGATGTTCCGAGTCCAAGACGGCACGCCGCCGCCTGACCTGACGGGGAGAATACGAACCAACATCTACGAAATGCGGCGCCTCGCCATTGGACGGGCCAGGTAAACTCCTCCGCCGGACATGGCGCCATGCCTCTGGCGTGCCCGGGGCCGGTGGGCTCGGCCGTGCGTGCGGTGGTCGAATCCTGGGCTGCCTTGCGGACGCCGAGAACCAGAGGGGATGGTTGCTTGCGATTGCGACTCCTACGTACGCAGTGCGGTGGCCGAGCAGTGGGGGATGGGAGTGTTAGTTGATCTCTACCTATTGGGCCCTTATATCTGCTCCTTGATCGGAGGAGCCTAATCTTAATCTAGTTGGTGGGCCTCTGTCGTATAGCACACATAAAAGAAAGGTGGAGGTGAGGGCTCGGACTACGAGGTTCGCCGTGAGCCGCCACTCCCACCTATAGTAACCCTAAACCGATCTAAAGACCGTGCTGCCAGCGACGGGATGGGCCCCACCACCGCCGTCGCTCCCCCTGCAAGGTCTACACCGGCCCCTCTGGACCACCACTGTACCTCGCCACCGAGCCAGAGCTGCCTCGATACCGGTGTCCGCGAGGTCACGACGCTATTGTCCAGGGCAGATCTACGGGCTACACGCAGAGGTACTAATCCTACGATCCTAACAATGGTATCAGAGCCGGTTGCCTTTGTGTAATCCTAACCCTAACCGGGTAAAAGCAAAGAAAAGGGACCAGGGGTGGCGGATGTCACTGGAACCCGGTCACCACCGTCGCCGCGCGGGGGAAGAAGAGCACCGCCGTCCTCACCGGCACGCAACAAGAAAAGAACAGATCCTTGTTCGGATCAGAGAATAGAAAGAGGAAAAGGATCTTAAGAACCTAACCCTAACCCGCGCAAATAGCTCGGGGAAGAAGAAAAGAAAATGTTTCGGCCTTAAGATGAACAGAAGTGAAACAAAAACAGATCCAAAAAAGGAGAAAGGGAAAGGGGAACGGAAAAACCTCGCCGGGCGTCGGGAAAACCCTTCGCCGGCACGGGAGAAGAAGACCGAGCCGGGCTCGGCCAAGGGGTCACCGCGGCCAGGCCGCTCGACGGCGGCGCGCCGGCGAGGGGGCCGGCGGCGGTGCCCGTCTCGCTCTCGGTTGCTCTCGGTTGTAAGCTGCGCTGAGAAGAGATGAGGTAGAGAGAGGAGAGAGCGGTGAAGAAGAGAGAGAAGCAGACGAAAAGAATGAAACTAGGGTTCGGGAGGACACGGCCGTCGACGGGTTTTTATTCATCCGAAATGAACGCTCGGCCGTCCAATCAGATCCGATCAGATCCAATGGCGCCAGATGCACGGGCCGACTCGCAGCCCAGGCGGGCGCGCGCGGTAGCGCGACTTTGCCGGCCCAGGCCCAGGTTGCGGCCTGGGTGCGGCCTGCGCGCGCGGAAAGCTGGGCCGAGCCGGCGAGCCAGTTTTGGGCCAGCCTGAGAGTAAGGCTGGGCCGAACTGTTGCCGGGGTTTTGAGCCCAAAACGAAGGAGTCTTTTTCATTTTTATTTCCAGAAAAGTTTTTCTTCCTAGAAAATTGAAAATGCAAATTGGCTCGAAAGAAAAAAAAATAGAAAAAGGTATTTTACCTGTGGGTAAAATTCAAGAAATTGAGTATACGTTTTCCGCTGCTAAAGAAAAAGTACATTCTCCAGTGATTTTGAACAGACGTGATATTTAACTAGAGAAAAGAAAAGTTTTTCCAGTAAATATTTATTTCCTGGAAATTGATTAATAGATTAAAGGAAATAGAAAATACAATTTTTCCTTGTGGGTAAAATTCAAGAAAAGGAGAAGTTTTTCCACAGCTAGAGAAATTGTTTATTCTTCAGTTAATTTGTACCAATGTGGTATTTAATTGGAGAAAAAGAGATTTTTTCCGCTGCTAAAGAAATGTTGATTCTCCAATTATTTTGAACCAATGTGGTATTTAATTGGAGAAAAAAAGATTTGACATTATTATGATATTGTTATTTTCTGACCAACGTTGTTAATAACAATATCGTAATTTTAATGATTTATGCATTAATTCTACTTCTGCCCAACGGTGATGTAGAATTAGTGTATAAGAAAAGTTGATAATTTTAATAATTTCTGCATTAATTCTACTTCTGCCCAACGGTGATGTAGAATTAGTGTATGAGAACAGTTGTAAAAGTTAATGATTTATGCATTAATTCTATTTCTGCCTAACGGTGATATAGAATTAGTGTATAAGAATAGTTGTATGTTTTGATTTTGACCAACGTTGGAATCAAGGCATGCAAATGGTGTTAATTTTATGTTAAGAAAAGTTTTGACCTGGTTTTCATCTTGTCTAAGATGGACTGCGTAGTCATCTCACCGTGTTCCACTGAGATTATGGCACCGGTGAGGGAGACAAAAGAGAATGATGCCACTTGGGCAACTAAAGAGAGGGATTTTGAATCCCAAAAGATATCCTATGACTCCTTGGGTATAGGAAATGAATCACTACCAACAAGAAAAAATTTGGCTATGATAAAGAACATGATTGAGCTTGCAATTGTGGGCTCAATCTCAGAGTGTGACACGGTCACCGAGTACCTCGATAGAATAAAGAGTCAGTTCACTGGCTCTTCAAAGACATGTGTTATCCAGCTGATAAAGCAGCTGGTGACAGATAGTCACTCTGTAATGGTGGCATAAGAGAGCTCACAATGCGTCGTCGAAATCATGGCACTATCGTTCATGCCATATTTCGAGGGGAAGAATAGAAAGACTAGTTAAGAATGATATTCTTTCTCCATTAGAGCTCTCAGATTAAGAACAATGCAGAGAATGCATAAATGGAAAGTATGTAAAGAAAGATGACAAACGAAGCACAGGAATTTTACAGATTATCCACACTGACATCTGTGGTTGGCTTTCCTGTAAAGAGTGTGGATGGTTATGATTCGTTCATAACATTCACAGATGATTACTCCTATTATGGCTATATTTATTCAATCAAAGAAAGAAAAGATGTATTGGATAAATTTAAGATATTAAAGATTAAGATAGTCAGGTCTGACCGTGGAGGAGTACTACGGTCAGCATACCCTAAAAGAATAGCATAGTAACCCAGTATTCTACACCGGACGAACCTTAGCAGAATAGAGTAGCTAAAAGAATCAATCGCACCCTGATGGATATGGTGGGCAGTATGATAAGTTACTCCACCTTACAGTTAAGCCTATGGATGGAGGCGTTAAAAACCGCCATTCATATTCTCAATAGAGTATCAAGAAAGTCGGTACCCAAAATACCGTATGAGTTGTGGACATAAAGAGTACCCTCACTAAACCACTTGCGTGTGTGAGGGGGAGCCATGCTGAGGCTAAAGTATTTAACTCAAACATTGGGAAGTTAGATCCCAAAACAGTAAGGTGCCATTTCTTTGGCTACCCAGAAAAGTCAAAAGGTTTTCATTTTCTACTGTCCAGAGAGACATACAAAGTTAGTGGAAACGAGACACGCTGTCTTCCTAGAGGATGAATTGACGAGGGGGAGCATGGTAGCTCGAGAAATTGACCTTGAAGTGAAGCGGGTGTATGCACCCACTCCAATGATTCATAAGCCAATTTTTTCACTACCTGCTGTCGCTGCACCGACAGTGCTAGATACTGTGGTGTCAACACCTGTTATCCCACCTGTGGCAACAATGAATGACGATGAGGAACCCATTCTTCAGGATTCTATAGAACCTATTGCCACACATGAGGGGGAGCAACAACAGCCTCAAATAGAAGATGTGCCAAATGTGAAGGCCCCTAGTAGGTCTTAAAGAGTTAGAAAATCAGCTATTCGTGCTGATTATGAAGTGTACAACACTAAAGAATTTCAAATGGAGGATGATCCCATCTCATTTGAATAAGCCAAAGTGGCTTGAGGCCATGGAAGATAAAATGAAATCAATGAATGCCAATATAGTTTGGGACCTGAAAATAATTTCTAAAGGAGCCAAAACAGTAGGCTATAAATGGGTCTATAGAACAAAACTTGACTCTCAAGGGAATATAGAGACATGTAAAGCGTGACTTGTGGCAAAAGGCTTTATGCAAAGAGAAGGGATTGATTACAATGAGATATTTTCTCCAGTCTCATGTAAAGTTTCTTTCAGAATCATAATGGCATTAGTGGCACATTACGATTAAGAATTACATCATATGGATGTAAAGACGGCATTTCTCAACAGAGACTTGGAGGAAAATATTTACATGGCACAACCGAAAGTTTTTGTCATGAAAGAAAAAGAACGAATGGGATGCCGCCTAAAGAAATTCATTTATGGATTAAAGCAAGCTTCAAGACAGTGGGACTTGAAGTTTGATCAGTCAATAAAGAATTTTGGGTTTTAAAAGAGAATGTAGAGGACAATTGTGTCTATGCAAAGTTTAAGAATGGGAAGTTTATCTTCCTTGTCTTGTATGTAGATGATATCTTACTTGCTAGTAGTGATGTCAGTCTACTATAGGAGAGAAAGAAGTTTTATCCTCAAAACTTGATATGAAAGATCTTGACGAAGCCTCGTTCGTTCTAGGGATCGAGATTCACCGAGATAGAAGAAAAGGGTATAATGACTGTCACAAAAGGCATACATGGAAAAGATCTTAAAGAAATTCAGTATGCACAAATATAGTCCCTCACCTGCTCCTATAGTCAAAGGCGATAGATATGGGGATTTTAAATGCCCCATGAACCAATATGAGCTCAATCGATAAAGTAAAAGTGGTTCCATATGCTTCAGCTGTCGGAAGCTTGCAACATGCTCAAGTATGTACGTGCCCTGACTTGGCATTTGTTACCGGGTTTTACTTGGCAGATTCCAGAGCAATTCTGGAATAGAACACTGAAATTAATAAAGAAAGTCTTGCATTATTTGGAAGGAACGAAAGGCCTCATGATGACATATAGAAGATTTAACTCACTCTACATGGTGGGATATTCAGATTTTGATTATGCGAGAGTGAATGCATATCCAGACGTGGATTTTCTATCATCTCGCAAAGGGGAGCTATTTCATGGAAAAGCTCAAAGCAAACTGTCACTACATAGTCCACAATGTATGATAGTTTGTAGCGTGTTATGAGGCAATGGGCAGGTGAACTAACTAACGAAGTTTATACCCGGTTTGAAGGTGGTTGACGACATCTATAGACCACTAAAGTTATACTGTGATTATAATCTGGCAGTAAAGGATGCTCACAACATAAGTCAAGTGGTGCTGCCAAACACATTGATATAGAGTATTATGTTGTGAAAGATAAAGTCCGAGATCAAATCATAAGTCTTGAGCATATAAGAACAGAAAGGATGCTCGCGGATCCGCTTACAAAAGGCTTACCACCCAACATGTTCAGAGGACATGGTGTTCAGAGAACATGTAGCTAGCTTGGGTTTAAGGGAAAGCCTAAAATATTTCTGGACAAAAGAAGACCCAAAGATAAGTATCTATTTCAGAACAGAGTAGTGAGTTGTAGCTGTTAAGTCTATCGGCAATGGACCGTGACGATGAGACATGCTCCATGAGCTAATCTGTAATGGAATGAACAAAAGTAAATGATATGAAAGTGAAAGATGGAATGAGATCAAGGGGGAGAATGTTAGTTGATCTCCACCAATAGGCCCAACGGCCTATTGGGCCCTTATCTCTGCTCCCTGATCGGGGGAGCCCAACCCTAATCCGGTTTGTGGGCCCCTGTCGCACAGCACACATAAAAGGAAGGTGAGGGTGAGGGCTCGGACTACGAGGTTCGCCGTGAGCCGCCACTCCCACCTATAGTAACCCTAAACCGATCTAAAGATCGTGCTGCCAGTGACGGGATGTGCCCCACCACCGCCGTCACTCCCCCTGCAAGGTCTACACTGGCTCCTCTGGACCACCACTATACCTCGCCACCGAGCCGGAGCTGCCCCGACACCGGTGTCCGCGAGGTCACGACGCTATTGTCTAGGGCAGATTTACGGGCTACACACAGAGGTACCAATCCTACGATCCTAACAGGGAGCGCTGACGCGCGCGTGCACGTAACGCCGCGTCGGCCCCGCGTCGCGTCGCATGGACAGGCGGCCCGGACGCAGCGAATGGGGCGCGCGCGGGCGTGGGGTGGTGGCAACCGGGCGTGGCGCCTTGACTCGTCTTTCTTTGATTCCGTCTTCCTCCCTCGCGCTGTGGCTCTGCTCGGCCTCGGCAGCTCGCCACGCCATGCCTTGGCGAGCCTAGCTGAGGAACGCCGGCTCGGTGGCTGCCGCGAGTGGTGCCATGCCGCCACGCCAGCGTAACTGCGTAATTGTGCGGACGCTTCCGTCCCCTTTCCAAGGACGGACGAGAGCTAAGCTAGCCGATCGGTGGTCTCTAGCATGATCGATCGGATCTGTGCGCCCCGGCGTGACCCCTACCCTACGGGCGTCCACTCGCTGTCCATCTGAGTTCTGAAAGGTGACTGCGTTCGCGCGCGCACCGGTCCAAACGCGACACGCCAGGCTTGTACGTTCCGCCAGGGGTCCATCTCGCGGCCCCTGATCGGCGGGGCCGCAGATTTCACCCTCCCTCCATGATTGGGGCGGCCTCCAGCGAATTGGCCACGTCGATGTCGATCCCAATAGATATCTCACTGTACGGACGCATTCGTGCCATCGTTTTCAGATGATTGTCCGTTAGCACTATTGTACTAGCAGCGATGAACGATGATCTTTTAGGTCCCCACCGTGGACACCTTGTCACTGTAAGAGATAATGTTAAAAACAGGACCATTTCTTCTTTTGTAGTATAAATAAATAATGTGGTAATTCTATTCTAGTGGTCTGTGGATTGTGGCCAGCCAATTGGACGGCCAGGAGGCGCTGACCCACGCGGGTGCGGGGCTGCGGGCCCCCGTGCTTGCCTCGTTAAGCCCATTGTTAGTTCCAACCCAAAATCCCAAAAAGTGCTACAGTAGCCATCACATCGAATGTTTGCGGCCCGTGCATGGAGCATTAAATGTAGACAAAAAAAAACTAATTGCACAGTTTGGTGGGAAATTGCGAGACGAACGTTTTGAGCCTAATTAGTCTATGTTTGAACACTAATTGCCAAATAAAAATGAAAGTGCTACAGTAGACCCAAATTCCAACTTCCTGAAACTAAACACGCGCTAAAGGTCGTTAAGCTTACGCACGCACGTGGCCGCCGAGCAAAAACAAAACAAGGAGCTATTCATGGCGTCAGAACTGATTGAAGCGGTGATTCAAAAAAAAGAGAGAATTGATTGAGGGTGCGTTTGGTTGGGCTGTGGCGATGGGAAAAAGCTGCTGTGGGCTGTGACTGCTGTGGGCTGTGAGCTGTACAAAAGCTGAAAGCTGTTTGATTAAACAAGTATAAAATATACATTCTATCTTTATCTCTCTTGAAATAACTATGGAAGAGCTTTTTATTTCACCAATTTCAAAAAGCAGAAAACCAAAAGCCAAAAGCAGGATCAAACCAGCTTTCAAAAATGAACTATGGAAAAGCAGCTGCTTTTAAAAAAGCAGCCTTCAAAAACATCCCCTTTGGTTGAGCTTTTGACTTTTAGGGCCAAAAATCAAAGCCAAAAGCCCAACCAAACGGACCCTGAAGTGGCCACTGCACCCACCGTCTGCTGCTCCAGGCTCCACACCACGATGCCTCCATTGCCCCTAGCCCCACGCGACACGACGCCCCCAGCGCGCGGGCGTGCAGACAGCAGCAGCAGCAGCCCGTGGCTGGCTCACCGCGTCGCCGCCCTGCGATGCCGCGCCGTGGCTACGGCTGTGGCTGGGGCCGGAGCCGGATCCGAGCGCTAGGCCGCGCGTCCGCTTCCAAATCGCGCATGATGCCATGATTAGGTGGTTGATGGCACTCGGGTGGTGGTGGTGCGCTGCTACTCTGCTCCTCCCTAAGCCAAATTCCATCCCCCTATGGCATCGGTACGCACGATGGCATAAAGCTCCCGGCTTTTCCTTCCCACGCCTCTTTTTATCTCGCGTCTCGCGTCTCCTATCCCCATCGCTCCCCTCGTCGCCCTGGTCTCCTCCACCCTTTCGCTTTGCCGCCTCCGGGGTTCTCCGTGCCGGTACTGATCTCCGCCTCTCACTTCTCTCTCTCTTGCTATGAAAAGCGCAAGCTCTCACCTTCTCTCAAGTTTTAATCATTTCTTCTTGGAGGAGGTGGAGTTCGTGTGGCAGTCCCTTTATTAGTATTACTTAAGTAGTAGGACTTGTTTGCCCCTGTGCTGTGATAGGGCATGAAGCTTGCTTAAGGTCTTGTGCTTGAAGGATTGTTTTTCTTTATGACCCCAATGGATGAGTTTTAGAGCAAAACTTGGCAAATTGTAGCAGTTGCTGTGACCCTTGTGAGTTTTAGTGGAAATTTGGTAAACCCATGTCTCTGTAGAGAAATTAGTATGCTTATCTTCTCTAAAGTTTGAAAAATCAAAATCAAGGTACATGCTGTGATTTGCAATGTTCATCATTCCTTATCAATTTCTGATGCATATTTCTGCCTTTCAAATCCAAGGAAGTTGGTTTTCTAATAGCACCTAAGCAATTGTCTGAGCCTTAAGGGTACCGCACAACCTTTTTTCTTCTTTTGCGAATCTCTTTGATGGTTTCTAGATTTTCTAACTTATAACATGAGCTCAAGAAATTTGTTCAAACAAAATAAATAATTATCTCTGGGAATTTGCAACTTTTATATCCAACTAGAGTTCAGACAAACATGCTCTGTAGTCTGTTACTGTAGATTTGCTGCTCCTTGGAAAGTTCACAATTCTTTCCCTCTTCCCTGTTTAATCTTCTTTCTTCTTTAGTTGCGAGTCTTGAGAATTTAAGACTTTCCTTTGAGTGGAGTTCTTGTGACAATCATTTGAGGACTAACTGTTTTGTGCTGGAATTATTGGATGCACGAAAGTTAAGATACTCTGCCTTAAATGATTGTCTTTCTCTATGGTTTCAGTGCATGGATTTTAATGGGAAAGTTGGCATAATTGAAGCTTTGCAGTGGATCTTGTGAATTTTAGTGGGAATTTGGTAAAATTCATCCATTTCTTCTCTAGGCAGTTTCTTAATTACATGTTTGAGCTGAAGTTTCCAATTTAAGGAAAAACTAATCTTTTATTCGTTGGAGTACCTATATAGTTTTCTATGTGTCAACAGCATCACTTAATGTTCAGTGCATACCCATGCAATAATTTCTAAATTTTGCTCTGTAAAACATGTGCTCAAGAGATATGGACAAACAACAAATATAATTATAATTGGAACTATGCAACTTCTTGTCCAGTGGACGTGGTCACATGGATTGTCTCTACAGTAAAAAAAATCAAACTTTGTAACTCAACTTCAGAGGGGTGTGGAGATTGTTAGGACAACAATAGAGCCTCTAAACCGTAGATCAGGGTAAGCATCTTACTTAGGGTTCCTCTAGTTCGTCCTGGCGCAGTTGCGCCGCAGCCTCGTGGACGCCGGTGTCGAGGGAGCTCAACGCGGTGGAGTCCAGCGTGGTGGAGACGATGTCTAGTGGCGATGCAGAGGCGACGGCGGAGTTGGTGGGGCTTCCCATCGCTGGCAGCATCCTTCTTTAGATTGGGTTAGGTTTTCTGTAGGTGGTTACGGCGGCTCCGGCCAACCTCGTAGTTAGAGCCGTGATCCCCACCTATCTTTTATAGTGCTGTGCGACAGGGGCCCACCAACCATATTAGGGTTGGATGCCTCCGATCAGGGCGGCAGATCCAAGGGCTCAATAGGCCGTTGGGACTATTGGTGAAGATCAACTAACATTCTCCCCCTTGATCTCACTACCATCTTTCAATTTCATATCATTTACTTTTGTTCATTCATTATAGATTAGCACATAGAGCATGTTTCATCGTCACGGTCAATTGTCGATAGATTTAACAGCTACAACACACCACTCTATTCTAAAATAGATATTTAACTTTGAGCCTTCTTTTGTCCAGGAATTTTAGGCTTTCCCTTAAACCCATGTGTCGGTGTTTTGGAACCGGGGGTCCTTAACCGACTAGTGAATTTGTGCTGCGTGCTCCCAATTCCGGATGGAGATGCAAAGAGACACAAGGTTTATACTGGTTCGGGCAATGGATGCTCTACGTCCAGTCTAAGAAGGTGTTCTTGTATTCCTTGCACCGGGGTGCTCGTAGTATGGGGTTACAAGCTAGGCGAGAGAGGGAGGTGATATCAAATTACAGAACGAGGCATGTTGTTCGTGCGAGTATCTGTGATTCTCTCCGTCGTCCTAGAAACGGTCCTGGCTGCCTCCTTTTATAGCCGCAGGGAGGAAACCAGGAATACATAAGAGAGCTACACGTGGAGCAAGGACTATTCGATGACGATTTACTCTCGGAGCAAAGATGGCGTTGTCGGGGAGTTCCCGTAGATGTCCAATCGGTATGGTCTTCATCAGCAAGTAACATGTCACGCGCATTTATTGACTTGGTGGATTGCAGAGGCTCGGCGGCCTTCATAGCCGGTCGTCTTGAGGCCTCATGTTGCCGAGGCACGAGAAGTGACCTGTGTAGATGCGGGTCTCGGCCAGCCATCAAAGGAATAGTGCGCGAGACATGCGCCCTCGGATACTGATACTGTGTTGTCGATGGGGATGGTAAAAAAGGTGATCTGACCGTTGTCCCGTCGCTCCTGTTGCAGCGCACTGCCGATCGTGGCTTACGTAGTGGGTGCGGCCGAGCACATTAATCGGATGTGACAGCCTGCCAGAGAGACTTTTGAGGCAGAGGCGACGAGGTTGTGGAACGAGCCCGGCCTCGGGCGAGGTGGAGCGCAGCCGATTCGTCCGAGGCCCTTCCGAGGGGTCTCGGGCGAGGCGACGGGCGAGGCGTAGCAAGATCGCTGAATCCGAGGCCCGTGGGGGGCTCGGGCCAGACGAGGTGGTCGGTCCACCGATTCCGAGGCTGAGAACCCATTCGACTCCCCACGCTATGCGATGTCCTTGGTGCGAGAGTCGCAAAGACAATGGTCGGTAACCCCTGCTCTGTGCCGTCTCAGATGGTAGGGGGTTGACGCGACCGACGTGTAGCCGGTCACTTCGTCGTAGTGTGCCATCGTGCGTCTGTCGGAGTGGTTGGGTGCTTGGATGCGACGTTTGGTCAGAGCAGTTTGGTTGAAGAGGCGGCCACGGTGGTGGTGCCGAGCCACCCTCGCACGAAATCGGAGAATCGGCACTTCTTCCGAGGCCCCGGCGAGGGGTCTCGACGAGGGGCCTCGGCGAAGGCGGTCTCAAGCGAGTCGAGAATCGTTTGCTTCATTGGGTCGACGACGACGGTCTCTCGCGAATCGGAGATTTCGGTCGAGACCTCGTTTGTTCATTCCGTTGGTTCTGTTTTTAGGGTCTAAGCAGTTCTTCGATCTTCGCTTGGGGTACCCCATTTTCTGGTATCCGACAGTAGCCCCCGAGCCTCGGGCGGGAGTGTGGGATACTCTCCCCGAGGTTTTTTCGAGACTTTCGTTTCTCAGTGGCTTTTGTTGGGTTTGCTTTATACTCGTGATTCCGGTGGGAACGCGCGAGCGCACCCGCCGGGTGTAGCCCCCGAGGCCCTAGAGGAGTGAGTTTACTCCTTTAGGGGCTTTTTCTTCATTGAGTAAGGCGCTCTATCGCATTTGCTTGACCCATGAGAGCGAGCTCGGGTCGCTTGTTTGGGTGCAGGAGGAGCACCCGAGCCTGCCGAGCCCTTGCGTGCGTCAAGGTTGCAGGAAGATCCTCTGAGCCTCCGCGCGGAGCGAGAGGGCGATCAGGAGTTCCCCTGACTTTTTGTACGACCCTCGCGCTTCCTTTTCGCTCGAAAGGAGGGGTTGTTTGCTGAGCCCTTCACGTGCGCGAAAGCCTAGGCACTGGTCTCTCGTCAAGGTTGCAGAAGAGCCCCGAGCCTCCGCATGAGCGAGAGGGCGATCAGGAGTTCCCCGGCTCTTTGTACGACCCTCGCGCTTCCTTTTTTCGCCGGAAGGAGGGGTTGTTTGTCGAGCCCTTCAAGTGCGAGCCTAGGCACTGGGTCTCGCTAAGTTTGCAGGAAGAGCCCCGAGCCTCCGCGTGGAGCGAGAGGGCGATCAGAGTTCCTCTGGCTTTTTATACGACCCTCGCGCTTCCTTTTTTATTCGAAAGGAGGGGTGGAACATGCCGAGCTACCCTCGGTGGGTGCGAGCGATGACATTTCCGGTGAGCTTTTATCGGGTAAGTCCGAGTGGAGGCCCGTGCCCCATTCGATAGGGGTCGACTAGTGGTCCGTAGACGCTCTCAAAAAAGTACTAGAAGGCTTCTCTAGCGGGTGCCGTGGCGCTCGATTGGCCCTAGGGGCTCGGTGCCTCCCTACGGGGGATCCCCTTTAGAGAACTCCCCGCTGGTCTCGGACACGACTTAGGGCATCCCAAGCAATCGCTGTTCGGGCCTCGCCATGTACGGGCTCACCCATAGTTGTCCCCGACTCTGTTGTCCCGAGGCGGTGTCGAGACCATAAATGGCCCACCTTGAACCTCTCGGACCGTGAGCGGGCTCGGTGCCCGTTCCCTTAGCTCTAAGGAATCGGGTGAGGGGTATTTCCTTCCATCGGCTAACAACGCTTTCCGTCTTTTGAGGCGGTCTTATCGGGAGCTACCGTTGTTTGCGCGACGTGGTGTCGATGGATGAGACATAACCGTCGTCATGCGATTAAATGTGGAGAAAGTGGGCACGTGGGGCGGAGATATCGATCTGGATTATATGCGCCGGATCCGAGGGAAACTTCCCGATTTCGTCGCCCAAATGGGTTTCATCTTACCCTGCATATAATACGTAAAGAGCCTCGCCCTCCCTCCTTACCTTGCTCAGATTTGCTTTCGCCGCTTCAAGCCGCTTCTTTGAGCGTAAAGCACCGGGAGAAGAAGGGCGAGAGATCGATTGAAAGAGAGAGAGAGAGAGATTTACCGCCGTAGCAGCGTCCTCCACCGCGCAATGGCTGGCGGTCCTGTCATTCTCTCAGCGGATCCCTAGGAGCGGTCTGACGTCATTGTGGAGAAGCTGCAATCGCTGGTGGACGCCGGTCTCCTCCGCCCGATCACCGATTCTGACGAGCCGGAGTGGATTGCTCTGGGGAATGAGTCGGAGCCGAGGCCACGTGATGGCTATGTGGTGAGCTTCGTTGTCTTCCACGAAGCGAGGCCTCGGCTTGCCGCCGACCAGCTTTATGGGTGCTCCCGCACTACTACTGGCGTGGAGCTCCACAACTTCAGCTCCCAACTCCATCGCACAAAGGGCCATCTTTGTCGCCGCTTATAGGGTACCTGGGATCGCTTCCCACCGGGAGCCGTGGCTCCATTTGTTTCGGGTAGTTTTTCCACCAAGTCGGCGAGAACGAAGGGGGCCTTGGCTACGCCGAGGGCGGCGGTCAGCACCCTTTCAGTGCGCCAAGACCGGCAGCACCTCTACATCCCAGCCCAGCTTGCATCATCCAACCGTCGTTGGTATGACAGCTGGTTCTACCTTCGTAACGATGATGGCGGGCTTCCCCCTTACACCGGGCGGGTTGTGGAGAGTCAGCCGGAGAAGTGGGGGTACGGCGTCATCAAGCCCGATCAGCCCAGGCTGGAACCGCTCCTAAGGGCCCTAGGGAAGCTGCGTGATTGCGGCCTTACGGTGGCCGTGGTCGTGGTGGCTTTTCACCGCCGGAGGGTGTTGCCGCTGATGGCTCGGCGGCGGCGCCTGTTCGAGATGGCCCCGCGCGATTTGATCGAAGGCATCAAGATGTCCGCCTTCGCCCTTACTGATGAGGAGATCCTACGTCGGGTAAGGGAGGCGGTGGATGGGAAACCGAAGATTGATGGCTTGCTGCCGTTCCCGATGTGCCCATCGCGGGGGTACATTTCCCTGGTAAGTTGGGTGTTGCCAAGGCCTTCGTGGTTTTCTTGCTTATTGCTTTTTTTCGCCCGTTGCCTTATTTCGCCGTATCTGCGGGGGATAAGGGACGTGCGAAGCTCCCCGCCGCCTGTTCCTGAGGATGCCCAGCGGCGAGCCGTGAATAGGGCGTACGCCGAGGAGCAGCAGAAGAAGAAGAAAGACGCCAAGGTGGCAAGGCGCACGAAGAGGATCCTTGAGCGCAAAAAGCTGGACGCACGCCGCCGGCAACAGAGGCTCGATGGTCTCCGCTGGAGTCGCCTCCTCGATGATCGGTGTCGGATTCTCTCCGGCGATGTTGGCGTGGTCGAGGAAGGAAGGGTACCTGGACCACCTCCCCGACGCTACGGAGGTGGTGCCCGGTGTCTCTCGGTAGACACCCGTCTCGTTGTCGAGGACGACACGCCCGAGACGCAGGTCTTTGTCGGCCACCAGGGCTCGGTGGAGGAGGTGGAGCAAGCGACGCCGGGGCGGCTCAATCGCCTTTCTGCGACGGTCGAGGGGGCAAAAATCCGGCGAGAGACCATCCGCACCGGTGGATTCGAAGCCGTGCATACTACCGACGACACCGCCGCCCGCAGAGAGGAGGGACGCTATGCGAAGCGATTGCTTCCCGTCCGCTGTAAGTCTATTTTTTACGGTTTGTAGTATTTCCTTGCTTGCCCCGGTCGACGTTGACCTTTTAGAACGCCTTTACGTTTTCAATGCCGAAGCTGGGTGGAGGAACTCGCTTTGGCGCCCATAAGGCGCTCAAGGTGAGCACCACCCACCGCTCATCGGGCGGTGGAGGCGCAGGCCGGCGTCTTGACAAAGATGGCGCGGCGTCGGGCGAGGGCCGGCCCGGAGGATCCCACCGCTCAAGGAAAGGGCGCCGAGGTGGCCATGGAACGAAGCGGGGAGGGCGAGTCCACGCCAATGAGGTCGTGGGTCTTGGGGCGAATGAGGCCGAGGCATCCACCACCGCCGGGCCATCGGGATGAGGCCAGAGCCCCAAGGCTTTCGAGGCCGTGGCGGTGGATGCCGCCACCGAGGTAGAGATGGCAGAGGCTGAGCCCCGGCCCGCTTGAGGCCGAGGCGGTTGGGATAGAGGCGGGCGGGCTTGGCGCACCGCCTGGTTCGAACGATCTCGTCTGAGGATTCTTCCTGGGGGAAGGAGGTGGCGGATGCTGAGGCGGCTAGCACCGCGGAGCGGCCGGTCCCGACTCCCGCCGAGGGGAGTTCAGGTCCTTGTCCGGTTCGACCAGCCCCATGGTGGAATCACCTGCGTGTTGCATGGGGAAACCGGGCCGACCACGAGGGGGAGCCTATGTTTGCCCTTGAGGACATTGCCGAGGGGGGCGCCTGGACACCTCGAGCAATACCGCCAACTGGCGGTCTGCGATGCATCTGATGATGATGATGTCATTATGCAAAGGACCTGCCTGTGTGTTACCTGTGTACGCACTTCCCTTTCTCGTGTCGCGTTGTTTTTTCTCCGAGCCCCTTATGGTGTTTGACGACGCCTTTGCCTGCTCTCGGAGCTCGAGACTCGGTCCCTTGGGAAATCGTTGTTCCTACTGAAGGAGATGGGAGTCTGGGAGCAGCTCCGTGAAAAGGGCTCGCTTGCCGACGCCTGTGAGCCGCTGTTTTCGGTCATGGAGTGTCAAGTGGAGGACCTCCGCCTTGTGTGTCGACTGAAGGCCGAGGTGGCCATGGCCAAGGAGCAGATCTACCCTTTGGTGGCGAAGATCAAGGAGCTGGAGGAGGAGCGGATTCCCTCAAGTCCTCGGCCCAAGAAGCAATGGCCTCTCGCCAAGGTCACCACCGGGCAGCTGGGCACAGAGCAGAGTGAACATCGGCTGACGAAAGTCGCTTTGGCAGAGGCTACCAAGGTGGCCGAGGCCTCTCGAGTCAAGGCTTTAGCCCGGAAGAATAAAGCCGAGGGTAAGTTCCACCAACCGCGCCTTGTTCCGCTTTGCTCGGTTTGCGTTCGACCCCGACTCTTTGTCGTGGTGTAGGTCTCGGAGAAAGAGGCCTCCCAGTGGTGAGGCCTCCGTCATGTAGCCATAGCAAGCGGCGCCGGACGTTGAAGTCCAGAGCACGAGGCTCTGCAAGCAGCCGCCTGCATCGCCGCAAGGCTCTGGAGGTCAAGGGGGTCCAATCAGCCAGCTCCCTTGGGGGCCACCTGATTGCGTTGAGCGGCCGTGTCCACGAGAGGCTCCGGGGGTGTTGCACACGGGTGTCAAGCGCGCCTACAGCCGTCGTTTCTTCGCACTACGCCGGCCAACCTCGAGGTCATTAGCGATGGCTACGCCTTGCCGAAGATGACGAGGAGGCCGATGCAGAGGTCGCGGTCGATGGAGGCGGTGGAGGCGCCGCACAATGGCCGCCACTGTTTGAAGAAGAGGTGGTCCCTCCCAAGCCGTACCACCGATCCCTAAATTTTGACTCAGGCCAAGAGGGCCATGTAAACGGATTGGTTTAATTGTCATACCGTGACGTTTTGTGGCCGTCGAGGCCTTTTAAAGTACTTGTGTATGTGCGTTTTTTAACCGCTTTCTTATTCCATTTCCGAGCCTGTGCCCCCTGTCTCGTTCTTGGATACCCACAGAGAACTTCCTCGGGGCCTAAGACGTCCCTTGGCGAAGGGTGGCGAGGGAGTTGCCGTAGCCCGGGGGTGTAGGCTGTTCTCACGGCTCGACCGGCCCTTTGGCCTTAGGACACGCTTTTGGTCCTTAGGTTTCTTGCGACGGTCCTACCGGAGCGCGAGAGAGTTTGGAGTGGAAATTTTCGAAAGACGGTTAAGAAACGGCATTCGGGACTTAGGGGGTTCCCCCCTTTTTAGCCCCCGAGGGAGGCTCGGCTCTGTAGAGGCAGAGCCGAGTCTCTCTTGTAGCGTTATTGTGACGTCGAGCCCCTATCGATAGACAAGCTCTTTGCAAAGACCTTCCTCGGAGCCTAAGCTGTCTCTTGGGCGATAAGGTGGCGAGGGAGCTGCCGTAGCCCAAAGGCGTAGGTTGTTCTCACGGCTCAGCCGGTCTTTTGCCTTTGAGACAAACTTTTGGTCCTTAGGTTCCATACAGTCGAGTTGTCTATTAAGGGGAGGCCTCGAAAGATTGTAACAACTTAAAGAACGCTTCTTTATTGTATTTCGAGAAATAATGTAAACAACGTTTGGAAACTTAAGGGTAGAAACAACGTAGATGTTCTATGTTCCAAGCATTGGTGAAGATTTCGCCCTTCTCGTTGGCCAGCTTGTAGGTTCCGGGCTTTAGTACTTGGGCGACGATGTACGGCCCTTCCCATGGCGGGGTCAGCTTGCGGCGGCCCTTGCTTGCTCGCTCTCGCCTCAGCTCAAGACTGTGGCGCCCACCTTCGTGTCTCGGCTCCAATGTGTCTTGGGGCTTGGTAGCGTCGTGGGGCTTGGCCGGTATTTGGCCAAGTGTAGCAGGCAACGCCTCGGCTTCCTCAAGTTGGTCGAGGGCGTCCTCACGGGCAAGGCGGGGTTGCTTTGCTCTCGTTGTAGGCCCTGTAGTCTCGGGGAGCCGTACTCCAAGTCGGTGGGGAGGATGGCCTCAGCCCCATAGACCAGGAAGAATGGTGTGAATCCCGTGGCTCGGCTCGGTGTATTCCTCAGGCTCCAAATGACCGAGGGGAGTTCGGCAAGCCATTTCTTGCTAAACTTTTTCAACCGGTTGTAGATTCTTGGCTTGAGGCCTTGTAGGATCATGCCGCTTGGCACGCTCTACTTGGTCGCTTTGTCCTAGGGTGTCCTACGGCCGACCGCACCCTACGGATGTGGTGGTTGTCGAGAACGTCAAGAACTTGTGGCCGGTGAATTGCGTCCCGTTGTCGGTGATGATGGTATTTGGGATTTTGAACATGTGGATGATATCCGTAAAGAACAGCACTGTTTGCTCGGATTTGATTTGGGTGATTGGACGAGCCTCGATCCATTTGGAGAATTTGTCGATGGCTACGAGCAGATGGGTATGGCCTCCGGGTGCCTTCTCGCAGAGGCCCAACCATGTCCAAATTTCACACGGCGAATGGCCATGTGATAGGTATGGTTTGGAGGGCTTGGGCCGGAGGTGCGTCTGTCGAGCGTAGTCATCGCATCCTTCGCAGGAGCGTACATTAGCCCGTGGCGTCGCCCATCGCTGTTGGCCAAGAGAATCCTTGGCGGAAGGCGTTTCCCACTAGCGCCGAGGCGTCACGTGGTGCCCGCAGTTCCCGCATGCAAGTCCCGAGTAGTGATTGGCCACCTCGGTGGTGATGCACCGCTGGAGAATACCAGACGGGCTACGCCTATACAACTCACCTTTGTAGAGGACGACGTCTTGGCTCGTCGTGCAAGCCGTCGGCCTCGGTCCTTTCCGCTTGGAAGCTCTCCTCGCACGAGGTGATCAAGAAAAGGGACTCGCCATCCGTTCCTTGGTCGGCCTCGGGAGGCCCCGTGTCAATTGCCATGGACTCGGGGCTCTCGGGCGACGAGGTCTCGGTGGCAAGGGGCCTCGGACTGTGGGGGCTCGGCCGATGGGCCTCTCTACCTTCGCCGAGTCATAGTCGACGGATGGCTTGTGGAGGTCTCTCGCTAAGATGTTCGGGGACCGAGGTCCGTGTCGACGCCTTCTTCTTGCCGCCTCGTCCGCGGCCTCGTTGAACTTTCGTGAGATGTGATTGAGTTCGAGGCCATCGAACTTGTCCTCTAGGCAGCGTACCATCGTGCAGTACGCCTCCATCTTGAGGTCATGGCGCTTGATTCTTTCATCACTTGGTTGATGACAAGTCGTGAATCGCCTCGAACGCCGAGACGCCGCAGTACCCCAAGTTCAATGGCGATCTACAGTGCCGCTGACGAGGGCCTCGTGATTCGCCACATTGTTGGAGGCGGCGAAGTGTAGTCGGATTACGAAGCGCATATGGACTCGAGGGTGAGATGAAGAGCGGACTGCTGCCGCTGCTCGGGTCTTCATCGAGACCCGTCGAAGTACATGGTCCAAGATTCTACCAGCTGGACTTGAATAGGTGGTAGCTGGGTATCGGTCCATTCTCGCCACAAAATCGCCAAGACCTCGAGACTTAATGGCTTTTCGTGCGAAAGATGGGCTTCCCTCATGAGTTCCACGGCCCATTTGAAAATCCTTCCCGAGGCCTCCCGGTTATGGATTATCTCTCCCAAGGGGAAAGATGACACCACGTCACTTTGGGTGGGACTCAAGTAGTGACGCAGCTATGCGCCGAGCCAAGATTATGGCGAGATTAGTTTCGGATGTGGAGGTAGCGCGTCTTGGTATCGGAAAGCACCTCGGCGATGAAGTAGACAGTCGTTGGATGGGTAGAGCGTGCCCTTCTTCCCCGCCTCTCGACCACTACTACGGCCACGGCCGACCACTTGGGTCGCTATGGCGACGAGAGAGTAAGAGGGCCTCGTCTTCGATCGGTGGTACCAGAATGGGGGGGGGGGTTGGAGAGCAGCGCTTTGAGTTTGGCGAGTGCTTCCTCGGCCTCGGGGGTCTAGGAAAAGCGCTCAGATTTTCTCAAGAGACGGTACAGAGGTAAGCCTTTTTCGTCGAGGCGCGAGATGAAGCGCCTCAGGGCCGCTAGACATCCCATAACCTTCTGTACTCCCTTGAGGTCTCAGATCGGCCCCATATTGGTCACGACAGAGACCTTTTCCGGGTTGGCCTCGATGCCGCGCTCTGAGACTATGAATCCCAGGAGCATGCCTCGGGGGACCCCGAAGACACACTTTTCGGGGTTGAGCTTGACGCCCTTCTCCCTGAGGCATTTGAAGGCTACCTCTAGGTCATTGACGAGGTCATTGGCCCGCTTGGATTTGACAACGACGTCGTCAACGTAGGCCTCGACGGTTCGTCCGATGTGCTTGCCAAAGACCTGGGTCATACACCATTGGTACGTGGCCCCCGCGTTTCTGAGGCCGAACGGCATATTCGTATAGCAGTATAGGCCAAATGGGGTGATGAAAGAAGTTGCGAGCTGGTCGGACTCCTTCACTTTGATTTGATGGTAGCCGGAATAGGCATCAAGGAAGGACAAGGTCTCGCATCCCGCAGTGGAGTCAACGATTTGATCGATTCGAGGTAATGGAAACGGGACTTTTGGGCATGCTTTGTTCAGACCGGTGTAGTCCACACACATTCTCCATTTTCCATTTTTCTTCTTAACTAATATGGGATTAGCTAACCACTCCGGATGTGACACTTCCTTGATGAATCCGGCCGCCAAAAGCTTCTGTATCTCCTCGCCGGTGGCCCTGCGCTTCTCCTCGTTGAATCGGCGCAGGCGTTGCTTCACTGGTCTGGAGCCGGCCTGGATGTCGAGGGCGTGCTCGGTGACTTCCCTCGATATGCCCGGCATGTCCGAGGGACTCCATGCGAATATGTTGGCATTCGCGTGAAGAAAGTCGACGAGCATGACCCCCTATTTGCTGCCGAGGGTCACGCTGACCCTCAGCACTCGGTTGTTTGAGCAAGTGGGGTCGACCGGGACGAGCTTGATGGCCTCCACGGGCTCGAACGTCCCCAAGACGACGCTTTGAATCGTGTACCTCACGCCGAAATTGGTTGAGGTTGGCGATGAGGGCCTCGGACTCCACTATAGCCTCGGCGATTGGCGCACTCGACGTCGCAGTCGTATGCATGCTCGTACGTGGAGTCAATAGTGATGACACCATTGGGGCCCGGCATCTTGAGCTTGAGGTAGGTGTAGTTCGGGACCGCCATGAACTTGGCGTAGCACGGCCGTCCCAGGATGGCGTGATAAGTCCCTTGAACCCCACCACCTCGAGGTGAGGGTCTCCTTGTGGTAGTTGGAGGGGTGCCAAAAGCAGACGGGTAAGTCTATGCGCTTGAGGGGTCGTGGCGCGCATCCCCGCATGATGTCGTGGAAGGGCGCGGCGTCGCCTCGGAGTTGTGACCGGTCGAGCCCTAGGAGCTCCAAATGTTGGCATACTGAGGATGTTGAGGCCACGCCTCCGTCCATCAACACCTTGGTGAGTCGGGTGTTCCCGATGATCGGGTCAACGACGAGCTGTCATGGCCGGGGTTTGGGACATGATCGGGTGGTCATCCCGATCGAAGGTGATCGCCTCCCCGAGATCGGTCCGAGGTACCGAGGAGTGGCCACCTTAACCGAGAAGACCTCTTGGCGTTCCTTTTTTTCATTTGTCGCACCCTGTGAGGCACGCCGAGGGCCCACCAAGATCATGAAGGCATTGTGTACCTCGGGAACCCATCGCCCTTGTTGTTGTCTCCATCATCCCCGGCCCCTCTTCTTGGCATCGCCATTGGGGAGCCCGAGCTTGGCGTAGTATCGCCGAGAGCATGGTGCACTCCTCGAGGGTGTGCTTTACCGGCCCGATGGTATGGGGTGGTCTTCTTTTAAGCATGTTGTCGAAGAGCCCTGGGCCTCGAGGATTCTTGCGGTCTGCGGCCACGACGAGTCCGGCCTCGAGAACCTCCTGTTTCCCCTGGCGTCCCTTCTTTTTCTGGGGGGGTCGAGACGTCGAGGCCCCAGGGGTCTCCTCCCGCCTCTTCCCCTTGGAGTCGTTGTTGGGAAAGATGGCCCTGATGGCCTCTTCGCCAGAGGCGAAGCTGGTGGCGATGTCGAGGAGTGCGGATGCCATGGTCGGTACGCTCCGGCCTAATTCTCGGACCAGGTCTCGACAGGTGGTGCCGGAGAGGAATGCCTGGACGATTTCTGAGTCGCCGATGCTGGGCAACTCGGTGCATTGCTTGGAGAAACGTCGGATGAAGTCTCGGAGAGACTCGTCCGGTCTCTGGCGGCAGCTCTTGAGGTCCCAGGAGTTCCCGGGGCGCGTGTAGGTGCCCTGGAAATTCCCGACGAAGACTTTTACCAAGTCACGCCAGTCGTGGATTTGCATAGGGGGAAGGTGTTCGAGCCAAGCTCATGGCCGAGTCCCGACAGAATAGGGGAGGTTGCGGATGACGAAAGCAGTCATCGTCGCACCGCCTAGCCGACAAGCCGAGACGAGGTCGGCCAACCATAGCTCGGGGTTGGTCTCGCCGCTGTACTTCAAGAGATTCGCTGGCTGACGAAACCAGGCCAGGAAGCGAGCGCTGTGGACGGCCTTAATGAAAACTCTAGGGCCAGGCGGCCCGGGAGAAGGACTGCGGTCCTCCCCACTATCATAGCGACCGCCTCGGTGCACTCGGTAGCCCCGGGCGGCCCCATCGTGGTCGTGGCGCCGTCGTCTGCTGCCCATGTGGTGGCCGTTTTGCGCCTCGCGTTGGTCGTCGAGGCGGTCGTGCACCGAGGCGGCCCTGAGGTGCTCGTGCATCGAGGGGGCCCTGAGGCGGTCGTGCACCGAGGGGGCCCTGAGGCGGTCGTGCACCGAGGGCTGTTTCGAGGCGTCCCCACGTCGTCGAGATGCGGAACTTTTGGCTTGCTTTGCCGCTGCGCCTCGAAAGGCCCCGAGTTCGCCGTGGACTCGCCGCCCCTCCGTGGTAGAGGGCTCGCATCACTCGGACCAAATATTCTTTGCCGCAGCCAGCGACGACGCTCGCTAGCGCGATTGAAGACAGGGGGTTGCTCGCCCCCTTCATCATCGTTAATGCGGCGGTTGACGTCGCGAGCCCCCAGCCGGGCCGTTCTGCCATTGCCGCGCCCCCGCTGCTCTTGCTCGAGGGTGGCTCGGAGTTGCTGCAGGAGGAGTCGATCTTGCTCGACCTTGGCTTGAAGCTCACGGATCCGCTCTAGGTCTATGCGCCGAAGTTGCTCGGGGTGGGGATACCGCCGCACCGGCGGGGAGACCCCGTCTTGCGGTGGTGTGGCGTTACGCCCTTCCTCCATCGTTGCCGTGTTTTCGGTATTCCGAGACCGACATGGAAACACTCACGAGTCAGGTCGTAAGCGTCCTCGCCGTCGGAATCGGAATGGCCGAAGCAGTAGTCGCTCGCGATCATAAAGCGGTGCATCGCCTCAGGGTCGTGAATCCCGAAGAAGTCTGCTCCAACCCACGCCTCGTCCTCCTCCGAGGAGTCAGAGTGGGGGTGGATTGGAGTTGTGACTATGGGGTTATGGGCATGACGTTGATGAATGGAGACGAGGGCGCTGGCGTAGGAGGCGGCGACATTGGTCAGCCCGAAAGGGTACGGGGATGGCGCCGTCGCCATGCTCTGCTCTATCAGAGCTGGCTTCTCGGGAGGAGGCGGGACAGAGCTTGATGATGGGATGTCACTGTGCGCCACCGGCCCTTTTCCCCTATCGAGGCTTAAGCCAGATAGGTCCCCGTGCAGGGACTCTGTGCCAGCAGCGGGGTATGGGATTCCGGTGGAGCACAGATTGGCGTTCTGTACTTGCATGGTGTTAGGGTGGATTCGCCCGCGCGGCGCTCGGCGAGCTTGATGGGAGCGGCGGCCCGGGCGCTGCCCGCGCGTGGGCTGCCGGAGCAAGACATCGTCGTCGGTCGATGGCGCTCTGGGTGAGAGGAGTACCATGTCGTACTCATGCCCTAGAGACATGAATTCTAGGCTCCCGAACCAGACGATCGTCCCAAGACGCAACGATCGCACGGGATCTGCCATCCGGAATCTGGTGGGATGACTAAGCTGACACGCAGAGGCCCCTACCTGGCGCGCCAACTGTCGGTGTTTTGGAACCGGGGGTCCTTAACCGACTAGTGAATTTGTGCTGCGTGCTCTCAATTCCGGATGGAGATGCAAAGAGACACAAGGTTTATACTGGTTCGGGCAATGGATGCCCTACGTCCAGTCTGAGAAGGTATTCTTGTATTCCTTGCACCGGGGTGCTCGTAGTATGGGGTTACAAGCTAGGCGAGAGAGGGAGGTGATATCAAATTACAGAACGAGGCGTGTTGTTCGTGCAAGTATCTGTGATTCTCTCCGTCGTCCTGGAAACGGTCCTGGCTGCCTCCTTTTATAGCCGCAGGGAGGAAACTAGGAGTACATAAGAGAGCTACACGTGGAGCAAGGACTATTCGATGACGTATTTACTCCTAGAGCAGCATGGCGTTGTCGTGGGAGTTCCCGTAGATGTCTAATCGGTATGGTCTTCACTGCAAGTAACATGCTGCGCATTTATTAACTTGGTGGATTGCAGAGGCTCGGCGGCCTTCGTAGCCGGTCGTGCCGAGGCCTGTTGTGCCGAGGCCTGAGAAGTGACCCAGGTGCAGATGCGGGTCTCAGCAGCCATCAGGCGGAATAGTGCGAGACATGCGCCTACAGGATACGGTACCTGTGTTGTCAGTAGGGATGGTAAAAAATGTGATCTGACCGTTGTCCCGTCGCTCCTGTTGCGAGTTGGCCCGATCAATCTGAGTCGTCGGATCGCATCCGACGGTCGCCCGGCCGTCTCGCCCGAACAAAAAAGGCCCGGCCGGCCGCGTCGGCCGAAACCCTAACTCCCATTCTACTCCTCCCCTTCTCTCTCTCAGTCGTGCGGAGCCCGAGCGAGAGCGAGCATGAGCGAGCAGATGACTCAGCGCGCTCACCGTCCCGAGCAGACGACTCAACGCCGTCGCCGGCCCCCTCACCGGCGAGCGCGCTCCCCAGCAGGTGAGCGCACCGCCGTCGAGTGGCCTGGCTGCGGCGCCCCTTTGGCTAGAGCCCGACGAGCAGCGCCCCCGGCTTGGCCTTCTTTTCCCTACGCGCCGGCGAGGCAGTAGCGCTACGTAGCGGCGAGGTAGGCCTCCCCTTCCCCTTCTTCCCCTTCGAATTTGCTTCTTCTTCTCGGTTGAGTCCGATTGGGATGGGAATTCGTTCTAGGGTTACAATCTTGGGTTAGGGTTTCACTGTGTATCATCCCCGTGGAGTCTTTATGGGTTGTAGGGTTCGGCTTTGATTCTCTTCTAGGCCGAGTCCCTCTTCTTTTGTTCTTTCCTTCACCCAGTTAGGGTTAGGGTAAGGGAATCGTTAGGGTTAGGATTAACCCGATTTGTTTCGATCGATTCAGTTCATCTTTTTCATTTGATTTCTTTTCTATTGTACCGAATCGCTCTCTTCCCCTTCCTCGTCGTGAGTTAGGGTTAGGGTTCGGTTGAACCCGATTTGGTTTTTCTCTCGGTTTTGATTCAAGATCGGCGAGATAAGCCCCTTCCCCTCTTCCCCTTCTTCTCTTTTGGATCTTCTTTCTTTTCCTTTTGGAGTTGAACCGATTTGGGGTTGGGGTTAGGGTTAGGGTTTGACTCACAGGAGTCACTGTTCTTCTTCCCCAGTGAGTGCTTTGAGGGTTAGGGTTCGGCTTCGCATGCCGAGACCTCTTTCTTTCCTCTTCTCAGGTCCGAACTGGGTTAGTTCTTTTCTTGCTGTGCGCCGGCGAAGACAGCAGTGCGGCACCTTTCCCCGCGCGGTGGCAGTGGTGTCCGGTAGTCAGTGACGCCCGCCACCCTTCCGGTCTCTTTTCTATTTTCTTTTACCCGGTTAGGGTTAGTGTTTCAATCCGAAATGGATCGAACCCTCTGTTTTCGATTTCTTTTCAATGCTTTACCCCATACTAGATCTACACATTAGCAACCTTGGCTCTGGTACCATTGTTAGGACAACAATAGTGCCTCTAAACCGTAGATCGGGGTAAGCATCTTACTCAGGGTTCCTCTAGTTCGCCCTGGCACAGTTGCGCCGCAGCCTCGTGGACGCCAGTGTCGAGGGAGCTCGGCGCGGTGGAGTCCAGCATGGTGGAGACGATGTCCAGTGGTGATGCAGAGGCGACGGCGGAGTCGATGGGGCTTCCTGTCGCTGGCAGCACCCTTCTGTAGATCGGATTAGGTTTTCTGTAGGTGGTTACGGCGGCTCCGGTCAACCTCATAGTTAGAGCCATGATCCCCACCTATCTTTTATAGTGCTGTGCGACAGGGGCCCACCAATCATATTAGGGTTGGGCGCCCCCGATCAGGGCGCAGATCAAGGGCCCAATAGGCCCGTGGAGATCAACTAACAGAGATATGTCAGTGAGTATTGGTGTAAGGATTCTGATGTAATAAGTGCTATTGCAGTCTTTCAAATGATGCTGCTATTTCAAATTAAGCAAACATTATGATGGCTTCCCCACAGGCGTTTTAAGTTTCTTCAGTAATCTTATTGCTTCTGTACATACCCATGATTTTTTTTCATGCTACTTAACTGTGAAATCAACTGATCAACAAAAGTTTTTATGTATCTTGTTGAGTGTCGACACTGTTTCCATTAGATACATATGCTAACTTTGGTACGATTTTGTGTCCATTTATAATTGTACCTCAGTCTCCAGGTTCTTGTGGTTTGTTTGCATGTAGGCTGCATGCAGATTTTCAAAAACATTGAGTCGGCTTGATATTTGCACCTTTTTTCCTCTCACATTATTTGCATCATCTTAATAAAAATGGAATATTAACTTCAATCAACTGTTGTCTTATTACTCTTCAATCTTATTTGTTCAATTTCACTTATGGTCTTACTTGCTTCACCTGCAGATCATGGACATTTTATGAAGTCCCTTTGGGGTTCTGGATGCATAAGATAGTGTGCATATGATTTGTCCATAGTTTCTGTAGCCTCATTGTTTTCCATCTGGGATCAATAAAGCTTCATGCTCATGGACAGGGCTGATACATCAGGTTTTGTTAGTGGTGGTAGACATTACATGAGCATCCATGTGTATTTTCATTTTGTGTATACTATGTGCTTCCTCAATGGTGAAGTTGTAAAGCTGGAGTCCTAAATTCTGTTGGTTGGATTGAAGCATCTGGTCTCTGAACAGCATATAAATTTCTTCCTATCATAATCCTACCTTATTTATACTAAGCAGGATGGACCTCAATATGACAAATCTTTGGTTTCATGGGAAGGAACATATAGCTTCTTCATCAATCTCCCAGGCCCAACCATCTGCCATAAATTGCAGGAATGAAGAACTAGCCGTGTCAGCCGTGAACTTGGGTTGCATTAGGAGCTCAGAAATAGCACAGAACTCTAGAAAATCATTTCAGCATGGCGATCAAAGTTTGGCCACTCCTGATGATAGCTGTAGGCTGGTCCTTGGACTTGGGCCAACACCAAATCTATATTATGCTGATAGTCACTCATTTGGTGGAAACAAAACTTATCAATATGCAACTTTGCTCACTCAACATTATGGCACAACCGACCCTGGTTTAATGTTGGGTCTTTCAAGATGTAGCTCAAGAAATTTGCAATCTACAACAGCGAGTGGCAGCAAGAATTATTCATTTGCAAGGAAGACTGGTATCATCTTTCCACTTATTGATGAGGGATCAACTTCAGCAAAAAGGAAACGAGGTGGTTATATGCTGCCACTTCTGTTTGCGCCAAGATCAGAAGATCTTTGTCTTAATGGAACATCTCCAGACACCGATGTCCAACAGCATGATGGAACTGGATGTGATACTGAAAGTGATCATGATAGATCTCTGAATCATCACGAGATTCATCCTAGCCCTGACCTATCCATTACAGCTGATTGTTCTTTTGCTGCAACTTCTGATATAGTAGCCGGTACAAGTGGTGAGCAGAGGAGTCATCAGCGCCACCCAAAGAAATGCAGGTTCAATGGGTGTTCAAAAGGTGCAAGGGGTGCATCAGGGCTTTGCATTTCTCATGGCGGTGGCTGAGGTGCGAAGCTTTGGTTGCAACAAAGGTCTTTGAGAGTCGAACAACATTCTGCAAAGCTCATGGAGGAGGGAGATGCTGCCAAGAGTTAGGCTGCACCAAAAGCGCTGAAGGGAAGACAGAGTTCTATATTGCTCATGGTGGTGGGCGTCAGTGTGGGATTGAGGAATGCCCAAGAGCGGCAAGGGGGAAATCTGGATTCTGCATAAAACATGGTGGAGGGAAAAGGTGCTGAAGGCCATCCTAGGTTGTGCATCTCACATGGAGGTGGTCGTCGGTGCCAGTACCTAAACTACGGTAAGGGGGCGCAAGGAAGCACCATCTTTTGCAAGTCTCATGGTGGAGGCAAGAGGTGCATGTTTGATGGCTGTACCAGAGGTGCAGAGGGCAGCACGTCCTTCTGCAAAGGGCATGGTGGCGGGAAGAGGTGCCTCTTTGAGGGAGGTGGGGTGTGCCTAAAGAGCATCCATGGAGGAACTAGCTTCTGTGTTGCGCATGGAGGGGGCAAACGCTGCTCCGTTCCTGGGTGCACCAAGAGCACCCATGGTCGTTCTGATTGCTGTGTGAAGCACGGTGGTGGCAAACGTTGCAGGTTTGATGGGTGCGACAAGAGCGCACAGGGGAGTACTGACTTCTACAAGGCCCATGGCGGGGGCAAGCGATGCGCTTGGAGCAACGGCTGCGACAAGTTTGCTAGGGGAAGGAGCGGTCTATGCGCTGCACATACGACCCTGATGGCTTCCAAGCTAGAGCATGATCCTGGACATGCACGAAGCATGGTCGGGCCTTCCCACTTCAGCGGCATTGTCTCTGGTTCATTAGCAACTGATAGCAACATGGACCATGCCATCTCATCATCCGGCCATGGCGCATGGTTAGACTGTGTTGACTCGTCTGGAGACATGCAGAGCGCCGGCAGGCTCCTGATACCACATCAGGAGCTGGTCCCTGGCTCATTAAAGGCCTCTCCTTCTTGTGGTCTAGCAGGCAATGGCCGGGATGACAGAGGGAGCCGGAGCCAGAGCTTTGGGCTCGTGGTGCCAGAGGGAAGGGTGCACGGTGGAGGGCTGATGTCCATGCTTGGAGTTGGAGGCAACCTAGGAAGCAATCCTGATGGTTCGAAAGCCTGAAACACCAAGGATGTGACGTAGTGAGCACAAACAGAGAATTTAGGCTATTTTGCATGCCTCTTATTATGATTCTTGCAATGTAATATATACATGATTTTTCAAATGGCCATTGTGTAACTGTAGTACTTGCCAATTGGCCATTGTGTAACAATAGTATTTGCTATGTACAAGAGTGGTTTTAGCATTTAGTCGATGTTGTGCAAAGAGCTGAGAACTGCATAGTTACTTGGGTTCAGAAATTATATGGAAGCTTGTAAGTTGTCTCTCCGAATTTTTGCAAACCTATTTACTGAAATATTTAGTTCTTCCTGATGGGTTCGAGCCTTAGGCTAGTAAATCAGTGGGAGTGTGGGATTCACTGTTACCTAGTATTTTTAAAACCAGTAACAATTGATAGTTTATTAAAAATTGCAGAAAAATATGTAATAATGTGGAAATTTAGAAGTTCGAACACAGAAAAGGTATTTCCTCCATTCCAAATTATAAGATATTTTGTCTTTTTCTAGATATATTGTTTTTCTTATGTATCTAGACATATTGTATATTTAAATGCGTAACAAAACTATATATCTAGAAAGCCAGACATCTTATAATTTTGAATAGGGGGAGTAATTTGTTTTCAAAGTTTCCACAGATTCTGTAGATTTCATATTAAATTTGTGTCATTATTGGTCCCTTTGGATTTGCTTGGGGAACTTGCCTCATGTTGTAGCTTTCCCAACAAAAAAAATGGGTCAAGACTCTTTTGGTGAAAAGGGGGATGATCATGTCATGCCGTTAAGATCGTGTCCTGTAAGTGTTCACGATCTGCATTTGTTCTGTTTATATTCGCTTTTTAAATCAAACTAGATTATTAGCCATCCGTCGTCCATTTCCAGGCGATCATGTCATGCACATCCATTTATGACTCCACATCATGTAGACAGTCCAAAGGGGTATGAAATTCTCAAGTTTGTGTTGTGGTTGTTATGTTGTTATGAAGGGCTCTTATCCATGTTGTTCCTTAGTTCTTGCTCTACTAATTATTTATTTATTTATTTTTCTTTTGATCGGTTTGAACAGGTGCTCACTCTCCGGGCAATTATGGTGCCCCAAAGGGTGCCTTCATTCCATTTTCAGTCTTAACCATGATGGAGGCATGGAAAGCATCTCGTTAGCCAAATTGTATGTGACCTTACATCTTTGTCTGATCACCTGTGGTTTAGAGTTGTCAACACAGTCTTGTGACAACCAACGTAGATGCGAGTTTCTTCCAAATTTGTCGAGATCAAGCACACTTAACCCCTAAGGACTTGACGGGCCAGTTAACAAGGCAATGGCCACCATTAGTATTATCTTCTCTTTTCTAAAGGAAGGATCTCTTGATCTTTTTTAATTCGTTTTGTTACCTAAGTTGCTAAAGGAAACATGATCATGTAGTAAATCGGTACAGAAGAAAGCACTAAAGTGAGTCAAGTGACTAGAGTCATGTATAACTTTTTGCATTATTAGTAGGCAAAACACCTATAACTTTTTTTTTCAAATAACACATGCGAAGGATGAGCACGTTTGATCTGAAAAGTTTTCATCATGCTAGTAAGGTACAAATATAAAAAGCACGATCCCATAGGGTAAGACCTCTCCCAATGCATTGATGGAGAAGACCCTCTTCTGCAGGGTCGAGAAAAGGCCACGAACCCTAGCTAATCAGTATATACCGCTAATGGCGAGAACGTACCAACAAGCATTAGTGAACCACATATTCTGTTTTAAATTGTCCAAGAAGTGTTTTTTTAGAATGGGTGGCCTTTTTTTTTTGGTGAGAACGGGAGGACCTATAGGCAGGGATGAAAATGGTACGGATATTTTCCGACCGTATTCGAAACCGAATCCGTTTAGAGAGGTTGAGATCTGTCCGTATCCGAGTCCGGATATTCAATATCCGATACCGTATCTGTATCCGAATACTCAAATCGCATATTTATGATGTCGATATCCAATCGTATCATATCCGACATAGTTGACACTATCCGTATTCGAATCCGAATCCGAACAGAAATATGAAAACAAATATAATATCGGTGATATCCGTCCGTATCCGATCTGTTTTCATCCCTACCTATAGGTTGTGCTTTCTGCATCTCTACCCCTACACTACCACTACACTACGGGCTCGTTTGGTTACGGGCCTGAGAAGGCTTTTGCTCAGGCAAGTAGGTTTCTAGAAGCTACGACGATCAAAATCCCACGCCTGGCTCAGTTGCCTGCCTGCACGTTGGAGCACCGCGTTTTGGTTTGATTTGAAAGTGATTAACCTCTTTTTTATTGTTTTCTATTAAGTTGTCAGTATTTCTCTTTTATTTTATTTTTTATTCGTGTGAGGTTGGAACACAACTGCATAGGTGACATTAAACCAATAAGTACCATATTTAAATATGTTTTATTAGAAATATTTTTCCTCACAAAAACTATTTTGATAATAAATCTACTAAAGGTGGATAACAAAACGCAACTCATTTACTTTGAAAATAATATCTGTCATTTATTAGTATTGCGAGGCATAGTAGTCTTCTAAGGCACCAACCAAACAACATAACCATCCAACTTACCTGGCGAGGCACATGCAATACTTTTTTGCTAGATAAATCGTCCACGTTTCAACCAAACAGGCTCTATATTGTACACTATTTTTCGTCTAAACTAATAGACAAAGCACTTGTAAGTTGTAACTTTCGTGGTAACAAAAGAACACATGCGAAGGCTGAGCGCTTCACATTTTGTCGATTGATCGTTTCACCTTTCCTCGTTGCCGTTGGTTGGGCACACTAAACAGCTAGTATACCCGTTCTACGCGCACAGAAAATCACATCACACGACACGATGTTCTTGCCCTCCTTGATCCCCGCGATGAGGTTCGTTCTGCCGTTGGATGTCCTGCATCGCACCATGGACGGTCGATCTGTCTCGGCGGAGATGCGCTCCTCACTGAGACCGGGACCCGCAGAGCACTTTCTGACCACTGGCCTGCCTGTCAGAACCACCGGGCATCGTCGACGCCGCCGGTCGTCCCCGTTAAACCCCCCGTCCCCGACTCGAGGCGATTCTCCTTTCTCCCGCAGCGGTACACCGCCAGAACCCTCCGTCCCTCCCTCTCCCACCCACTCTACGGACTACGAAGGAACAAGTGAACGCGCGACGGCGGTCGCGCCGCCGCCGCCTCCCACCACCGCTCACGGGCGCCGGCGACACGCTGCCTCGCCGCACCGCCAGCTGTCCGCCGACCCCGCTCTCCGCGTCCGCGTCCGGCCTACCGCAGCTTCCCCTTCACCCACCAGGTTCGGATCCACCACCCGCCGCTCGTCCGCACTCTATTAGAGTGGGGCATCTGAGAGCGTACCAAGGAAGAATGCAGTTTATTTTCCAGAACGAATGCAGTTTATTTTCCATGATTTTCTAGGGTTCAGCTGAATCGCTGTGCCTCCTATGTCAATTTCATCCCCTGGTGTCTTTTGATGACTGGTTAGTCGGTACTGACTTGCTGTGAAAATAAAACCATTCAGCAGTATAGATGGGGTTTCTCTGTTGTGACTTGCTTTGTGCTGACGTTTTATGTGTGGCAATCGTCCAGTTTCTTCAGTTTGTCACCACTTGATGATGAGCCAGGGTGTTGATAAGTGATAGGCTGATGTTTGTATATCATTGTTTTCTGCTTGGATTTCTCTGATATGTGCTATCACTTGCTCCTTTTGTTTTTATGCAACTCAGTGTATACTCTGAGCTGTATAAATGATTTAACACCATCCTAAGGTTGAGGCACACAACTCTTTGGAAAGATGCTTCATGCATGCAAATTCCCCTTGCGCCTTATGACCGTATTTTTCGTAGAACATTAATGCCTTAGTTGTTTTGGTTTCATGATCTTAACAGTCCACTCTGTATGGTATTATTTCTGTTGAGACGATTAATTTCTAATTTGACTAATTTGTGATTTTGTGATACTTGATAGGGTATAAGCTGCCAGTGCTTGTGTAATGGAAGAGCTACAGAAGGACAGTGGGCAACCATCAAATGGCTCTGATTCTGAGCCAGAAGCTATGGTATTGGATGACAATGGAGCAGGAAAATCCCATAGCATGGAGGGAAACGAGGATTCTCCTATAGATGTCAATGAAGGCAAGGATTCTCCTATAGATGTCAATGAAGGCCAGTCCTCTATGGATGTGGATATTAAGGGAAAATCATCCCTCAATGATGATGTTAATGGAAAGTCTTCTTCCGAGCCATATTCCAATGCTCCAATCGACATGAGTGTGGAAAGCCTAGAGAAGTTTTGTAAAGAAGCATCAAGGTCCTTCTTTGATGAAGTTGGTCTGATTAGCCATCAGATAAATTCCTACAATGAGTTTGTCTCACATGGGCTCCAGGAGCTTTTTGATTCGCTGGGGGAAGTGATTGTTGAACCTGGCTATGATCCTTCAAAGAAAGGATCAGGTGGCTGGAAGCATGCCGTCATCAAGTTTGGGAGAGTGAAGCTTGAAAAGCCTGTGTTTTGGACCGGGAAAGATGAAGGTTCTGTTGATTTTAAACCTTGGCATGCTCGTCTCCAGAATATGACATATGCTTCAAGACTTAAAGTAGAAGTGACTATTCAGGTCCTGAGTATTTTCATTCTTTAACATGTCCATTACTTGTTCTTTATATATGCCATGATTTTCCAAAAAAAAAATGTGCCACCTGGGTGAGCTATAAAATCAGTGACGAGGAAAAAAAAGTATAGCATAGTTCTAAATGATTGAATATTAAATAAAGCAGCCTGGGACTGGATGGGTGATTGGTGTTTTGAGGACATCCCATCAGTCATCAGCACTATAGTTATTCTTGTTTTCTCCATTTGCTCGATTCCATTTGAAGAGTCTGTTACATTTACTTATTCCTTATGTATGATGAAGCTGGAGACATGTAGTGTGACCTTGGTACTTGTTTTGGTGTCATAATGACTCACATTTGCTTAGATTTTATGGTCACCTGATTATCTGAGGGTTATTTTTCATTGTATCAGGTTTATTCTTTGGAGAAAAGTGACAAATCTAAAACAGGGAATGATGGTTTTGTTCAAAAAAGGGACTTCACGAATGAAACTCATTGGATATTTATTGGCCTCCTTCCGGTTATGGTGAAATCAAACTTATGTTTGTTGCATAGTCTCAAGGAAAGTGAGTGCCTGTTCGATGCAGGTGGATACTTTTTGGTCAAGGGAATGGAGAAGGTATAACTCTGTGATCTCTGTGTTAATGTATTATGTAGGATGATTGAACTATTAACTTTCAAGTGTCCTTTTGTTGCTGGTATGGGACTATAGGGCTGTGAGCTTTCTTAGAACCCAGTGAGCAAAATTGTGTAATGTGCATTACTGGTAGCTCATAAGAGGGCGAAAAATGTTCAAATATGATTGTAGCTATATAAACACAGGATTCTATCGTATCAAAGGAAACTTTGGCACATCAGTGATTTGAGTTGGTCTCCTCCTGGTGCCATATGTTAGCTTCTTGTGTCTAAACCTATGCAGCATGGATATGTGTATCAGTGTTGGGCGGATATGGATACACGGATAAGGCATTTGTCTAAAAAATACGATACATGGATACGTTTTATGATATTTAATTAAATAAATAATAAAACATTAAAATTATAGAAGCAATAGCAGCCAAAAGAAAGTTCGATATTACCCTACAATATTGGTGTTTTCCTCTTTTCCAATTTTTGAGTCAACCAAAAGTCAAGATAAGCATCTCCATTCACTAATTTTCCAAATAATAAAGTTCATAAATCACTGTAGGAAAACATAGAAGTTCAATGTATGAGCTCTGGCCTTGGTCATTGGTGTCATTGGCATAGAAGTATAGAACGAAGCACTAGCACCAGTAGTACTCGAATTTGTTGGTGATGCCATTTGCCATCTTGTTGCGGCTGGGAAAAATCGTGGACAAAACACAACAGAGTGCACTAGATGAGGATGGGAAACAAGGAAAATCAGCAGAGGTCAAGAACTGAAGAACATGACTAATTCGAGAATAGAAAGCCAACAAGAGGGTTGTCGTTGGCTCGTCACTGAATCGCTGCTAGGGGCCTGTGCATGCTGCGACGTGGGGGCATGGTGGAGCTTCTTATCGGGAGCGGCGGAGGTGCGTCGCCAGTGTGGCGGAGGCTCGTCGCCGGCAGCCAGCGGATGGGAGCGCTTGTCTGTGCTGTGTTGATGCGCTGGTGCACGTGTGTGCGGGCGGCGGCACGATGCAGCGAATGAGACGCAGAACAGCGTGGGAGTGGTGGGAGTGGATAAGGATGCAGTGTTGGAGGTTACTTGGGATGGGCCATATTGGTGGTCTGTCCCAGATACGTATCGCCGGTGCGTAACGACATTTGTTGGATTTATTTCATTTCCAATACGCTGCAGATATATATCGGAGCTGTATCCTTTGCGTATCCGTATCAGATACATATCTGATAAGGGATACACTGCCCATCACACGTATCCATGCAACACAGGCCTAAACTATGCAGCACGGATACTGATACGTGTATCGGTATTGGAAGGATAAGGATACGGCAATTTCCTAAAAAAAATCCGTACGCGGATACGTTTTACTATTTAAAATTAAAAAGATAATAACACATTTAAATTGATAAAACAACAAAACATTGCAATCTACTTAAATACTTAAGTTCTATTATTACAGAACAGCAGGTCTCAAGTCCCAAATTCTCAAATATAGTAGTCTCAAATATGAAGGGCGGGCCTGGTGCAAGCGGTAGAGCCTTACCGCCTGTGACCGGAAGGTCCCGGGTTCGAGTCGCGGTCTCCTCGCATTGCACAGGCGAGGGTAAGGCTTGCCACTGACACCCTTCCCCATACCCCGCACAGAGCGGGAGCTCTCTGCACTAGGTACGCCCTTTTTTTTTATAGTAGTCTCAAATATAGGAAAGTAATAAAAGGCATTCAGGCTCACATCAAGTTCCTATTTCCTCATTTGTTTCATTCTCGTCCACAACATCAAGCCGCAGATCACCCAAACCAAAAGACACAGCTTGCAATTCAGGCTCATCAAGGGGAAGAGATCAAGGGGGAGAGGTCAGCCACTTCGAGAATGCCAATACCACCAAGCGAATCAAAAGAATCTCCTCCCACATCCCACTGTCTTATATGCATCAATTCTTCTTGACAGTTGCCTCAGTGAGGAGCAAAGAAATCAAGCAACAGTAGAGTAGATCGAGAAGTGAGAACAGGGAAGTGGATGAACTCACGGCCGTCACGGGAGTCGGAGGGTCGCTGGATCGACGTTGCGGGGGCAGAGATTCGTCGCCGGCGGCCGGCGAGCGGGACGAGGCGTGCGTACCGCCCGAGTTTCCGGGAGGCAGCGCGAGGGTGCGGGCGTTCCAGCGTCAGGGGCTATGGCGTCGGGGGCATTTGGAGATAGCATTGTTTCTTGTTGGGCTGGGCCGTATCCAATAGGCATACGTATCAGGCCATGTACTCAAAATTCACGAAAATAATAAAAAATCTTGGAGATTCACGTATCCAACAGGTCTAAATGAGCTGCAGTGTGTTATTTAGTCATCTTGGAGATTCTAATAGATTTTCAAAGTTCCAGTGATAATTATTTACAGGAACGATGAGGATCTGCTGATGACATACTCAGATACTATTTCACGATTTCAGATACCCGATTATTTGCTAAGTTCATTTGGAGTTTCCTTTTGGGGTGTGACTATCTGAGTCGTAGCCTTTTTACTGCAAAGAGAATGCCCTTTGAATCACATATAGTATTTTTCTGTCATCTAACTATGTTTCTATTGTTGTCATACCTGCAGGTATTCATTGCTCAAGAGCAAAGATGTCTAAAGAGGCTTTGGATTAGTGACCGTCCTTGCTGGATGATCTCTTTTATGCATGAAATGAAGCGTAGACGTATATATATTAAACTAGTTGAATCTACAAGGAGTGAAGATTTCAGTGGGAGCAAAATCATTTCCATTTCCTTTTTGTATGCGACAATGCCAGTTTGGTTGTTGTTCTTTGCACTTGGAATATCATCAGATAAGGAAGCCTTTGATGTGATAGATATGCAAGATTGTGATGCTTCTGTTATCAACACGATATCTGCAACCATCAAAGAATCTGATGAACTGTGTAAAGGCTTTAAATAAATGGATAAAGCTCGTCAATATGTTGATGAGTTGGTAAAAGTTCGAGATTTCCTCCGGTAGTCCTTTGATGACTATGTTGCTAGGTTTCTTTTTCCTGATATTAATGGAAATAGGAACAAAGCATTTTTCTTAGGGTACATGGTGAAATGTCTGCTAATGGCTTTTACTGGGAAGCGTAAATGTGATAATAAGGATGATTTCAGGAACAAGAGGCTGGACCTACCTGGTGAATTGCTTGGAAGGGAACTTAGGGCACATCTTAGGCTGTTAGAGAGACACATGGTTAAGGCCATTCAAAGAGATTTAAATAGTGACCGCGAGTTACAAGATCTTGAACGTTATATAGATGCATCGATTGTTACTAATGGTCTAAATCGTGCCTTTTCCACTGGTTCTTGGTGCCATCCCTACAAAAGAGCTGAACGGTGCTCAGGAATTGTTGCGACTCTAAGGAGAACTAATCCTCTTCAAATGATGTCTGACTTGAGGAAAACCCGGCAGCGGGTTGCTTATGCTGGGAAAGCTGGTGATGCAAGATATCCGTAAGTATCTTATTTTTCAGCAACCAAGTATTGCATGTCCATCTTGTGTTTTTGTATCTCCTAACATGGAGCGACTTAAAACTAAACCCTTACGTACAGGAATCCATCCTATTGGGGAAAGCTGTGTTTTTTGTCCACTCGGATGGTGAAAACTGTGGACTTGTAAAAATCTAGCTGTTACTGCTATTGTTAGCTCAAGGGTGGGGCAGCCCTTGATTGAGAGCTTCATTTCTTGTGGAATGAGTAAGCTGAATGACATTCCTACTGAGCACATTCAAAGAATGGATAAGATCTTTTTGAATGGCAATTGGGTGGGATCTTGTAAAGATTCAGCTTCATTTGTATTTCGATTGAGGTGCATGAGACGCAGCAGTATGATTGATCCTCAGGTTCTCTCTCTTTCTCATGGCTGGTCACTTTCTGCTTTAACTTATTTGCAGCCTTTACTAAGATGCTTGGTGTGCAGGTTCCATATATTACAATGTTTTGTTTTAGAAGAGTCCCAATTTCCTGTCATTGATTTTACAAAAGTTTTTCATCTTTAGTATACATTGATCCATATAACTTGCTTATAAAGTCTGCTTGAATAATAATGGTTTTCCTTGGCTCCTTTGCAATCTTAATGCTCTGTCTTATATCTATCACCTATTTTTTGAGGATAAATGATTTTCACAATTTGGTTAATGAGCGAGTATAAATAGGTTAAAATCATTTCCTTTGAAGTGACCAAGTTGTTATATTAGTTTGTTTGGCTCCTTTGCAATCTTTTTTTGAGCGAATTCCTTTGCAATCTTGGTGCTCTGTCTTATATCTATTACCTATTTTTTTGAGGATAAATGTTTTTTTTTTGCAATTTGGTTAATGAGCGAGTATAAATAAGTTAAAATCATTTCCTTTGAAGTGACCAAGTTGTTATATTAGTTTGTTTATTATCAATTTCCCAAATTGTATTCTTTCTTTCTTTTCTGTTTCAGTTAACTGCTGAACATTTCCTGCCTATCTCAACTGTTGTGTTTGAGTCATGTAATTTTAGGTTGCATCCTTTTCTCAATGCACAAATGTGAGGATGTCGGTTGCTTTTAGTTGTTGACACCTTCTCAGTACTGCATACTAATATTCCACACCAAGATGTTCTTTATAATGTTTCTTATGTTTCTCGTTTCATATTATTAGGTTGAAATTAAAAGGGACAAGCACCACAAGGAGGTTCGTGTGTTCTCTGATGCAGGGCGAATCCTCAGACCCCTTCTTGTGGTTGAGAATCTTAATAAAATCAGAAAACCGAAGGGGCGTTCATTCTCGTTCCAGGAATTAATGCAACAAGAAATAATTGAGTTCATTGGTGTTGAAGAGGAAGAAGATATACAATGTGCGTGGGGAATCAGGCATTTGTTTGAGAGTGAAGGAGCTATATCTAATTATACTCACTGTGAGCTGGATCCTTCCTTTCTTATGGGATTAAGCTGTGGTATCATTCCTTTTGCAAACCACAATTTTGCTCGGAGGGTATTGTACCAATCTGAAAAACACTCGCAACAAGCTATTGGGTACTCAACGACAAATCCACACATCAGAGTTGATACTCTTTCTCATCAACTATATTATCCTCAGAGGCCTCTTTTCAAAACAGTTATAGCTGACTGTCTTGGCAGATCAGATTATACTACTTTTGGAAGAAAAGATGACTTCGCGAGACCAGAATATTTCAATGGACAAAATGCAATTGTAGCAGTGAATGTTCATCAGGGGTTTAACCAAGAGGATTCCCTGGTTATGAATAGGGCTTCTCTTGAACGAGGTATGTTTAGGACTGAACACCTCAGGAGCTATAAGACAGATGTAGAAAACAAGGATGGAACCAAGCGACTGAAATTGAAGGAAAAGATAGACTTTGGAAAAATAGAAAGCAAAAGAGGGCGTGTTGACAATCTTGATGATGATGGCTTACCTTACATTGGCGCAAGTCTTCAGACCAATGACATCGTTATTGGAAAAGTCTCAGAATCTGGAGAAGACCACAGTATTAAGCTGAAGCATACAGAAAAGGGAATGGTTCAGAAAGTATTGCTTTCAGCAAATGATGAAGGGAAGAATTTTGCTGTTGTTACTCTAAGACAGGTAATCCTTGTTTGGCTGCTCCTCATTCCACATGTGTTGGGAACTTGGGGTGAATTGGGGTGGAAATGAGGTGGATACGAGTGCAGCCAAACAAGACCTAAATGACATTTGTCTTAGCAAAGAAGTATTAAGCATTAACCAATTAGTACATTCCTTGAATTCTGGATTCACTAGCGAGCGTACGGACCTTATTTGACAATAGAATGCTGCATTCTTCTCTTGACTGTTCCACCAATTGACATAAACCATCTGTAGCTGCATTGGCTGTCAGTTAAGCATGTTGCCTGTTTTGTGTACCTGACATTTTTATTTAACCCAGTAGTTATCTTGCTCTTGAGCGATTATTGTTGGTCTTATTGACATTCCTTTTTTAACCCAAAAATATTAATGAATTATCTATGCCTATATTCTTGCCATGCAATTAAGAGGAGATCATGGATGATAAGAAAGACAAGCATCAGTGTGCGCTCATGGGTACTTCATCCTTTATGGTTAAAATAAAACTTGGTTCGACTTTATTACCTCTTTTCTTTTACAACACTTGGCACTATTAGCTTTTAGGATGTAACTTCAACACACGCTAATATTTCTAAGTACATATATTCTTTGGGTACCAATGTTGGCAATTCTTACAATGGTAATTTCACACTATTGAACCATATATCTAAAAAATTATAGATAATTAGAAAATCAAATCTGACAAGTATTATGAAACAGGGGTAGTACCTTTTTATGGGGTTCAGTACTTTACATGATTGCATTGATCCACCCCACGTCCCCATACCCCAAAAAAGTAATAATAAGAATTTGGCTTCTCCTTGTTCTTGACTTTTAGGACATGATTGAGCCCAGATAGGCTGCTGGCTTGGTTGGGCCAGCAGCTCAAGTCACCCTTTTCCATTTCCTTAGATTCCTTCCAACACTTATAATGTGACTATTCTAATTTTCTTTGCGTCCCCACCTTCACATTTACACCACATATGTTACTTTTTATTGACCATATGAAGTTTTCTTTGTTGATCTGATTTTAGGTTCGGACACCTTGCCTTGGAGATAAGTTTTCCAGCATGCATGGCCAAAAAGGTGTTGTTGGTTTTCTAGAATCTCAAGAGAACTTCCCATTTACTCACGAAGGTATAGTCCCGGATATTGTGATAAATCCACATGCCTTCCCAACACGTCAAACTCCCGGACAGCTGCTTGAAGCTGCTCTGGGGAAGGGAATAGCCTGCAAAGGTACAATGAGATACGCAACACCATTCACCACAGCATCAGTTGACATTATTACAGAACAGTTGCACAAGTAAGTGTTTCTTCTTCTTTTAGTTGAACTTTGTAATCGTTAAGCTTACTAGTACATCTTATAAGAACCTTTTACGTCATTAATGCACCCTATGCTCTCAAGTCTTAACTCTGTTAGTACTTCACTGCTTAATACACATACAGAAGAAGAAAAAGAAAAAGAAAGGTAGGGAAATAAAATACACATGCACAGAATGGCTGTTGGCTAACCTCGTATTTTGTATATTGGTCATTTGAGTAAACATGTATTGCATTGTTCTTAGTATCTCTTAGTTTACAGTAATTTCACATGTATGTATCTTTTTGTAATCTTTTGCTCCAAAATGGTGGAAACACACAACTTTCCCTTTCCCTTTTAACTTGTATTACTATCAGTTGATGCTTATCTTTTTCTTAACCGAGACATCCATAGTGGCCCACTAGTAGAAGATATAAAGCTGAGTGTGCTCACACACTAACATGTTATCAGTGAGGATCTTACTTCAGATAATCAAATAACTTTGCATGTAATGCATCTGAGAATGAGAATATTTTAGTTATTTTCTTGCGTTGTATACTTGTTTTCTTATGTGACTTGTTCAGTTGATTTCCAAAATTTTATGTATCTTGTTGCATTGCAGGGCTGGTTATTCACGTTGGGGAGCTGAGAATGTTCTAAATGGCCGAACTGGTGAAAGAATGCAATCCTTGGTTTTCATGGGTCCTACCTTTTACCAGAGGCTGATTCATATGTCCGAAGATAAGGTGAAATTCCGTAACACTGGGCCGTGCACCCCTCACGAGGCAGCCTGTTGCCGACAGGAAAAGGTTTGGTGGAGTTAAGTTTGGAGAAATGGAGCGTGATTGCCTCCTCGCCCATGGGTCAGCTGCCAACCTGCATGAACGCCTCTTCATGCTTAGTGACTTCTCCCAGATGCACATCTGCCAGACATGTGAGCGCGTGGCTAATGTTGTCATGAGGTCTGTCCCCGGAGGCAAAAAGATCCGTGGCCCCTACTGCGGCTTCTGCAAGTCTTCGGAGAACATAGTGAGAATCAATGTGCCCTATGGCGCGAAGCTGCTCTACCAGGAACTCTTCAGCATGGGGATCTGCCTCAAGTTTGACACCGAAGTCTGCTAGAACTTGTAGACCTGCTTGTATCCAGACATCCAGTTATTATGTACATAAAGTTAGCCTATGAGGATATCGTACTGGGCTATGTGAAAACTCGTGCCGATGTGTGCTGCTGGCATAGCAAGGATGGGCGAGTCTGATGGAGTGAAACGGCACTGGCAGGTGGGTATCTCCAAGCCGGCGTGGGGATCCACCTCTTCTTTGAGAATAAACTCTGTTGAAACTAGAAACCTTGTAGTGTTTATGTGTTGTTTCCCCCTGCTCATGTGATAAACTATGCTCAAGTGAATGAACACTCGTTTCCTGTTTCCTGCTTGAATTGTGTAGTTGCATGCCTTTTTTGTTTTAAGATTTAAGATTGTTTTTTTGTGGAGCGCCTGTATTGTTCCGTAGGGATCAGGGAATGTTGCTATTGGATCACACCCCTTGCCACCAATGATGGTCGATGTGAGCTAGACAAATTGGATCATCGTCATAGATACGATGACAAGGGAGGAGGAAGAGCCCCTTTCACACGATAATAGTATTTCACAGGCTGGGCTTTAACATGCGCAGCTGACACTGACCACATGGCTCCACACACACAAACACACGCCTTCCGTCCTTCTCACTCCTGCTCGACCAGCTGTTGTGAGTTGTGACGCCTGTATTGCTCCGTAGGGGTCAGGGAGTGTTGCTATGGGAGTCGACTGGCGCCTGCTGATTTGTGCCATGATTCCTAGATCCTTGGTCATCATGAATCGAGATACCCTGATTATTGAGGGCTCATAGGAAAAATTTCGCAATCCAAAAGGGGGGCCGGCCGAAAGATTAGAAGCATGTGCAACTTGCTCAATGGTATGTTGATATGTAACCTATATGCCTCATGTTTGATAAGTCTTTATTTTTACAAAAGAAATAATGTTATGGTACCAACTAATAACTATAGATTTATCATGAAACATATTTTCATATTATATCTATTTGGTTTTGGTGTCATAGACATCAATGTTATTTCCTATAAATTTAGTAAAGTTAAATTGGTCTGACTTAGAACAAATCTAAAGCATCAGATAATTTGAGAGGGGCGAGCGAGTAGTTTATAGATTGTATTATTATTATTAGGAACCGTGCCTGTATGATGCTTTGGATCTTTGATCAGGTGTGCCGTTCTGTTTGCCATATAACCATAGTAGTTACCGGAGCTTGGAAAAATCATAGAAAATTTACAGCATGGATAGTTAATCTTTGTTCTAATGCGCGTTCTAAAATAATTCAGTCCACATCTAAGTCGCCACTGAAACAAAAAGCAGGATCTAAGTTTTTTACTTAAAAAACAAGACAACATGTAGGGTCCAAGTGTATCTCTTTCGATACCAGCGTCAAGATAAACACGTACGAGCACATGAACTAGAACTAGAAGTCGCAATCTTTGCATTTATACAGGCGATTGATCACAAAGCATATACATACAGCACACAAGAAATGTCGAGCAAATAGCTAGTGAAGTTCAGAACTTCAAGAAACACATGCATCTTGGATCGACCGTCACTCATCGGTGATTTATTTGCATTGATCCAAATCAAGATACAAGAGGCGTGAGGACGATCAGAGGCAAATCCATCGCCCCACGCACGAGCTTACACGAGGAAGAAATCAGCACAAAAACAAGACAAGATCCTCTCTACCTGAGGGAATGAACATGTGTGACCAAGAAGTGAGTGGGGGAACTCCATGCGAGGCCTCTGGCCTCTCCTCCCACAGGCTACGGCTTGAGGAAGAAGAACAGTCCTCGATGCATCTTCACCTAGCTAGCTGCTTAATTTGCGAGTGATGCTCTTCGATCAAAGGTACTTATACTGCAAATGACCCGCTCTTCATCGCCCCAAAGCCGTTTTTCTACAGCCCAGAGCTCCTGGAATTTGGACCTGGCTTTGAAACATGTCGTGTGGGGTTTGAAAGGGATGACCGACAGGGCACAGGTCAGGTCACACTGTAGAGGAAACGAGAGAGAAAGAGAAGGGACCGTGTGTACATGCATTGAACCTGGACGCCCCGGCCGCCCTCTTTAGCTTTTGCGTTAGGGGCGTGTAAGACCTAATCTGCTGTCCCCGTTTCTCTATTATTTGAGAATGGTCGGCTCGGCCCACCATTTTCTGTTGGAGGTTGGAGACTGATTGATTCTACCAATCAGCTCCTGTAGCTAGTAAAGCAGTAGGTCATAGTAGTAGTTTACTTTAGTCATGAAGAATGGAGATGGCTGAACTAAGCTTTGTACTTTAGGAGTAGGTAGTTGGTGTACCCTTATATCTTAAGAGTAAATAGTTGGTGTACTCTGTACCTTAGGAGTAGACAGCTAATGTACTATTGTACTCCGGTAGTAGATAGTTGGTGTACTCTTGTACTCCGATAGTAGGTAGTTGGTGTACTCACTAATAACTATGTATCTGGTAGATGTACAGCTAGAATTGTATATATTCTATCCAAAGTCAATACAGCAAATCAGTTCAGTTTGCCACATCCAGAAGCAGAGTTTTCGGCCAACGCTGGGCTTATGTTGTGTGTGTGAGTTGTTCTCAATATCTTCTTCTACATCTAGCCATAGTGAGTGAGTGTGCTAGTAAGCTTACTGCTTACCAGTGCAGGGAAGCCGAGAGATAAACAAGTGGTATCAGAGCCGTATAAGCGCCGTCGCCGGACTAACCGCTGACGATGACGGATGGTTTGGAGATGGGCGACAACAGTAGCGTTGCTGTGGCTACCCAACCACGACAGGAGGTCATCGTGCGCACGATACGGGAGGTCAGCGGCACCAGTTGGCCGACGCTGACTCGCACCAACTATAGCAAGTGGGCGGTGACCATGAAGGTCAAGCTCGGAGTCCGACGGCTCTGGAATGCCATTGACAAGGGCACCGACAATGAAGAAGATGACATGTCAGCGTTGAAAGCCATCCTCGCTGCTGTGTCAGCAGAGTACAGGGAGCCATTGGGAGCGAAAAGCTCTGCTAAGGAGGCGTGGGAGGCTATTGCGGCGTTGCGCGTCGGCTCCGACTGTGCAAAGAAGGCGACGGCCTAGCTGCTAGAGCAGGAGTACGCCAATCTCAAGTTCAAGGATGGTGAGTCGGCGGAGGACTTCTCCCTCCACCTACAAATGCTCATCAGCAAGCCGAGGAGCCACGGTGTCCCCATCGACGAAGAAGAGACGGTCTCCAAGTACCTCCACTCCGTGTCGGCGAAGTACATCCAGATTGCTCTCTCCATAGAGACGATTGTGGACTTGTCCACCCTCACCATTGAGGATGTGACAGGCCGTCTACGGGCGGTGGACGAGCGCATAGAGCGGGCCACAGCAACGACGGACAACGGCAAGCTGCTGCTGACAGAGGAGGAGTGGGCTACCCGAATGAAGGAGAAGAAGTCCGGAGAAGCCTCCTCTAGCCATGGTGGCGATGGCAAGCGCCACGGCAAGGCTTCTTCGGAGAAGAAGAAGAAGGTCGATCCCAACGCCTGCCGCGCTATGAAAAGATGGGCCATTGGGCAATGGAGTGCCCAACTCGCAAGCAGGAGAAGAAGGCTGAGGTTCATCTGGCGTAGGCTGATGATAATGATGAGGTCACTCTCTTGATGGCGACGTTCTGTGCACTGCACGACGTTGAGGCCAAGGAGAAGGGAGATGTGATGGCGGTGGAAGGGCCTAGGAAGGCTCTAAAGGCTGTCAACCTCGATGAACCGCGTGCCCAAATCCACCTCAAACATGTGGGCGGCGAGCAGGAGCAGCGGTGGTACCTGGACTCTGGCGCCAGCAACCACATAACTGGCTCGACGGTAGCCTTCTCCGAGCTCGACGGCGACATGACCGGCACGATGAAGTTCGATGATGGCTCAAGGGTGGTGATCTGAGGGCACGGCACCATCATCTTCAGGTGCCAGAACGGCGAGCACCACGCGCTGATGGATGTATATTACACCCCACAGCTGCGTTCAAGCATCATTAGCATTGGCCAACTGGATAAGCGCGGCAGTGAGGTACTGATCAAGGACGACGTCCTAAGGATCAGGGACCGAGAGCAGCGGCTTCTTGCCAAGGTGAAAAGGTCTCAGAACTGGCTATACCTGCTCAACCTAAAGGTGGAGCAGCCCATCTGCTTAGCTGCATGGTGCACGGAGGAGTCATGGCTATGGCATGCTCGGTATGGACATTTCAGCTTCGACGCTCTTGGTCGGCTAGAGAAGATGGTTACTAGGCTGCCTCACATCGAGCACACAGGCGAGCTGTGTGACAGCTGCCTGGCCAGGAAGCAAAGAAGGCTGTCGTTCCCAAAGACGGCGAAGTACCGCGCGGTAGAGGACCTCGAGCTGGTCCATGGTGACCTCTGTGAACCAATCACGCCGACGACGCCCGACGAGCGCAAGTACTTCATCTTGCTGGTGGATGACTGCAGCCGATACATGTGGCTATAGCTTCTGACTAGCAAGACCGAGGTAGTGGAAGCGGTTAAAAAGTTCAAGGTACGCGTGGAGGCAGAGAGTGGCAAGAAGCTGCGCGTGCTACGAATTGATCGCGGCGGCGAATTCACTTCGGTGGAATTTGCTGCGTACTGCATGGATTAGGGCGTGGTGCGACACCACACCGCGTCGTACTCGTCACAGCAGAATGGCATGGTGGAGCGACGGAACCAGATGGTGGTCGGCATGGCTTGATCCATGATGAAGGCTAAGAAGATGTCGGTGGAGTTCTGGGGAGAGGCGATGACCACGGCGCTGTTTATCCTCAACCGCGCGCCCACCAAGGCCCTAGAGGGAAGATGCCATTCGAGGCTTGGCATGGACGCAAGCCGAATGTGTCCTTCCTTAGGACATTTGGCTGTGTCGACCATGTGAAGAACACCAAGCCTCACCTTGGCAAGCTAGAAGATAGGAGCACGTCGATGGTGCTCTTGGGCTACGAGGAGGGCAGCAAGGCCTATCGGCTTTATGATCCTAAGAGAGGCAAGGTGGTGATCTCTAGGGATGTGGTGTTCGATGAGATGGTGGCCTAGGGCTAGGAGGGTCCGGGCATGGGGGAAGCTGGCAGCTTGAGCAACACCTTCATTGTCGAACACTTAGTCATCCACGGTGGTGGAGACGCTAGAGAAGAGGTGCCAACCACCCTAGGAGTGGTGCGAGTGGTCCAGCAGCAATGCCGACCACTCTAGAGGGGGTGTTGAGCACTTCAGCAGCAGTGCCAAGCGCTCTAGTAGTGGAGCCAACCACTCCAGGAGTGGTGCCGACCGCTCCAGCAGTGGATCCGACCACTCCGGCAATGGTGCCGAGCGATCCAGCAACGATGCCGACCACTCTGGCAGTGGTGCCGAGCGGTCCAGCAATGATGCTGACCACTCTGGCAGAACAGGGAGGCCGGGGACCACCGATTGAGTTCACCTCCCCTCAAAGTGACATCAGCGAGTTCGTGGATGCCTTCCATGATGGCGAGGAGGTGTGGTTCCACAGGCTGGACAACATCGTTGGCAATGCAGGGGCCACAGGCCTGGCGAGTCAGCTGCTCGATGATCCAGAGCTGCTCCTTGTTAGTGCCGAGGAGCCACCGATGTTTGTAGTGGCTAAATGCGATGCCAATTAGCGACGGACAACGTTGGAAGAGATGAAGGCCATCGAGGACAATGGCACATGGGAGCTGGTAGATCCATCGGTGGGCTATAGGCCGATCGGCTTGAAGTGGGTGTACAAGGTGAAGCAGGATGAGCGCGATGCCATTATCAAGTACAAGGCTCGGCTCATCGCTCGTGGCTTCGTGCAGCGTGAGAGCATCGACTTCGAGGAAGTCTTTGCTCTAGTGGCATGAATGGAGTCCATTCGCTTACTACTGGTCATGGCAGCAACGAAGGATTGACGCATCCACCACCTCGATGTCAAGTCTGCGTTCCTCAACGGCGAGCTCATGAAGACGATCTTCGTCAAGCAAGCTCCAGGCTTCGCTGTCAAGGGCGCTAAGCACAAGGTGCTCAAGCTATGCAAGGCACTCTACGGGCTATGGCAGGCCCGTCGGGCGTGGAATGCCAAGCTCGACGCCACCTTAGGCGAGCTTGGGTTCACTCGTTGCGCTATAGAGCACGCGCTCTACACGCGGCGACGGGGGAAGGAGAAGATCATCGTCAGCGTGTATGTGGATGACTTAATCATCACTTGAGCACGAGCAGAGGACATCGACGGTTTCAAGTGCGAGATGGCGGCTCGTTTCAAGATGAACGATCTTGGTGCGCTCTCCTACTACCTCGGCATCGAGGTGAGGTAGGGGAAGCAGAGCATTTGTAACACCCTTGGTGTTACCGCTTAAACAATTTGCTAAAATATGTCATGAGCATCATGTCTATGTGTTAATACATGTGATAAAGTGTGTAGATCAATTTCTATAACTCAAAAAGATCAACAAAAACGCTAAACAAAAGTTGCTACACGATTTGTACAGTTATCAAGTAGGGTTTAAAACCAATTTTTATCGAACAAAAATGCTATAGAACATGTAGGTGACACTTAAATAAAGTTTGAAGTGCAAACTTTGTAGATGACAATGAAATACTTATGGTCAAAAAATAATATTACTAGCTAATATTTCCACTAGCTTAGAATTCACAAATTGAAAACAAATCTAGCTCACAAACTTAGAAATTTTCAAGTCTGCCAACAGCTAGATGTCGCTATGTTTAGCAATTTATTGTGAGAGATTGGGTTAAAGGGTGTTGTAGTGTTATAGCTCGATTTGGTAGTCTCATAAGCCATCTTGAGCATGGTGAAGTTGATTTGGCTCCTGGAGCAACCGTTTGGTCATGTTGAGCGCTTTAAAATTCGTGCACGGCATGGTTCTGGGCTGGTTGGCCGTGTGGCCGCGATCACCGCGCTTGGGCGCTCGGCGTCGCCGCGTTGGCCGCGCATGCCTGCACTGCTGCGCACGGCCAGCCATGGCTACCTCTGGCCTGGCTTTGGTTCGGCTACCGCTGGCCCCGCCATGCTGAGCCGCCGCTGCTGGCGCCTGCCTCGCCCGGGCCACGATGGAGCCACTGCCGGTGCCATCAACTGCCATCGTGTCCGCCACTGCTGCCGTCGCATCTGCCACTGTTGCCGTCGCATCCGCCACTACTGCCTCACGCCGCAATGCTGCCGCTGCCATCGCATCATCGTCGCGTTCGCACCTGTACGCTGTAACCACTGCACCGCGCTGCATCGCTGGCCCGCTTTGATGCCACGCGCACGTGGCCGTGCCGCTGTTGCCATGTCATTTATGACACTGCAGCTACGCGGGCCATGCTGGTCGGACGCGCGCATGCCTATCTGCTAGCGTTTGCGTGTGGGTCTCCATGAACTCACCGACCGCGTCCCGCCAAGGCGAGGACGAGCCGAGCCCACCGCCGTGCCCCGTTCCTCTCTTTCTTCCCCTCTTTTCCGCTGTCGTCGTGTCGCGGTCACGGTGAGTCAGAGAGCGAGCACCTGTCATCAATTCCTCATGTCCGCGTCTCTACCCTCACATCCCCTCTCCAGCCACCCTACCCCACTTTGATTGCAGCTTAGCCGAGCTCCAATTTTGGAGCTTTGCCCACCACCGTGCCGTTATGAACCGTCACCGTCCGCATCGTGGCTAGCCTCCACCACTTCACCCCGCGCAAATTCCTCTACACCACTAGCTCACCTTGGCTCCCTGTCCACCGTGCGCACGCTAGTGGGAACGCTACCACCTCCCCGCTGTCGCTGACGCAGCCGTGTCCGCCACGGCTTGTCACCGTGCTCGTCACGCGCATGTGGCCAGCACTGCTCAGGTAGTCGTCGGCCGAACCACCACTTCGGCTGAGTTCGCGGTGTGCCCCTGGTGCTTATTCCCTATCTCTACTATTCTGTTAGCGCTGTGGCTCACCGAAACACGGTTGCCACCATTGCAGGTTGCCCACCGTCAGAGAGGGCCCGCTCTGCTTCACCCCCATTTGTGCAACCACCGCCCATTATCGCGCGTCGGCCCATAGGTGAGCATCGATCTCTTAGCTAGGTTAGCATGGGTCCCGGGTGGCCGGCGTTGTCGCCAGTGCCACCGCTCGTCGTGCTGGAGCGCGCAGGGAGGCCAGGGATCACGCCATTGTAAAGAGGAGAGAGTACAAGTGTCTTTTTGCATAGGTGCTGTCTCTAGGAATAGTAACGTGGACTGCGGGTTGTTTTGTTCATAGTCTAGGGGTGTTTTCGCTAAAATGTTAGTGCGCGCGGGATTTCCCTATCGCGGGCCGTCTCCGCGTGGGCCGCGCCGTGGGCCACCGCGCGCTCGCGCGCGCGCTGCGTCGCGTGGGCTGTGCATATGGGCCGTGCGAGATAATACGTTTTTCTTTTTCATAAGGAATTAGAAATAGTTCTCTAATTTAATTTTTGAGCTGATCCTCGGTAAAATCATGTAGGTGTCCAAAAATTATGAAACCAATTTTGTTAGGTTCCTAAAATTGTGCTCTATATGTTAGTGTATTTAGTTCATATATGTGCTGGTTGATACCATGAGCTATTAAATCATTTGAGAGTGCTTAATATTATTAGGGTAATTATTGTAGGAATTTTTGTGGCAGATTGGTGATAGCAAAAACCCTGAAATTTTTATAGTAGCTTCATTGTATTATTATTTGCTCACTGTAATTTTTGTAGCCCTAAAATAGACTATTTAATATGGTAGCTAACTACCCAATAAGGCTAAATGAATAATGGCATGATGTTGGTTTATAAAAATTAAGCACTTGTAGGGTGAGCTTGGAATCTATTTGGTAGAGATAATGATTAGCTTAGTATCTTAGTCATTAGAGCTAGCTTAGTAGCTTAGCATGTGTATTCTTATTTTAAGAGTTGTTGTTGCCTTAATATTAAAATGTTGCATCATCATCGTATGCATGTAGAGAACGAATTGGCAGAGATCGTGACCATCGGAGATCACGAGTTTGAGGAGGTGATCGAGAAGTACGAGGAGTAGATCCTCATGTAGGAGGAGGTCCTAGAGCCACCACTGACTGACTCAGCTGACACCGCGCCTGCCCAAGGCAAGCCCCGGTGCATAACCTTTATTTTGATTAATCATTGGATATATATATGTGATGTGCATTTATGTTACATGATTTATATTGAAACTACATGCATAGATAAACCTACCTATGAGTCCTACTAGTATAGGTCGAGTAGCTGTTATGCTTAGGCTATCGGTAGCGTGAGTAACCTGCCGTTGCTCACAATAGGTGATTACTATTATTACTCTCATGATAAAATGATGAAAAGAAATGGAGATCGGGTAGGGATATGGTATGGGTATTGGTGGATGTAACATGTTGTGTGTGGTAAAACTATCTAAAATAACACGTTTTCGGAGGCGCCCGTCTTCCACTAGACACTAAGCACCCCGAAAGCAAGATACTTCAAGCAGTTTCATCGAGCACACCCCAAGAGAGGACTCGAATAATCCACGTTTTTCTCTAGGATTCAATAATAAGAACGAGTTTATAATACTTAGTTCATTTCATATAACAAGAGTTCTTAGAAATACATTTTTATAATACTAAGTTCAGAGTGCGGAATTTAAACAGCGGAATTACAATAAACATCTAACGGTAGAATACAAGGATCCGTCTGTGCCCACCAGAAGAATCCTCCACACAACAGCTACTCTTTAAGCTGCACCTGCAATAGGGGTAAATAAACCCTGAGTACACAATGTACTCGCAAGACTTACCCGACTAGTGAGAATAATTTCTCGACTCCAAAGGATATGATAAGCTTTATGGTTTGCTGGGTTTCCTTTTTGCAGAAAGCAATACTAGTAGTGAATCCTTATATATGTTTCTTATTAGCAGTCATGATTAGTTCATTATCTAGCCATTCTATGTAAGCACCTATTCTACTTTCAAGCAAGAGTTGAACAATCAGATCCATTTCACCATCTTTCATCTTCCAGTTCTTACTATGGTGCTAGATCGTAGACAAGTCATACCGGATTACTCAGCGATTCGCGAATCAATGTGTCCAGCTAGGTACCCTAAAACACATGCCCCGCTTATACCTCAGGCACAAGCAGGACCAACCCATCACTCTTCTGTCAAGGGGTCTAGGTCCCCATCCAAACTGGACTCTAAGCCCCCACACCTGAGTCCCGGACTCAGTGTGGTGCTTAGACCTCCACCATCCCCGCCTCTAATCAGTCGGTTCGGAAAGAGCTAGAACCCACTACAAGAGAGCAACGAGCCTTCCCTACTCCTATAAATAAGTATGTGCTTAGGATAATAAGTCTGTGACTTGCCTAGAACCCAATGCAATGGCCAGTCCTTAACCGACACGAATAGGGAAAACAATGTAACCAAGCTATGCCCCGTTGACCGTAGGGCACAACCTCTTACACCCATCAATACCTGTACCATATCCCTACCCGGTCTCCATTTTTCCTTTCACCATTTTATTATGAGAGTAGTAATGATAATCACCTGCTGTGAGTAACGGCAGGTTACTCACGCTACCGAAAAACCTAAGCATAGCAGCTACTTGATCTATACTAGTAGGACTCATAGGTAGATATATTTATGCATGTAGTTTTCACCAAAGTCCTAAAACGTAATGCACATCTCATATATATTTCCAGTGATTATTCAAAATAAGGGTTATGCACCGAGGCTTGTCTTGGGCAGGCAGATGGTCAGCTATGTCAGTCATTGGTGGCTCCGAGGCTTCCTCCTATACGAAGACCTCCTCCTCATACTCTTCAATCACCTCCTCATATTCCTGCTCTCCAGCGGTCACGAACTCCACCAACGCGTTCTCTACATGCATGCAATGATGATGCAACACTTAGCATTTTAGCAACAACAGCTCTTAAAATAACAATACATCTACCAAGCTACTAAGCTAACTCTAATGACTAAGATGCTAAGCTACCCATCCTTTCCACTAAACAGGTATGAAACATTCGAGTATTATCTTAGCAATCAAAAGTGCATTTCTTACTTTATTTACGATTTCATATATACTAAAACAAGGAGTACTGAGCTACCCTATTTATCAACCTATTCTAAGGCTACAAAAATTACAGTGAGCACATAATAATACAATGAACCTACTATAAGAATTTTAGGGTTTTTGCTATCACCAAGCTACTACAAAAATTCCTACAATTATTTAACCTAATAATATTAAGCACTCTCAAATGATTCAATAGCCACTGGTATCAACAAATATATATGTAAACTAAATACACTAACAGATAGAGCACAATTTTAGGAACCTAACAAAATTGGTTTCACAATTTTTGGATACCTACACGATTTTACATGATTTACCAAAGTTTAGCTCATAATTAAAATGAAAAGCTATTTCTATTCTCCACGAAAAAGATAAACTCATTTCGGCCCAACGCGGCCCATGCGGCACAACACGCGCACGCGCGAGCGCACGGTGGCCCACAGGCGAGGCGAGGCCCACGCGTGGAGGTGGCCCGCGACGGGGAGGCCTGCGCGCGCTGGTACTCTTGCAAAAACACCCCTTAACTATGAGCAAAACAACCCGCAGTCCACGTTACTATTTCTACAGACAGCGACTTTGTAATGAAACCCTCAGAACTTCTTCCTCTTTACATCAGCATGGTCCTCGACCTCCCCCGCGCCCTCCGGCGTGGCGAGCAGTGGCACCGACGCTTACACCAGCCACATGGGACCCCCGCTGACCTATCTTTGAGACCGACGCTCACCTAGGGTTCAATGCGAGATGATGGGCGGCGGTTGCATGAGCCAAGACGCTGTAGAAGGACCTCTCCACGATGGCGGACACGCTACTGCAATGGCGACGTCGTTCAGGTGAGCCGCAGCCACAATCAAGGCGGTAGGGTAGCAGGTGAGCAACGATAACTCACCAGTGACCTTACCAAGAAGCCAGCTCGACCAGAGATGACCCGAGCGAGGCTGGCTGTGTGCGCGCGGTGAGGTGAACAGTGCACCACAAAGGCACATCCGTGTCAGCGGCGAGGAGGCGACACTAGAGCTGCAACTAGCGTGCGCACAACGACGAGGGAGTCAAGACGAGCCAGTGGTGCAGAGGAATTGATGAGAGGTGAAGTGGTGGAGACTGGCCACGATGCGGGCGGTGACAGGCCTTAATGGCACGGCGGCGGCAAGATTCCAAAATTGGAGCTCGGCGTGACGCGAGTCAAAGCGGGGTGGGGTCGGCTGGAGAGGGGGCATGAAGGTGAAGACACGAGCACGAGGAATTGATGAGAGGTGCCCGCTCTCTGGCTTCACCACGACACGACATGACGACGGGAGAAAGCAGAGGAAGGAAGAGACAGCGCGGTAGAGGGCTCGGCTCGTCCACGCCTTGGCGGGACGTGAGCGGCGAGACCGGGAGGCCCACGCGCCGGCACTATGGACAACGCGTGCCTGTGTCCAACCGGCGTGGCCCACGTGCCGCAGTGCCATAAATTTCATGGTGACGGTGGCAACAGCGCAGAGGTGCAGCGGACTAGCGCGGACGCGACGACGATGCGATGACAGCGGCAGCGTCGCGACACGAGGAGCGTCGGCAGCGCGAACGCGACGGCAGCGTAGCACGGCCGTGGCGGCACCCAAGACGGCAGCGCGATAGGGCAACCATAGCGCCGTTAATGGTGAAACGACACGCGGGTAGCCCCGGCAAGCCCACGTGCACGAAGGCGGGATGGGCAGCAGCGTAGAGATGCAACGGACGCGATGGCAGCGTGCTGTGGCGTGGCGGGCAACAGCACGGTGCATCGAGCTAGGGCAGGGCAACGACGGTGTGATGGCATATGGCTGGGAGCTAGAGACGGGGTAGTAGCGTGGCAGTGAGGTTGGGCAGCTGCGCGGCAGAGCTGTCGGCCACAGCGGCCAGCCAAGCGCGGCCAGGCGCGTGCGCGTGCGTGGGCGGCGCGTCGACGTCGTGGCTCAGGGGCGCGGTGACCGCGCCTACGTGAGGAAACCGACCGAGGACGTGCCATGCATGCTTTTTAGAGCGTCCAAAACAACTAATCGGTTGGCCAAACACCCAAACCATCTTCGCCATACTTTAGAGGGTACATTAGGCTACTAAAATAGGCCATGACACTACTCTACTTCTTAACTAATTTTTTCTACAAAAATTACCAAACATCGCAATGTCCAGCTCACCAAAAGTTCATGAAATCTTCTAAGTGTTGAATGACTTTCTATTTCTAGTTGCATTTCCAAACCCTTAGAAATATAAGCTAGCAACATTATTTATCAACACCAAGTATTTCATTGTCATCTACAAAGTTTGTACTTCGAACTTTACTTAAGTATCACATACATGTTCTATAACATTCTTGCTTAATAAAAATTGGTTTTAAACCCTAAGTGATATAACATGACTATTGAATTAACTTTCGTTTCGCATTTCTGTTGATCGTTTTGAGTTATGGAAATTGATGTATACACTTTATCACATGCATTAACACATAAACATGATGCTCATGACATGTTTTAGTAAATGATTTACCGTGTAATACCGAGGGTGTTACATTGTGCCCCGTGGCCAATGGGGCATAGCTTGGTTACACTGTTTTCCCTGTCCGTGTCGGTTAAGGACCGTCCATTGCAGTGGATTCTAGTCAGGTCACAGACTTATTATCATGAGCACATACTTGCTTATGGGAGCGGAAAGACTAATTGCTCTCTTGTCGTGGGTTACGGCTCTTTTTGGACCGACTGATTGGAGGTGGGGATGGTGGACGTCTAAGCACCACTCTGAGTCCAGGACTCAGGAGTGGGGGCTTGGAGTCTAAGTTTGGACGAGGACTTGGACCCCTTGATAGGAGAGTGGTGGGTTGGTCTTGCTTGTGCCTAGGGTACAAGCGGAGCGTGTGTTTCGGGGTACCCAGCTACGATATATTGGTTCGCGAATCGCCGTGTGATACGGTACGACTTGTCTATGATCTAGCACCGTAGTAATAATTGGAAGATGAAATATGGTGAAATGGATCTGGTTGCTCAACTCTTGCTTGAAAGTAGAACATGTTGTTACATAGAATGGTTAGATAATGAACTAATAATGACTGCTAATAAAACGTATACATAAGGATTCACTACTAGTAATGTTTTTCGCAAACAAAAAGGAAACCCAGCAAACCATAAAGCTTATCATATCCTTTGGAGTCGAGAAATTATTCCCACTAGTCGGGTAAGTCTTGCGAGTATATTGTGTACTCAGGGTTTATTTACCCTTGTTGTAGGTGCAGCTTGAGGAGTAGTTATTGTGTGGAGGATTCTTCTGGTGGGCACAGACGGATCCTCGTATCTTATCGTTAGATGTTTATTTCAATTCCGCTGTTTAAATTTCACACTCTGAACTTGGTATTGTAATAATGTATTTCCGAGAACTGTTGTTGTATGAAATGGACTAAGTATTGCAAGCTCATTCTCATTATTGGATCCTAGAGGAAAAACGTGGATTGTTCGAGTTCTTCCTTGGGGTGTGCTTGACGGAACCAACTGGTGTAGCTTACTTTCGGGGTGCTTAGTGTCTAGTGGAAGATGAGCGCCTCTGAAGGTAGGTTATTTCGGGCGGTTCTGCCACAGCATCTCCTTGGGTCAGCGCGCCTACGTGGAGAAGCTGTTGGAGCACGGCGGCATGGTGGAGTGCAAGCCATGCGCAACTCCGATGGAGGAGCCGCTGAAGCTGAGCAAGCACAGCACTATTGTGAAGGTGGACGCGATGCGCTACCAGAGCATCGTCGGTAGGCTGTGCTACCTCACTCATACCCGACCGGACATTGCGTTCACGATTGGGTACGTCAGCTGTTTCATGGAGGACCCACGCGAAGATCACTGGTCGGTAGTGAAAAGGTTGCTGCACTACATCAAGGAGACACTCGATCAAGCGATCATCTTCCCCAAGAGTGGCGGCAAGGGTGGGTTGCGGCTCACGGTGTTCAGTGACGCACCCCCAAGGCAAAGGAAGGTGAGCCGAAGCTCACTGTCTTTAGCGATGCGGACATGTCGGGCGACATTGATGGGCGATGAAGCACCTTTGGCGTGCTTGTGTTCTTTGGAGCGTCCCCCATTGCTTGGCAGTCGATGAAGCAAAAGATCATGGTGCTGTCGATGTGTGTGGCAGAGTACGTCGCAGTGGCCACGATGGCGTGCCAGGCTGTCTGGCTACACCGACTACTAGGCTAGCTGACCAGCGAGGAAGCTCACCCGCCAGCTCTGATGGTGGACAACCAACACGCCATCGCCCTCGTCAAGAACTCTATCCTCCACGACCGAAGCAAGCACATTGACATGAAGTTCCACTTCCTCCGGGACTGCATCGATGGAGGGCAGATCGTCATCGAGTTCGTCGAGACTTGTAGACAGCTCACTGACATCCTCACCAAGTCACTCGGGCGCCTACGGTTCATGGAGCTGAGGAAGATGATTGGCATGAATGAGGTCAAGGCATCGGGTTAGCAGCAGGATTAAGGGAAGAATTGTAAGACATAATCTGCTGCCCCCCGTTTCTCCATTGTTGGAGAATGGTTAGCTCGGCCGACCACTCCCTGTTGGGAGTTGGAGACAGATCGGCTCTGCCGACCAGCTCCTGTAGCTAGTAAGGCAGTAGGCCATAGTAGTAGTGGTTTACTTCAGCCATGAAGAGTAGAGATGGTTGAGCTAAGCTTTGTACCTTAGGAGTAGGTAGTTGGTGTACCCTTGTACCTTAGGAGTAGATAGTTGGTGTACTATGTACCTTAGGAGTAAGCAGTTGGTGTACTCTTGTACTCCGGTAGTAGGTAGTTAGTGTACTCACCAACAATTATGTACCTGGTAGAGGTACAGCTAGAGTTATATATATTCTATCCAAAGGCAATACAACAAATCAGTTCAGTTTGCCACGTCCAGAAGCAAAGCTTTCGACCAGCACTGGGTTTGTGCTGTGTGTGTGTGAGCTATTCTCAATATCTTCTTTTATCTCTAGTCATAATGAATGAGTGTACTGGTAAGCTTACTGCTTGACAGTGCAGAGCAGCCGAGGGACTAAGAGGCGTATGGTTTTTGGCCTTTTGGGATTTGGGAATATGAGTCATTGATTCTCTCGGTGTCGTCCCATCTGAGCTAGCTTTTTCTGCCTTTATGCTGCACTAGTCCATCACGCGCGCGCTCGCGCGCGCCTGCAAGGTAGGAAAGGAGATAAAGGGGATTTTTTTTCACCCGATTCACTGCATAGATTGAATGGGGAGCAGAGAAATCCAACCATGCAGCCGACGGATCCAGCCAAGGATCAATCACAGGCAGCGCAAAAAAATGTAAACGACATATCTTAATAAAATGCGGAGCCAGAAAAAAAAACATCTCCAAACAGAAAATAGTTTGGCACTAGCTATATATTTCTGACAGTAATAGTTGGTTTAGTTAACTGGGAAGTGTGTAACATGCAGTTTGTATATAATAAGAGGCATGCCATGAAAGTAGACAATATTATTTAAATAGTATTGAAATAATCTTAAAACTTTTGACATCATTAGCCATCATCCTATATGAAATTTACAAATTTGTGAGCCATATATAGGCGTGTGGTGAAAACAAAATTCAACTGAAGATCTTATATGATACCTGTCCTTGAGAGTTGACTATGGATATTTATTTCGTGCAACCAATCAAATATTTTAACGAAATGAAAGAACCTTAGAAAAATGAGAGAAATCATATAGATAATATTCTGTTTATTGAAAGAGCTGATAACTCCTACTGCATGTTACTGTAATAATCTAATATGGGAAAAATACATTACAGGTTCCATCTCATTGTTGGACGTACAAGAAGTTATGAAAAGGCAAGGACCGTAGAAATGGTACTATATACCCAATTCACCATTCATGAACTGGCACAGTTGCATCGTCTTCAGTACCCTCTGTTTAATATTTAATAATTAGTTTAAAACTTGCAAAAATTCTAAACAAAAGTGACTTTTAGATGATCAACAGTATCAGCATATGCGGTTAGGCAGATATCATCCAAAGAAAAAGAACTGCCCTTGTTAAGTTAGACACCGACGAATATTATGTTTTGAGATATATAGTCCTGCAGGGTTCAAAGCAGGAAAAAAAGGCAACATGAACTTCTAAAGACTGCATACATAAATAGGCAGGTATGGACTGAATGCGCAAATAGAGAGCAGAGACATGATTCTAAGGTAAATAGCAACTTCAAGGCAACTTGAAAATTGACTCATATGAAAGAAATATCAAAATATCTGAATAGAAGCAGCAACGGGATGGAGCATCGAACTGTCAATTAGAAGGCGAAAAATGGAAGGCAAGAACTGTCAGCTAGATTTTCTATTACCCTCAGTTCACTAAGAACACCAAAAAAGACCATATATATGTAAGGGTCCATTTCACTCAGCACGCCAAATAGTTCAATAAAAGCATAATCGAAGTATCATAAAAGACAGAGCAGTCATCATAATATATGCACATGGCTCATCCCAAATGAGAATAAAAAGATCATGAAAGAGTGATAATCATGACCGCGCACTGTCACTGACCTAAATAAGCCTTTAACAAAAGCATATAAGCTCGCTGTACAGCCATTATATATCCAGAATCTGGACATTGCCATGTTTCATATAGGTAACATGATGCCGAAATCCTGAAACAAGCAGGCACTGTACAGTGACCTTGACAGATAATTTTCGAATCAATCACATAAAGCCAGACTATAGAGACACAATGCCCTTGACAGATACCTGCACCTTGTTAGAAAGGAGTACAGAATTTGACAAATGAGCCTTGCATAGAGAACTCAATTGTTGAGTGTGAAATAATCAAATAACTCAGCGGTAAAGCATAACAGCTGTCTAACAGTGGTATCTATGTTAGGAAATGCTAAATGACTGGCGCATGAGCTGTGCTAGTAGGTACACTGCAACAGGAAAATGTATTACTCAATCTGTTAGCATCTAATGTTGGTAAAAGAACCAAGTATTGTTAAGAAGAAGCCATGCATCCTTTTGTTGTCTAGAGAGCCTCGGGAATAAGATAGGGAAAACTGGTATATGGTTTCAGTGGTTGAATAAATAAAGAAAGGTGTGGTGGACTCCCAAAAATAATTGGTTGGTGTCTGAAGAGGAAAATATAACTGAAGGAGCAGGGTGGACATGCAGAAGGTTTGAACACAACACCTCTAAAAGAAAATGAGAAATACATAGATGGTATGCTGCAATTTCATTCGGTAAAAGAAAGGGCTAATATATGGTGCATCCATGTGTAGATTTTTTAAAATATCCCTAACTATAATCATAAGTACTAACAGTACGTCAAGCGCATTTATATTATGTAAATATGGCATGTCAATAGGCAACAACAAATCAACAAATACTTCATCAACTGAACATGTGGAGGTGGGAAGGTAGTCACTCACATAGCTTGGAAGGCTGAAGGTTCGTTTCCTGGTAACACATAGCAACCCAATAATTCTGGCTGCAGTAATATAAAAAGTCAAATGTCCCTGCGAAATATTATGAACGAATCTAAGGCTGCATAGGCTAGCAATACATGGTCACATGTTTGGGCAGACAAAAAAGCACAAAAAAAGGAAACTGGGTAGGCAGGAGAATAATCGATACCGAGTAAAACCTGTAAAGGGACGACATTGAAAACTAAGAAGGTTGAGAGGGCACACGCTACGAAAACCAAGGGGTCATGCCCGTGTGGGTGCGCCGCGCTCGCACCGCACTGGCGGCGGCCACGGGCAGCCGCCAGGTCCCGCCTATGCTGGTGCGGCGCCGCGTCGAGGGCGACCTCGGCTCGCACTAAAGGTAAAACGAAACAGCGCGAGCGTGGAAAGTACCAGGGACGGGAAAGAGGACCAGCAGGGAAGAACAAGGACGGGCCCTGGAACCTTCCGGAGAGGACGCAGCACCGCAGCCGTGCAGCCGCCTAGAGGTCGCAGACGATGGAGCAGCCTTGAGACCCCAAGGACGCAGTGGACAGGCCCCTTTGAGAGAGCGGAGCCGCCGAGGCCGAGATTGGCGGGGGCTCCTTCCCATGCGAGGCCGCGGAGGAGCGTAGCCGGCGAATGGAGGCCGGCGCAGGCGGAGGCGGACGGCGGAGCGGCAGGGCCACGCAAGCGACGGAGTTAGGGTTTGGCTGGCTGCAACAGCGGGGTCCACAGTGGCAAGGCAGGGGCCCCCGCCGTGGCAGGGTGGGCCGTACTGAGCCGGATCCGCCTTGCGGTAGACGCTGCCGGGCAGGCGCATGCCGGTGGTGGCGGCGGCCGCGGCCGTCAGCGCAACTGGGACGGAGAGGGAGAGCGGGAGGGAGCGGACGAGAGCGAGAGGGAGCGACGAAGAGAGAGGAAGAAAGGGGGAGAAGCCGGGAAGGGGGATCGGAAGCCGCTGTATATATTCGGTGGGCTGGCTCCGAAGTAAAAGCCGGACAACATCAATGGGAAGCACGGAAAAGAGAAGACGCAGGGCCAGAATCCGCTCCCGACAAAATCCGTTTCAAGCAACGGTGGCCATCGGATGGAAGATCCGACGAACGAGGGAATTTCGGGCGACGTGGCCACCCTGGTTGGCGGCCAAAGTCTCCCGGTTTGATAATAAGAGATGCCCATTCAGCAGTCACGCACAAAGCCACAACAACTAGATCGACCACTGAGTTTGGGCACATTTTATACTAGCATATGGAACTACCGGATTAGGTAGTGTGTTTTGCAATTGTTTATTGTATGATTGCTGTCATCGTCCTGTATTTAATATTGGTGAACATGCATGTAAGCTGCACCGACATGCACCATGCAGGACAACAGGCCGCTAGGGATCGAATACACCGTGCATCATGCCAATATGCTACTCCTATAAGATATGATATCCCCAATTCAAAATTGACAGCTCATGCCCATTACGAATCTCGGCACGTACGTTTAATTTGGCCTCTATCTGTTAAACCTAGATTAACCACAAAAGGAAACTACAGGCCTAAGTGATGGATTTCTCTAGTGGCCTTTATACCTGAATTTGCTAACGGCTTCGTCAAGGTATAAGCAATGTCCCAGAGTCCAGAGAACTAAATATCATCTGTAAGGGCGTGTTTAGATCCAAAAATTTTTGGGTTTCGGCTACTGTAGCATTTTCGTTTGTATTTGGTAATTAGTGTCTAATTATGGACTAATTAGGTTCAAAAGTTTCGTCTCGCGATTTCTCATCTAACTGTGCAATTAGTTTTTTTTTTCCGTCTACATTTAGTACTCCATGCATGTGCCGCAAGATTTGATGTGACGATTACTATGCAAAATTTTTTGAGAACTAAACGGGGCCTAAATACCTAAATGCACCTACCTGTTGATGAATGATAACGAGCTAGTCACATCACAAAATATGAGATATGACCGAAACCAAACATTCACATGAGGCAATCACACTGTGCATCATTCACATGGTACTATGGTAGCTACCCAACTTTTTTGTACCATGCATATGCATTTTTTGTGCCCTGGCCACACCGATATATACTATATGTGTCAGTGTGTTTAATGAAAGTTCAGCGAGAACTACATGAAAACTTCCAAAGAAAAACCGAGATCTACATGTCGTTAATCTGAATTTATGTGCGTGGCCAGAAACCGAACGACGACGGCACATCAGCTAGCGCTCGATCTGCTGGAGATAAGGGAATTTGTAGCTTATGGGCACTTTTTGCTAGCTCCATGTGCTTTCTGAGATTCCAAACCCGTACGCAGAGCTACTGAGTGCCGAGCAAAGGTCTCGTCGCCGGATTCCCTTCGCTCCTGCTGGTTAACCTAGGCTGTATCACGGCTAGGTGCATCCTCCGCTCCATTCACTCCAAACAAGACCAATAACCACGTACAATGCTCACAAGGAGGCGTCAGCTAGCTAGCTTGCTTAACTCTTTGGTCTAGACTTATAAATAGCAGCCAGCTCTGACCTCTCGTCATCAGCGGCGGATTAAACAAGTGAAGTGGTCCACGGGAAATGTAGCAAGAGTCCTGGTTGGTTGGTTGTCACCTGGAGTTCTCCACAAACTACTTCAGTAGCTACACACACACACACACCTAGTTTAATGCACTGTGTTTGCATGTTTGTGTGGAGCTGTGTGTGTACATAGTGAAGTGTTTGGGGGAACTCTGGGTGGCAAGAAGCAGCAATTTGTGCTAGCTAGCTAGAGGTCTCCGAGTGCAGCATGCACCTTTTTTTTCCTAAGTGCAGCATGTACTTGGACTATTTGGTTTGGTGTCCCCGGGAGTTCTCTACAAGCACTTCACAAGGCACTATTTTGAGAGCTTTTGTGAAGTGTTTGGGGGAACTCTCGCTGCCACTAACCATTTGCTAGAGGTTGGCCAAGTGTGTGCCACATTAAATGATTTGAAGACAAACCACATTCGGAAATAATATATCAAGTTTGGTGTCCCTAGGAGTTCTCTGCAAACACTTCACAAAGCACGTTTTTAGAGCTTTTGTGAAGTGTTTGGGGGAACTCTCGGTGCCACTAATCATTTGCCAGATATTGGTCAACTGTAAGCCACATGAGATGACTTAGGGAGGGGCCATGTTTTGAAAGAATTAGGTTTGGTGTCCCTAGGAGTTCTCTGCAAGCACTTCACAAGGCATCGTTTTGAGAGCTTTTGTGAAGTGTTTGGGGAACTCTTGGTGTCATAAATCATTTGCATCTACTAGATGTTGGTCATGTGTCATGTGATATGAGTTGAAGGTCAGGGCATCGTTTTGTGTCACCCGGAGTTCCCTACAAGCACTTCACGAGACCTTGGCTTAATAAAGGGCCCTTGTGAAGTGTTTGGGGGAACTCTTGGTATCATGAAGCATTTAGTTATAGTAATATATGATGTCCACATGAATACCATGTGCGATACAACATTGAACAATGTTCGGTGTTACCATGAGTTCCCTTCAAGCACTTCACATGAGGCACCATTCAAATAACTCTGTTTAAGATTAGGTGCAATGTGAAGTGTTTGGGGGAACTCTTGGTGATACTCAACATCCATACACGTCTTGAAGTTGGTGATACTCAATGCTCATGTAAGTTCTCAATACCCCAACTCTGGAATCATGGTTTCAACTTCCAAGTTCCCTATATGCATGTGCTTTGTGAGCTCTAGATATGTTTATTCATATGTTTTATATTTTTGGACACTAATCTATGCCAATAGCTAGCGCTACCAGAGCCACATTCACTTTCACACTCATGTTGAGCTATAATATTTATACAAAAATGTAAAGCTCGAGGCACTTCCTATTCTAGCTCAACCTTACGATGCACAGAGTGGAGCCACACTGTGCAAATGTGCAATTATGTTCCTTCATAGGAGATGCCCCCATGGATCAAGTAAGATTGCTATATGTATGAATTTCCTGCTTTGCCCCTGAAATAGATCAACTATATCCATTTGATAATTTGTGTGATTCATCTAATGTGTCAATAAATGGCATATCATGCTAGTTTATATTTAAAAAATGCGATGATAGTATCGTCTGCCCCCTTCCCCAAACAATTAGAAAAACTACTAGTCTACCATCATGCGTCCTCCCAGCTAATAATTAGTTGCATTAATTGGAGAATCCAAGTAATAACTTTTTTATTAGTTGGATCATTGGATGGTTGGGTAGTTCAATCAGGGTTTGGATTAGCTATAGCTTTTCTTAGAAGTTGTCTATTAGCTCTAACTGATCCAAACATGATCTAGTTGTTAATGTGACTTCTAAAAAAACCTTCACCTCAACCACAATGTGCTACAAACATAATGGAATACAAATTGATGTTTAGAGTTACTAGAACATGCATGTAAGTAGTGGAATAGCCAGTAACCTTTTGCTTACCAGTTGCATATGCACGTTAGACGACATGTTATAGTATATATTTTCTAATTTTTATCTCTATTATAATATTAAAAAAGTGAAGCATTGGACAATGACAGATCTACTAACCTTTCCCGCCGCAACATCAGCCTCCATAGGCTAGTGCATGAGTAGGCGGAGTTCCCCTTGAGCGCATGAACAGGCGAAGCTAGCGGTGGATCAGCAGCGATGGTTGCCAACGCCCCTAAGAGGCAACAACAAGACATGGCCCAACATGCCCACATCTTCTTCTACCCCTATCTGCTTCAGCTTATGCGCGCAAGAAAGAAAGGGTTATCAAAAGAGACTCAATCAACAGTTATCAAAAGAGAGAAACTCAATCAATAGTTTGATTTGTTTGTTGTGAAAGAAAGGGAGTATAACTAGGCAACATATCAGGTGCAAACCAACCAACCTGTGCAAACTTGGAAACTACCAATCAGGACCACTAGATGTTGATCCAATGGATGGGGTGAGTGGGCTTAAGCGCAAAAAAAGGCGGTGGGTGGGGGCTTAAGCCAAAAAAAATCCCACCTCTCACCCCATCCATTGGATCAGCATCTAGTGGTCATGATTGGTAGTTTCCAAGTTTGCACAGGTTGATTGGTTTGCACCTGATAAGTTGCCGTATAACTATCTAGGAAAGAAGAGAACGGAGAAGGATAAGGGCAGCGGAAAAGAAAGATTAAATAAGTAGGCTTATATATGGCAATAAGCAAGTCCTATCCACCAATGGTTAAAATTTGTAGTCCTAAAAAAAGACAACCTTTCCTAGTTATATTGCTCCTTTGATTCTTACATATATTTCATGATAATAAAAAGTTAAAGTCCAAACGCACAACATCAGTCTATATATTGGATTCGATGCAACACACGAACACATTTGTTAGTATGAATAAATTCCCATTAATGATGGACATAACTATTTCCCATATATATTTCCATTAGTTGAACTACTCACTTTGTATCCGTATGTTCCTTTTTGCTTTTGTGTAGCATGTTGGTTTATGTTATATACAGTAACTAATTACATTTTTCATCTCTCATGCATATTTTTGATTCGCACATACCGGTAACAAGTACTCCATCCATTTTTCCCAAAAAAGTACAACTCTCATTTTTAAAGAGTTAAATAATTTTAAATTTGGTTAAATCTATAAAAGAAAATATTAACATTTATGATAAGAATAAGCATCATCAAATTAATAGTAGAATATATTTTTCATAATATACTCTACTTTCTATAAACTTAATCAAACTTTAATTTTTTTTGACTTGGTTTGAATCTAGAATGTTTTTTACTCATGGAGCACCTAGGAGGCTAGGACTGCTCAGTGCCTTACGCACTGGTGCGCAGACCTGAAGGCTAGGTCAGTAAAAGGTGAATTTCCTCTTTTTTTGAGAGAGAGAGAGAGAGAGATAGGTGAGTTTCCATTACTTTTTTTTAGTGGAGTGAGTTTCCATTACATGTTTAGCTTTTTTTTCTCGAATATGTAAGAGAACTGCGTATCATTGTATTAAGCAGAGAGAGTTTAAGAATACAAAAGAGTTCCGGCATTAAGCCAAGCCGATTACAGGTTTAAAGGCTACATCTTGAAGGTGACATTTTACTTCTTTTTTTTTTTTTTTTTTTTTAGGATAGGTGACATTTTACTTGTTCAGCTAAACGGTGCCGAAGCGCCGCGGCCCATGTTAAGAGTTGGACAGCTCGAGACTAGTGCGGGCCTTCGGGGAACGCGCATGCAGGCACGGGCCCTTTTCGCCAAGAGAAAGCCCATCAAGGGGCTTGCACTTGTTGGATTGGATTTGGATGCAGTATCATTGTGCTTCGTGCTGCACGAGGCTTTCAGCAGTCTAGCATAGCGTGCATCGACTTCAATCGATCTGCTCTACAAGAACGTATCTATATATCATTCGTATGATCATCTTGTGCTGTAATCCTGTGCTTTTGTCCATTTGAACCTGTGTGCAAGGGTGACGTGACTTGCTGACACCGACAGTATTTTCCTTCTGTTTCAGTTTTCTGTCGCTTATTGCACTAATGCCTTCTAATTTCTAAACCTTACTACCGCATCGGCTCTGAAGTATGAATAAAATGCAGAGAACGCAGACAACAAATGGTTTTCTCGATTGTTGTGATCCTGATGAAGCTCAAATATGAAAGATGGTCAAACAATGAGAAAATCTTATGTTGTCCGAAGAAAAAAAAAAAACTAGGCTTCTGAAATATAGGAGAAGCGATTTATGTAACTGATCTCCAATGAAATGAATCAGGAGGGAGATTGAACATGCGCTTTTCTCCTCCGTCAAAAAAAATATCAGGAGGGAGACCTTTTCCTGTCCATCTCTAGAACCATGAAAAGAAAACAATGGCAACCACGATGGAGAGGGAATTCCGATGGAGAGAGACTGGCATGCAAACCAGTCGAAGCCAGTAGCCTAAAACAGTCGGAACCCCACACCAATGCAGGGTGCTTCAGCCAAGAACTGCTCGTGTCCACACGCTACGCCGGGGACGCCGCTCGGACCTCCGGTGCCGGGCTTATAACCGCGACGCCTCGTCTTCTCAGCTACCACCCACTCCACTCCACCCCCCTCTTCCCGGTGACGTGATCGTCAGCCATGGCCAACAGAGTCGCCATCGCCAGCGTCATTGCCGCGGTGGGCATCGTGGCCGTGATCGGCACCATCGCCGCGGTGACCAGCGCCAAGAAGGTGGACGACAACGACGCCGTTGGCATGTTCTCCAGCGTGAAGCTCTCCACGGTGTGCGCGTCCACGCTGTACCCGCAGAAGTGCGAGCAGAGCCTCAAGCCCGTCGTGAACGACACCTCCGATCCGGAGGACGTGCTCCGGGCCGCGCTCAACGTGGCGCTGGACGAGGTCGCCGCCGCCTTCCAGCGGTCCGCACACATCGGCAAGGGCGCCACGGACAACCTCACCAGGAATGCCATGGACGTGTGCAAGAAGCTCCTTGACGACTCCACCGAGGACCTCAGGGCCATGGCGAGGCTCAAGCCCGAGGACGTGGTGCGCCACGTCAAGGACCTCAGGGTCTGGGTCTCCGGCGTCATGACCTACGTCTACACCTGCGCCGACGGATTCGAGAAGCCCGAGCTCAAGGAAGCCATGGACAAGGTGCTGCAGAACTCCACCGAGCTCAGCAGCAACGCGCTCGCCATCCTCACCCGCCTCGGAGAGCTCCTGCCGGAGGAAGCCAAAGCTCTGAACGCCACATTGGCGGGTGCGGGGCACGGCCGCCGGCTTCTTGGCTGGCAGATGGGCGAGGCCGAGGAGATGACCAGCGGCGGCGGCCGCGGGCTTCTGGCCGTCGATGACAAGATGGACGAGATCGCGGACGTGGCGAGCACAAACCGGAAGCTCCTGTCGGACACGCTGGACGAGATCGCCGGCATGTCCCACGGCGCAAACGGCCGGCGCCTGCTTAGCACCTTGTGGTCTCAGATAACCAGCGCCCAGGGAGAGGACGTCCTCGCCCGCCAGCAAAAGCTGGGCGTGTCGCCCGACGACGAGACCGATCACGCTGCCCGGCGCAACCTTCTGTCGACCGAGCTCGAGAGCATCGCCAGCACGTCCGCTGAGGCGAACCGCCAGCTTCTCGCGGCGGAGGAGCTCCCCGACGAGCTCGACGGTAAACGCCAGCTGCTGTCCCGGACGCTCATGGGGATCGACGAGGCGGCCACCGAGGCTAAGCGCCAGCTTGATGAGGCGATGGAGAACACAATGTCCGGCGACCATCCTGAGCACAGGGTACTGACCACGGGCCTCATCGGCACGTTCGACGAGATCCAAGACGGGCGCAGCCAGGTGCCGCCCGGCGACTTTCCCAAGTGGATGCCGGCCACCCAGCGGAGGCTCCTGCAGCTGCCCAGCCTGCAGAAGCCCAACAAGGTGGTGGCCCAGGACGGGAGCGGCGACTTCAAGACCATCACCGAGGCCATCGCCGCCGTGCCCAAGACCTTCGAGGGCCGCTTCGTCATCTACGTGAAGACCGGCATGTACAAGGAGTACGTCACCGTCCCCAAGGACATGGCCAACATCTTCATGTACGGCGACGGGCCGACGAAGACGGTGGTCACCGGCGACAAGAGCAACACCGGCGGCTTCGCCACCATCGCCACGCGCACCTTTTCTGCGGAGGGCAACGGATTCATCTGCAAGTCGATGGGGTTCGCCAACACGGCGGGGCCCGAGGGTCACCAGGCGGTGGCGATGCACGTGCAGGGCGACATGTCGGTGTTCTTCAACTGCCGGTTCGAGGGGTACCAGGACACGCTGTACGTGCACGCGAACCGGCAGTTCTTCCGCAACTGCGAGGTGCTGGGCACGGTGGACTTCATCTTCGGCAACTCGGCGGCGCTGTTCCAGAACTGCCTGATGACGGTGCGCAAACCCGGGGACAGCCAGTCCAATATGGTGACGGCGCAGGGGCGGACGGACCCCAACATGCCCACGGGCATCGTGCTCCAGGGCTGCCGCATCGTGCCGGAGCAGGCGCTCTTCCCCGTCCGCCTCACGGTCCCCAGCTACCTCGGCCGGCCGTGGAAGGAGTACGCGAGGACGGTGGTGATGGAGAGCACCATCGGCGACCTCATCAGGCCGGAAGGGTGGGCGGAGTGGATGGGCGACCTCGGCCTCAAGACGCTCTACTACGCCGAGTACGCCAACACCGGCCCGGGCGCCGGCACCAGCAAGAGGGTCAACTGGCCAGGCTACCGCGTCATCGGCCAGGCCGAGGCCACGCACTTCACCGCCGGCGTCTTCATCGACGGCATGACGTGGCTCCAGAGCACCGGCACACCAAACGTCATGGGCTTCACCAAATAAATGATCGAATTTCTTCTCTTTTTTTGCAGTGATTTTTTTATGTTTTTGCAGTAGTATGTTGCATGCATGCGATGGTACGTCTGTCATCATGCATTTGCAGCATGCTTTTTTTGGGTTTGTCAGGGAACGGCTAGCTTTTTTTAGCTGGAAGCTCCTGTGCACGCATGCACGGTGAATAGGGTGATCTATGTTACTAGTGTACGTGGAGCTAGCTTGAGAGGAATAAAATATCAGTCAGATGAGAGCGGGACTGTGAGAGAAAGACAGCTTAAGAAAGAATTAAGCAAGTTCAGGATTACCTTTTTGTATTCTATTATTAGAATGTTAACATTATATTAATTCCACTGGTTTTTCCATGTACGTTTAGCTTATTTAATTTAATTTGCAAGAGTTTAACTATGTATAGTTATATTATGGAGGGGAGATTATTCATGATTTGCCACAATACCTACTATATATTTGTGCCATTTTAGGATAAATCAATTATAATCTGGCCTCAAACTCACAAATGCACCTAGTCTCTGAGCTTAATATTTTCTGTATATAGATTAAATTAACAATGACAATATGTTTGTTGGAAAAACAACACCGATAATAACACTAACATTTCAAAAATTAAAGAATACAGGAGGTTTCAAACCCATTAAAATGATGTATGGACATGAAAATAATGATTTCATAAAAACATCAAAAAATACAAAATGCACTAAAATTCCAGAGTAATCAAAATGATTGGTAATTACAAAATTATATAGGCCCACCTAGAATTAGGGCTGCTACTTCATAATAACCCATCGATTGCAAGCGGTTGTGCATGCATACACGGTGAATATAGGTACGGTGACCAGTGATCTATACATGTGCAGCTTGAGGAGAGGTGAAGAAAAACAATGTATGTATATAAATTAAGTATCAGGTGAGAACGAAAGAGAAAGATTGCTCAAAGAATAATTTAATCAACAGGCTCAAGGTTACATTTTTTACATTCTATTAGAACGTTGACATTATATTAATCCTACCAGGTTGTTCATGTATATGTCTAATTTCTTTTGCAAGAGTATATCTATAATATGGACGGGAAAGTCTTGATCTGCCACAATGCTATTTCTGCCATTTTCTAGAAAAAAAACATTCCTAAACTTGTGTCAAACTCACAAATACTTTGGAATCTTGATTCTTGAAGAACCGGAACAGGTGACCAGTGGGGCTTGTGAACAGGAGCCTAAAATTTTTCTTTTCCCACGAACCTCTCGAGTCTCGAGCAACGCTAGCCAAGTACTCCTAGTCATGGCAGACTACAACCCTATAAACTAGGCTAGAAGGAATTTATAAAATATAGTCATTATATATACTTTTATGAATAATAAAGAGATAAAGTTGAGCACTTTCATATTTTCAAACTCAAAACAAAAGTTGTTCTTTATAGTTTTAGTTTAAAGACTTTGACCTAAGAAAAATCAAAACGACTTGCTTTAGAGAACCGGCCGTACTGTCGTATCATGGCAGACTATTTATATAAACTAGGCTAGAAGGAAGTGGAAGCTATTATAGATGAATAATAAAGAGGAAGTTGAGTATTGCCATGTCAAAACAAGTTGTTCTGTAGTTTTTAGCTTGCAGACTTCAGAAGAAAAATGTCGAAACCCAATCAAATGACCTCCAAAAATCATGATATTTTTCCCTAAAAAAATCATGATATTTTGTTGAGCGCTCCACAACTTCATAAAGATCATTTCCACAAGATATCTCTTCAAAATATGGAAGTTCACCAAACCGGCCCGGCCTGTTTGAGTTCAGCCCGGTGAGATAAGGAATAGCAAAACTTGATCAAACAAACTCCACAAATTACGAAATTTGATTGAGGTGTTCACAACGTCATCAATATTACTCTCCACCAAAAATCACTTCAATTGGAGCAAGTCACCAAAACCGGCATTTTGCCTAGAAACAACGAGCTCCTCCCCAAGAAAAATCTAAAGTAGATCCAAATAGTTCCTTGAATTGTGAAACTTTGCACACACCTTTCCTAACACATGCCGTAGGTGTTCCCAAGAGATTTTACTAAAAATATTGAACTTTCCTCACTAATTTCATGAATATCGAGAAAACTAAAGAAAAGGAGACACTTCAAATTCATGGAGCTCAGTGAGGGATTTGTTAGGGAATCACCTTAGACTTGCTCAAGTATGTACTAGCACAAAATCCCTGAAGAAATAGGATCCAAATCGTAGTAAAATCATATATGAATGAAAAATCCAAAAAACAGCTCTAAATTTTCCAAAAGAAGATAAAAGGTCAAGACTCGAGGGAGATGAAGTTTATTTAACTCAAGCTGCTAGAATTGGGGCACTCTAACCTCCATAGTAGATTGGAATTCGGAATACCTTCTAAAGCAAACTGACAATCACCACACTTCCAACACAATGTGATTTTCAGAACAAGCCTAGCATTGTGTGTGTGTGTAGGGGGGGGGGGGGGGAGCACTCACTAGTGGGCGCTAGGGGCCTAGTAATCTTCCTATCAATGAGCATTGAAACTTAAATCGACTTAATTTCCATAACTAATATACTTTAATAAAACCTCATATTTAGTAAGTCGTCCCAATTAGGAGAATTTGTAGTTTTAAATTTGATTTGGAACAACCTAATAAATAAAACTATTTATACCATGATATCAATTTATAAGTGCTATTTTGACTTTGGGTGCTCAGGGGCAGATCCCAAAGGAAGAGGAAGAAATGAGGAAGCATGGGGTTGACGAACCCCTATGCAGCATTCTCCATTGCACTAAGTTCGGATTCATCAAAGTAAGTTTCTAATATAAGTTCAGACAAAAGTTCAAACAAAGAAATGACCAAAGTAGGAGATCAAAATATCAAATTTGGTGGTAAATGTGCCATTCCATTTTGTATGAGGTTATTTTTCTAAGCTAGTGGACCAATTATATAAATAACCTTATGACTTTTCCAACCAAAATTTACATAATTCTTCTTCTTTTTGTCAAATAGAGAATTTCTTTTTTACTATTTTGGATTTGACTTTCTTGTCCTATCGAGGGAATTGCATATGCCGTAGACTAAAAAATATACGTTCTCACAAATATCAAGTCAAACTAAACTACATATACATATTTCTTTTTTTACTATTTTGGAGTATATAGATTTTCAGGACAACTTTTTTTTTGCCAGCAGATACTATCTTTAAGAAATTGTCAAATCTAATGTTAGCTAGAATGCATCCCTAGGAGTACTAGTAGTACTAATAATCACAAAGTATTTTTATCAATATATCTCATTTTTTCCAATTTTAAAGAAATATATCTTCATATCATCTAATCTAATTAATGTCCGTTATTACATAAAGATATTATTAGTGATATTAATAAAAAGATCCTTTCTTCATTTCGTCAATTCCATTCATTTCTTTAATTTCTATAAATAAATCAAATCTCCTCCTTCGTGCACACCATCTCCAACAAGCTACTAGGAGTATATTCAACGCTTCAATAATACGAAAAAAAAACAGGAAACGAAAGCTGGAAATTGAAGTCCTGGTCGGCGCTGCTGGCCTTTCTGGTTTCACCTCCTATTTTCGTCAGTTCCGTTCTTGTTTTCCGCCGTTTCATCATGGACTAATTAAGCTAAGCCAAACTGCTGGATCCCCTTCTTCCTTGAAAACCGCATCACCTTCAGGTTTCTGCACCTCCATCAATCCCATTCTTCGTCTCGCCATTATCCAGCCTCCAGAGCTCTAGATCCTTTGGTTGCAATTGCGGTGCCGTTGATCGAGCCGCGCGTGCGCATGTGCACGTGAGCGCGGACGACGCAGGCGGCAGGCTAGCGCGCGCCCTCGCCGTCGCGACGTGATCCGGCGATGGGGTGCGCAACCTCCACCGAGGCGCGGCGCGACATGGTGTGGGTCGGCGCCGACGCCCGCGCGCGGCGGAGCTTCTCGCTGCCCTCCGTCGACCGCCAGCGGCTGCGGCTGAGGGCTGTGTCGATGCTCGGCACCCTCGGCCTCGCCGGCAGCGCCCGTTACTCGGGCACGTGCAGGCACGCGACGCTGTCGGTGGAGGAGATGATGAAGAGCGACAGCGACCACGCCGCGGACGCGGTGCTCGTCGGCGACGACGCGGCGAAGCGGCCCCTGACCCTGAAGCCCCACACGCCGACGCTGACGCCGCCCAACGAGCCCGAGGTGATCAACGCGTGGGAGCTCATGGCGGGGCTCGAGGACGACGTGCCGACGCCGCGCGCCACGTACAAGAGTCTGCCACTCGATGAGTCGCCGCAGGAATTCGCCTCGGCGCCGCCGCCGCTGCCGCAGTGGATGCAGGCCGACATGGACATGCCCGTCGCCTTAGACTTCGACCCGGAGGTACTGTCCGGATTCCGGGAGGCTCTAGAGGGCACGCAGCCGTCGTCGGATCCTGCGGTTGTCTCGTCCGCCGAAGACGAGACACCCAGGGAGCAGGAGCGGAAGGACAGGAAGGACGCGGACGCATGTGACATGCCAATGTCTCCGCCCACCGGCGACATGCCGGAGCTTTCCGGCCTTGTCCGTGCCCGCATCATCGCGTTCCAAGAGAAGATCGAACGGAGACGAGGCAAGGGCCGCGACGCCAAGGTGTCGCCGCTGTGGCCGCCGGGTGGCGAGCGGAAGGTGGTGGTGTACTTCACGAGCCTCCGCGGCGTGCGCAAGACGTTCGTGGACTGTTGCGCCGTGCGCAGCATCCTGCGCAGCTACGGCGTGCGCCTGGACGAGCGCGACGTCTCCATGAACGCCGTCTTCAAGGCCGAGCTCGCGGAGCTCCTCGGGCCAGGTTTCGCAGGCGCCGCGCTCCCGCGCGTGTTCGTCGACGGCCAGTACCTCGGCGGCGCCGAGGACGTGCACTTCCTGCACGAGGCGGGCGAGCTCGGGCGCGCCCTGGAGGGGTGCGAGGCCGCGCCCTCGCGGAAGCTCGGGTACATGGAGGCGTGCGCCACCTGCGGCGACGTCCGGTTCGTGCCGTGCGAGACGTGCTACGGCAGCTGCAAGATCTTCGTCGAGGACGACGACGCGGGCTACAGGTATCACGACGTCGGCGAGTTCCGGCGGTGTCCCGATTGTAATGAGAATGGCCTCGTCAGATGCCCCGTTTGTTGCTGCTGATGCTTGTGCTGCGTACGCTATGGTAGATTAGTTGTTTTTTTTTGGTCTGTACTCTGTAGTTTGTACAGTGTGGAGAGCATTATAACATAATTTTGATAGGAACAGGACCCTTATAATAATTCCGTGCCTAGTGCCTACACTGTTTTTCATGTGTGAAAATAAAGGAATTCCAAGAGAAACTGCTCAGCTTGTTGATGATCCTAAAAACTGTTGAAAAGGGGATGGACATTTTTGCTCGGGCATCAGAAACATTATATTCGTAATAGAACACTTTTCTAGGGGAGAACAATGTTTGGTCATTGTCATTCCAGATTACAGATTTCTCCAGCTGCAGTCAAACTAAGTGGCCTTTTCATCATGAAGGGTAAAATGGTCAGTAGTTGCAAGGATTGTTGATTGATAAACAAAATCTGAATAACATCTGATAACCGGACCATAAACAAACGAGAGGCATACCAAGAGGGAAATAAAGTCAAAAGAAAAGGAGCTAATCCACCGATGCGAGGGAAGGCAGTACTCAACAGCAATGCAAGAATATGAAATGAGCACAAAGTCAGAAACGTGAATGCACGATCACTTGACTCCATTTGCAATAATCAAACTTATCAGAGCAAACAGTTTGTTCTAAACGCACTGTTCGTCTCCTTTTAATTTATACAACACTGTTGTCTGCTATAAATATACATCGAACAACATCACTTGAAGTATCGTATTAAGGTGTTCGTCCTCCTGTTTAGTAACTGAAGGATGGATTGTATATTTATTTTTCACTTAACTCTGCCTACCATGAGCGGCCAGATCTGCCGCGGCCTTGGCAGCCCTAGTAAGAGCATCAGACAACATCATGGCTCCTGCAGAGAAGTAGCTGCTGGTGACAATGCCATTTACCACCTTAGCCGCCGTTCTTCCAGTGGCAGTAGCAACCGTCTTGGTTGTCTCTGTAACGTGATATGTCTCGTCGACTGATCGCATCGCACCAACACCAGCATTGACCCTGTCAGTTAAACCGATTCTCTTGCTCAGCTCTGCAGCCCTGGCTGCAGCTGCAGCTGTTAATCCATAGGACTCATCAAAGGCTTTAGCCTTAGCCAAAGCATCCTTGCTGAGCACGTACCCCTTTGCTAGCATCGTCTTCATGACATCTTGAGCCACTGTAAAAGCTTCCTGCGGAGTAGTGTTGTACTGGCATGTTTGGTAGTTCTGTTCATAAAAAATTAAACATCAGCCCTACATTTGGGATTGGGAGAACAAGGATTATTTTGAGAATCTAGACTAGTTTATCTTAAAATGTCCATGCTGGAATGAGATAAGCTTCCTTCTTTTTTCCTCAGTTCTTATCACTGTGCATCTCTAAAGTGTGAAAACCACATTTTAACTCATCCGTCATGTAACAGAAAGATGAGCATAACCAGGTGATTGGGTAAGTTACATGGCAAAAAAGTTATATTGCCACTTATGCAAAAGAGCATCTGCGCTTATTAACACCAAGGACGCCACTCCAAGCAGCTAAATTAGCATGATTGGTGTGATGCAAATCATGTGTGTGACTAGAGATAATTTGCTTCGACGCCAATCCACTAAATCCAATAAATTGTCATATAATGAGAAAACTGGTTGCTCAAGGCAGAAATGAATTCTATTCACAAAAATGCTTCCTTGTCCTAGTTGACTACTATTAACTATGCAGAAAATTAGTAGAATGGCGAGATGCATACCCTGTATTCGATTTCCTCTTCAGTCTCCCAAGTTGGCCTGTCCCAGAAATTAAAAGTCTCCTCAGGTTGTCCCCAATAAGTTATGCATACCGCCTGATCCACAATAGTAGCCCCCTATCGAAGATGCAAAGTGTTGTCAGGGGCACAACAAAAAAAAAAAAACAAGGTACTTGCTACCCAGGAGACTTGTTGATAAAGTGGTTCGGTAAAGAAGTATACGGGCATACGGCCAGCATCCAGGTCACTCCAAAGCAAAGCACAAACTGAATTATGTCAAACTGAAAAGATTGGGTTTCACTACCCAAAGATGTACACAATCTTGAAGTGTGTACAAGACTGACATTGCACTTTTTTCCCGGGGGTGGGGGGTCAATATCCATTAAAGAATTGAGATAGTTTGGATAGAGATGAATGGGACATCACATGTAAAATTGCATGTGTACTTAAAGCTTTAGGGCCTCTTCGGTATAGAAGGAGAAACTTAATCTAAAAGAATTTTTCCTCTGAATGGTGTACACACTAAAGAGAGGCTCAAGAACTTTCTTGTTTTATAGGAAAATCATTTTTGAAACTTAATCTAAAAAGAATTTTTCGTCTGAATTGTGTACACACTAAAGAGAGGCTCAAGAACTTTCTTGCTTTATAGGAAAATCATTTTATCAGTAAGTCAACTGAGAGAACATGAAGCCATCATCGGTATCAGGCACATCAAGAGTGGTACATTTAATTTCTGTGGAAAACATTGTTGTCAAAAAAGACAACTTACACTGAGCAATACTGCAGTTTCCAAGGCAAAGCGTTCCTTGAATGTCACATAAGCAGTGGCACCATAATCTTCTGATCTGTAGTGTTTAAATTCACCATGAAGTTGATGACAAGGGCGTGTCATAAAACAAAATTTTGAATTGTGAGCCAGGGTACTCCAGAGATAAGATCATTCTATGAGGTAAATTTATAATAAGCATGGTATGTCAATAGTTGTTCAACGCACGGATATCAAAATAACAAGCATAGTTTTTTGTGGACCAAATATTTTTTTTACCAAGAATGTTTGAGTGGGCAGAATATGCCACAGATAACAATTATCCTTTTCTGTTAACAAAGTTAAGATGTCATTTATCTACTATATGAAAAGTGAGTGAGATACATACAATTTGCTTTCTCTAAAAAAAACGAGAGAGAGAGAGAGAGAGTAAAAAAAACACCTGATAAGTTCTATGTGCTCAATAGGACCAGAGAACGAAAAGAACTCATGAAGATCACTTTCAGATACTCTGCTCGAGAGGTTAGTGACTTGTACAGTGTGCCCTGTTTCAGTCATGATTCTGGAAGTCATCAAACAGAAAAAGTCAAAATTTTAGTATTTCCTGTGATATACATGTGAAATTGGATAGGCACAGTAGTTTTTGACTTTAGTCAGTAGGATTTGTAACATCATTACAAGCACCAAGTAGTTTCTGCTTGTGTATCTCATTGCAAAGAACCTTTAGGTTGACCTTATTGTATCCTGTCTATAGCTACTGTCCTAAATAGGGTGTATAAGGGTTACAGATTATGCAAACGGAAACTAAATTGAACAGGTCTGAATAGAACTAGGCCACAACGTAACTCAACACAGAAAGGGAAATTAAAGGGGAAAATTGGCTGAGTACCATTAAAAGATGTCAACTTTAGCAATCTATCATTAAAAGATCACCTCTTTGCAATCTAGCACCGAAAGGTCACCACATTATTGGTTTCTACCATTCCATGACCTTTGCTAACGTTCCGTGCATCTCCGTTAATCGAGTCGTCTTCTTCCGAAGCTCTTCCCTCGTCTAACTCAACCTCGCAGCTCCTAGCCTCGCACTCGACGCGGTCGAGGGTCGTCAAGGACTTGGAGAGCGCGAGGCCCACCCGGCGCGGTGCCCCCGTAGTCGAGCTCGGCTACGACCCCACCAGAGAACGACGGCGGCAGCGTGCCCAGCACTGCCCCGTGTGCTTGCCGAACTCAATCACGCGGTCCCTCACCGGCCGAGATGACGGCGCCGGCGGAGGCGTGGGTGCCGGTCCCGCTCTCTGTGGCCTGGCGCGGCACCAGCACCGGTGCACGCGAGGATGGGTGGCGGAGACGGGGGCGCCGGTACCTTCGCATCGGCTGCTCACTGTTAGCGGCCCATCTACGGCAGCTACTTCAGAAGAAGCGGCCCAAGTGCCTCGGACTGGAACACGCGCTCGCCGGCCCAACGTGCGTCTAGCTGGCGCTGAGTGGTTGTGAGTCTGCCTGCGAGCACCGTCGGGCGAAAGCCTTGTAAATAGACGCTACCAGAGAGAAGGGAGGATTAGGAAGAATTTTGTAACCAGACTCTAAACTCTCAAGCACTCATCCTTCCTGCCTTTCCTTCTTGCCTGATTTCTATGCTGTTCGTCTGATCCTTTACCCAATTTGCTTCTATTTCCTGCCTACTGCTGACAATTGGTATCAGAGACACTGATTTTGGGTTTCCACATCGATCCGCTTTTACTCCATCGGTTGATTTGAGCAAGTGATCCGGTTGGCTCGATCTCGTTTCTAGCAGTGAGCTGCTGCTAGGGATTTGGTCGCCGTAATTCCCTTCTCCGCTTGAATCGACTTGTGGTTGCGGTAGATCTGGATCGTCCCCAACCTTTAGCCCACGACCACTTCACCCGACGACAGCACCGACTGGGAATCATGAACCCGGAGACCAAAATCATCCTCGAAGAGATCAACCGCCGTTTCAACGAGCATGACCAGAAGTGGGATTCGCGTTTTGCGGATCAAGATGCGCGCCTCTCTCGCCAGATCCGGGACTTCGAGCAGGCGCAGGAGGGGCGCATGGCGGCTCTGGAGAAGGTCACCGCGTCGCTCGATGAGTGGCGGCCGTCGATTGAAGGCATCGTTGACGACATGAAGCTCGACATCTCGAAGTCCAAGTTGGAGGTGTCGAAGATCTCTCGCAACTGGGAGCGGGCGATCCTGGAGCAACCGGCTTACCACGCCGGGCGTCTTTGCCGCCGTTCCGTCAGTTGTCGAGCGTCCATTCATCAACGCTCCAGCAAATCTGCCCAATGGGCACTACGTCAACAATCACCACCGGGAGAGTGGATTTGGGGTAGTTTCTACCCTGATTCATTCCCCGGTCAAGGGTATGCCACCATTCCCCACTCCTCCCTCCCCGAGATCTGTTTTCCAGTCTACTGATGATCCTGGGGTTCGTAGTGGTACCACCGGGGTGGGGCATAATGGGTTCCAGCCACCCAAACTTCCTAAATTTGATTTTCCTAAGTTTGACGGATCCCAACCTAAATACTGGCTTAGTCAATGCAAGGATTACTTTGATCTATATGGTACTGAACCTCACATGTGGGTTAGGGTCGCAAAAATGCATTTCACACACGCTGCTAAGCGTTGGTACCCTTCTGTTGAATCCCAGCTCCAATCCGCTACTTGGCCTACTTTTACTCGTTTTGGCCAGGATGAGCATGAGCTTTTGCTTAGACAACTTTTCCAAATCCGTCAAACTAATTCTGCTCAAGAGTACATAGACCAATTCATTGCTATCGTCGATGATTTATCAGCTTATGGTGGTACCACAGACCCTCTCTACTATGCTATGAGATTTGTTGATGGTTTGAAAGATTATATTAGAGCTGCAGTGGCTTTGCATCGTCCCCAAAATCTGGATACTGCTTGCCTTCTTGCTAAATTACAGGAGGAGGTTGCTGATCCGGCCAAGAAGAGGGACTTCCGCCGTGCAGAACATCCGGCGGGGCCCCATCCGTACGCTCCGCGGGCGCTTCCTCTACCTCCACCACCTCCCCGTCTTGCACTCCCGGCCGCCGAGGTGAAGCCGGTTGTGGACGCTGGGCGTGGCCCTACCTTGGATGAACGCTGGTCCGCTCTCCGCACGACCCAGCGTGCTCAAGGCCTCTGTATGAGGTGTGGTGGCAAATGGAGTCGTGATCATCAATGCCCTGCTGCCGTCCAACTACATGTCGTTCAAGAGCTGCTGGATGTTTTTCATGAAGCCACTCCTATTGAAGCTGCGGATTCAGTTCAGGAAACAGAGCCAGAGCAGTTGTTTCTCTCTTTATCAATGGCAGCGGTAACTGGAATGGTTCAACTGTGCACTATGTGTTTTTGGGGCCTCCTTGGCGATCAACATGTTAAAATTCTGCTTGATTCGAGTAGTTCCCATACTTTTATCCGCTGAGCTGTTGCTTCGGGATGTCCAACTCTGCAACAGTTGCCTCTTCCCTTGCAAGTCCAGGTCGCTAATGGGCAGGTACTCACTTGTTCTTCACACGTTCCTAATGCCAGTTGGTCTATACAGGATTGTCAGTTTTCTTCAGATTTGAAGGTTCTTCCATTGTCCTCTTATGACATGATCTTGGGTCTGGATTGGCTGGAAGCCCATAGTCCGATGGCAGTCCATTGGGGTCAGAAGTGGATTCAGCTCCAACATCAGGGCATTACTGTTCAGTTAGTGGGTATTCTGCCGGATCTGACAGCTGAAGCAGTTTTACAGCTATGTTCTCTTGATCATCAGCAGCCTTCTGATCCTCCTGCTTATCCTGTCGAAGTTCGGCAACTGATACAAGATTACTCGGGGTTGTTTGATCCGCCAAATCAGTTGCCTCCTTCTCACAACTGTGATCATTCAATTCCCCTAGTTCCTGGTGCAGCTCCGATCTATTCTCGTCCTTACCGTTTCTCCCCAGCTATCAAGGATGAGGTGGAGAAACAAGTCAAGGACATGTTGGCCTCAGGTATTATTCAAAAGAGTACCAGCCCATTCTCTTCGGCTGTACTGTTGGTCAGAAAAAAGGACAATACATGGAGGTTCTGTGTCGATTACCGGCAATTGAATGCTATAACAGTCAAAGGCAAATATCCAGTACCCATAATTGATGAGTTTCTAGATGAGTTAGCTGGAGCTTCTTGGTTTTCTAAACTCGATTTGCGCTCGGGTTTTCACTAGATTCGGTTGAAGCCCGGTGAAGAGTTCAAAACCGCATTTCAAACTCATTTTGGCCAGTTTGAGTTCAGAGTCATGCCGTTTGGCCTTACGGGAGCACCTGGAACATTTCAAGATGCCATGAATTCAACTCTGGCTCCTTTTCTCCGGAAATTTGTCTTGGTTTTCTTCGATGATATCTTGATCTTCAGTCCATCCTATGAGGAACATCTTCACCACCTGCAGTTGGTTTTCAGCAGCTTCAAGCTCATGACTGGAAGATCAAACTTGCTAAATGTGAGTTCGCCAAGCAAAGTATTGCATATCTCGGCCATGTCATTACTCCAGCAGGGGTTACCACTGATCCTCAGAAAGTAGCGGCTGTGGTTAATTGGCGTACTCCCCAGCCAGTTAAAGATTTGCGCAGTTTTTTGTGTTTAGCCGAGTATTACAGAAAATTTGTCCGCAATTTTGGTGTCATTGCAAAACCGTTGATCGAGCTACTTAAAAAGAACACCTTGTTCATCTGGACTTCTTCACACGATCAGTCATTCCAAGCTCTAAAGCACGCCTTGAGTTCTTCACCAGTTCTTGCTTTGCCTGACTTCTCCAAGCCATTTAGCATTGAGACGGATGCTAGTGCCAGTGGTATTGGTGCTGTTCTTACTCAGGAGGGTCATCCCTTGGCGTTTCTCAGCAAAGCATTGGGACCCCGTTCTCGTGGCCTGAGTACTTATGAGAAGGAATACATGGCAGTTTTGATGGCCGTTCAACAGTGGCGTTCTTATCTACAACATGCTGAATTCACCATTTTTACTGATCAGCAGAGCCTTGTCCAACTTACTAACCAGCGTTTGCATACGTCGTGGCAGCAGAAGCTCTTTTCTAAGCTCGTTGGTCTCCAATTTCGCATTGTATACAAGCCAGGTGCTGCAAACCAAGTAGCTGAAGCTTTGTCTCACAAGAGTTTCCATGATTCATCATGTGCTGCTATTTCTGTGGTTGCCCCTACTTGGATACAAGAGGTGGTGTCAGGGTATGCGGCTGATCCTATGTCATCAGAGATGATAGCCAAACTCACCATTGATTCTGCAGCCGTGCCAGGATTTTCTCTACGAGATGGTGTTCTCCGTCAGGGAACACGTATTTGGATTGGGGACAACAAGGTACTGCAGCTGAGAATTCTCCATGCCATCCATGCCAGTGCTTTGGGGGGTCACTCTGGATTTCCGGCAACATACACTCGGTTGAAGCAGATATTCCAGTGGCGTGGCATGAAATCTGCTACCCGAGACTTCGTTCAAGCTTGTATTACTTGCCAACAGGCTAAGCCCGATCGAAGTCGTTTGCCTGGTCTTCTTCAACCTCTGCCAGTACCTGTCGCTGCTTGGCACACTATATCTTTGTATTTCATTGAGGGGCTGCCCCGCTCTGGTAATGTTAACTGTATTCTCGTTGTGGTGGATTCCTTCACTAAGTATGGCCATTTCCTGCCCTTGCTCCATCCGTTTACAGCTGCTGTGGTGGCTAAGCTATTTCTCAACAATATTTATCGCTTGCATGGTCTGCCAACTGCCATTATCTCTGATAGGGATCGTATTTTTACCAGTCAATTTTGACGTGAGCTATTCCGTTTGGCCGATGTCTCTTTGCAGATGAGTTCAAGTTACCACCCGCAGTCTGATGGTCAGACCGAGCGCCTCAATCAGATCATGGAGACATTCTTACGCTGTTTTGTCAATGCATGCCCGGCCAAATGGTCTTCTTGGATTGCTTTCGCGGAATTTTGGTACAATGCTTCCCCTCATTCTGCACTTGGCTATTCTCCTTTTGAAGCTCTTTATGGCTACCCACCCCGTCATTTTGGAATCTCTGTCCTGGATGATGTGGCTGTACCTGAACCGTCTTCTTGGCTTCAAGATCGTCAAGTTATGACTGATTTGATCCGTCAGCACTTAGCTCGAGCCAAACAACGTATGAAACGTCAAGCTGACAAGAAACGCTCTGAACGTCAATTCAGTGTTGGTGATATGGTGTTTGTTAAGCTCCAACCTTATGTTCAATCTTCTCTGGCCCCTCGATCTAATCAGAAGTTATCCTTCAAGTTCTATGGTCCATTCCAGATCATGGAGCGCATTGGTCAGGTGGCATATAAGTTGCTTTTGCCCAGTTCAGCTGCTATCCACCCGGTGTTTCATGTTTCCCAATTGAAAGATGCGGTTCTTCCTCGTGTCCGGTATCTCCATTCTTACCAAATGACATTGAGTTGCCTCGGGTTCCTATGGAAGTTTTGCGATGTCGTGTCATGCCCATCGCTAATGGTTCGGTGGAGCAAGGCCTCATCCTCTGTCCAGGCCGGCCATCGACATGGCAACTCGGAGAAATTTGTTTGCTTGTGTCAAGCCTTTCCCGTAGCTCTTGCTTGGGGACAAGCGAGCTTCAAGGACCGGGGGTGTTAGCGGCCCATCTACTAAGGCACTACTTGAAAGCGCGCCCAAGTGCCTCGGATCGGAACACGCGCCACCGCCCAACGTCGCGTCTAGTCAAGGCCGAGTGGTTGTGAGTGTGTGCTGAGAACCACCGCTCGGGCGAAAAGCCTTGTAAATAGACGCTACCGAGAGAGAGGGAGGATTAGGAAGAATTTTGTAACCAAACTCTAAACTCTCAAGCACTCATCCTTCCTGCCTTTCCTTCTTGCCTGATTTCTGTGCTGTTCGTCTGATCCTTTACCCAATTTGCTTCTATTTCCTGCCTACTGCTGACACTCACATACCGCCGCCACCGCACCCAGTGTGTCGTCGCCATGGCTAGATCCGGCAAGGTGTGTTGCCGCCGGCGCTGTTTAACCACACGTGTTTTATCTGCCCATGTGGTTTCTACGCTCATGCTCCCACTTGACTCTGCTTTGCAGTTCTTCGTCGGAGACTCAGAGGCAACTGGCGTTGTTGACGTCGTCCTTGCGCGGAGCAGGTGGTCGGCCGGGCTCCTGCCAACCCTGTCGAACCTCTTGGACGAGTCCACGTCCACCGTGAAGACGGCGCGGACGGGGCGGTGGTCCGACAGCAGGGACTCGCAGCGGCAGTACCGGGTCTGCCTGAGCCCTGCGCCGCATCACAGGATGCGGTCGCACCACGTTAGCGCGCGCCGCTTGTTACGGACGCCGTGGCCCCCGGCGGCGGTGGCGCAGCCATAGTAGGCGTCGGAGTTGGGTAGTACTTGTAGGTCGAGGAGAAGGTGATGGGCCCCTCGCTCCTGCCCTGGAACGCGCCGCCGCGGCACACCTCGTGTACAGCTGGTCGTTCTCCAGCAGTGTCTTCCAGTCCTGGCGCTCCACCAGCAGCCTCACCGCGCTCTCCAAGTCCTCGAGGACCCCGTTTACGTCGACTGCGTCGACCGGGAGCTGCGAGGTTGAGTTACACGAGGAAGACATTCCGAAGAAGATGACTAGAAGAACGGAGATACACGGAACGTTAGCAAAGGTCACGGAAGTGGTAGAAACCAATAAAGTGGTGACCATTCGATGCTAGATCGCAAAGAGGTGATCTTTTAACGATACATTACCTAGGAAACGCAACAATAGGCACACAATCCGATCAATCCAGGCCCTCCTCTGACAAACCGACACAGAAATCCGACGCGCCAGTCGCCAGAGGGAAATCACCCCTGAAGCAACCACAAATGAACCCAAAATCACAGCAATTCAGGGCAAGGCGAGCGAGGAAGCAGCCTTACTCTTCTCTTCCCGTCGACTCCTGGCGCCTGGCGCCCCACCCAGCTCGGCAGTCGGCACCGCTAGGTTTGGCGAGGCTTCCCGCACCAGCACCCGCACTCCACCCACCGCACAAGCGCAGAGTGGCCCGTCCAAATCGCTTGATGAGCCCGTCGGCGCGGCGTTTAGTGGCGTGTGGGGCAAGGGCGCGACCTCGATCTCCCACCCACCTACTGTACTAATCTACCGGGGTTCACTTCCGCACACGCCCGCGCACACAGGATTGCCCCTTCCCCCTCGGCAGTTGGGAGTTGGGACGAGGGGGCACGACGCCAGGTGAGAGGACGGTGGGGGTGGCGTGGCGGCCTCGAGATCGGAGTAGGTAGTGGACTGGCAGTCTGGCACTGGTCACTTGGTCAGTGGACTATTGGGCCACGGCTCCGACTCCCAAGCGCTTTGGACGTGCGGTGTCGGCGCCTCGGCGGGCAGTTGTGGTTGGGCTCGTCAAAGGAAAAGGGCTCTCTTTTGGGCTCGACCGTTTGTGGGCTGGTGAAGGATCCTGGGCCTTGATGAGTTTCAGAAGCCTTCGTATGATTCATTCGAAAACGTTCCATTCCCTTTTCAAAAAAGAAAGAAAGAAAGAAAAGAAAACGTTCCATTCCACCGTCTTGGCGCGTTTTTCGCGTTCCATTTTTGGTCGCGATTGTGGAGAAACTGAAGAAGCAGTCTAATTGAATGAAGGCACGGGGTGGGCGGCGAGCGCCATGTACATGCAGCGTGCGTACGTGAGATCGCATCGCATGTTCTACGTAATTAATCTGGGCGCGACCCATCGACGTTAACGTACATGGATGGCGGCGTCACGTGGGCAATTCCCCGGCCCGGATCTGCATGCACATGCACGTGGTGCCTGTACGTGCTAGCTTATGATTACTCTCTATCTACGTGGTACACTGGGACTGGGACGGTAAATATGGCATAATCATGAAACCAACGCCGGGATACTTTCGCTTCAATTGGTGCCGGCCTTTTCACAAGCCGTAGCCGGCCGGGGGCGGGGACCCTGACGGATGACCCCCCGTGTGCTTAAGCAAATTAATAAGGCCTCGGAGGGACGAAGGTTTATCGAGGCCGACGACGGTGTATTGTGACTTGCGATCGAGTCGTGGCCGTACGTTTGCTTTATTTCAAACCAGCGGCGGATGCAGGATTGGACATAGCAGGCCCGGCTCTAGGGGAGGGCAGCCGGTGCGACCGCCCGGGGCCCAAGGAGCTAGGGGCCCAATAGCATATAGGTAATTAATAGATATAATTTCTTATTTGGCATTAGCTTTCAAAGGCCGAACAAACATCAGTCCATGCCGCACCATACCTACCTATTTCTATTCTGCCGCGCAGGCCGCGGATCGAGCGAGGAGCTAGCGTTCGTTTTCCGCCGGCGCCGGCGCTTCCTGTTCTTGCTCATCGACGTGGACGCGCTATTCTTGCGTGGAGACGCTGACTCACCCGACGTGGACGTGGACGGCGCGAGCTGCAACTGCATGCAAGGACGGCGAACAGCAGATGCGATCACAGTAAGCAACCCCAAAATGCCAATACCCATGACCGATTAGTATTTTCCAATTTTCAATTTTTTACTTGGACCTCTGGAAGCTAGAGACAGGGACATTACCATATTGAAGCCTATTTTTTCTTATTTGTTTAATTGTTTTGTGTATGCGCTTTACTTGTACAGAGGTAGGGTTATAAAGTTCTAATTCAATGTATTTATTTAGATACTTATTAGATGTTGCCTAAGAAGCATTTTTCGGGCGTTCAGAAAAGTAAAATATTGGGAAGAATGTTTTGGACCACATTGATCTTTATATTGTTCTTAAAGATTTTACATCAATAAATGCCTAAAGACGGTTTTTTACGAGGCACTGAAACATTATATTTTTATTTGAGGTAATCATAACAATTATTGTTCTTTTAATTTTCTTGTTGTACTATCGTTATCTTTTATACAAACTAAGTATATGCTGCAAATTAACTTTTATTATTTGGTCTTTACATAGTTCAACGGGTCCTTATTGTCTTGCTTGCCTAAGGGCCCTTAAAATTGTAGAGCCGGCCCTGGGATATAGGGGACTAAATAATAAAGATTTAAGGTTAGAGTTAGAGATTAATAATGATTTGAGGCTAAGTAATCGTAATTTAATGAAAAAAATCAGGCTCACCATGGGGTCAGAGTGCATCCCTTTGATCCGCCGTTTCAAATCGAGGTTTTCTGCGGGTGCGAGGCGTGGGCGGAGCTACAAGTATGCCGGGTATGCACCGACATACACTGCAGGTGTATACGTATTTCCACTCATGAATACACTAGTTTTTCTACTGCCCATACGCCGCGCGGTCCACGATGACACGATTTTTTGAAATATAATCAAAGTTTGGTCAATTTTTGATTTGAGAAAAATCGAGGATTTTTCAAAAAAAAATGATTCTAGGAGCTTGATTTTCGATAAAGTGGAGGTCTTTTTGCAAACAAACCAAAGGCATCCGGTAACATCGTTGATTTGGAAATAATCTTTTTATAAAAAATATGAAGGACGTCTGAGCGTGGGTTGATTTTCGAAAACTTAAAGAGATTTTTTCAAACGACATATCACGTTACTTAGATCGAACATGTAAAAGCCGGCGATGACGTGAATCACATTGTAAACCAAATCATATCTTTAGATGAGAACCGAAATGCAAGCGACATCGGACTCGGGAGGAAATAGAGCCAAAGATTCGAGGCCCACGAATTGAGATCGCCGATCGCGAGTAGAGTCCCCATCGTCGATTGCGTGAGTGGTTTGTCCAATCGTGAATCGTCGCGACGCGCCGACGCCCACGTCTCCCGTCCCGAGTGCCGACGCCGTTCGGCCTTAGCCCTACACCTACGACCGCCCAGGAGCTCCAGACGGCCACTCGGCCAGACTGACTGCACCGCCGGCGGTGACGATGATTGGAAATTCGGAATTGAGGTGAGATTCAATTTAGCTTTTCGAAAAAGATTCATGTCTATTTTAATTAGTATTTGCTAAGCACTAACATCATAAAATCTTCGATCAACTTAATCCTTGAATTTCAACCATATCACGTTACTTAGTACATGTATACCGAATCACATTGTAAATTTTATAATTTTTACCGAAATGCTAAAATAGATTTTCCAAATTAGATATGAAATTTTTTCGGTGGCTTACCCTTAGGTAAAATCCTACATTCGCTATTGTGCAGGGGTGCTGCTTTAATTCTTCAGCTCAATAATAACCAGATCGCTCGAGTACATTGTTTTATGGTGCTGTTGGCACGAAGCGGCACCAAACACAGAAACATTAAACATGCATACGTGCACCCATAGTAGCAGGGCTAGCAGTGCCTGCCTGAACCTGCTGCGACAACCAAACCCTCATGTACTCTCAGGTTTCCTTCGACAGAAGTAACTGTTTATTATTTCATCCGTTTCAAATTATAAAATATTTTTGTATTTTTCTAGTAGTTGTGTCTTATAATTTGGAATAAAGGGAGTAAGTCTTACTCCGTATAATTTAGAATGAAATGAGTACGTGATAAAGGATGACTAGGTTTAGTAGCAAATCAATAAAAAATAATCGTCGGGCTTACATGACAATGAAATGAAAATTGTGCATGTTACCCATTTGTTGATCCGTAGAAGGGTATTCACAACTAGGCTTGGGGGCTCGAGCATAGCTGCATTCTGGGGTAAAGTTTGAACCAAAATGCAACTATATACTACAGATCGAGAGAACACAAGAAATATTTCGAACTTATATCCCATAAAAGACGGACCTTTTTAAGGTCATAACTTACGTATATCTAAGCTTTTAAATTAAGCATCCATATATATATTTCAATCTTCTCGTCGACGAAACCTATACAATATACAATGAAAATACATTATGTCACTACTACAGAAAAACTTAACCGAGGGGTTTGGCAAAGTTACTCGGAGGCGGGCAGCATTTGAACCGCCTCGGTTAATGCCTGGTGATTAACCGAGGCGGGCATTTTTATTAACCGAGGCGGTCACAATCAACTGCCTCGCAAAGTCAAATTACGGAGGCGGTTCCTAAAATCTATTAACCGAGGCGGGCCTCAAAATACCCCCATTTTCGGAGGCGGGCCTCTTATAACGCCCGTCTCGATTAATATGGCCAAGCCCACTCCGATTTAGAAAATCCCACCTCGGCCCGCTTTATCGCTTGGAGTATATATATGGGACTCTAGGGTTTCACTCACTCATTCTCCCTCCTCCCTCTCCATCAGCCCATCAGCCGCGCCCCTTCTCTCTCTCTCACAAACCGACCGATCCCCTCCTCCCTCTCCCTCCCACCACGCCGGCGCCCCTCCTCGCTCACACCATGGCGGCGCCCCCTCCTCTCTCCCTCCCACCATGGTGGTGCAACTCCACCATGGTGGCGAGTGCGGTTCGTCTCACCCGGCGTGGCATGTGGGGGCGCGGATCCGGTGTAAGGAAAATGGACCATTGCCCCATTTACTTTGAATTTTGGTGTTTGATGATCAACAAGACCAAATTGGACTAATGTGTTTGTGAGTGTTAGTTTTGTAGTCCAATAGGTTGCAAACGTGACTTGGACAAAGGCGACGTGATGATCCAATGATCAACACCTTAAGCAAGACCCTAGAAGCACAATAGAAGACCCAAAAAACCAAGCAAAGTCCAAGCACAAAGATAGGAACCAAGCCGGATGCAAGATCGCGAAGAAACGAGCTCGGCAGAGGTGATCGGACGCGGCCCTTATGAGGACCAGACGCGTCTAATTAGCTGCTCGGCAACATCAGTGTCAACAGCAGCTACCGGACGCTGAGCGAGGCACAGTGACCGGACGCATGGACTTCACTGTTCATCGTCGCGGCAACAACTCAATGAGGACCGACGCAGCAGCTATGGATGACCGGATGCACTAGGCAGTGGTGTCCGATCGAGTCCAGAGAGGTTCCAGAGCGGTGAAACGTCGACCGGACGCGTCAGATGGTAAGCGATCGGACTCGCCAGAGAGTCCGATCAACAGTGAGCATCAATAGTCGGCTTCAATGGTCGGGATGACCAGACGCGTCCGATCAGGACGACCTACGTGTCCGGTCAATGGCAGAAAGCTAGGTTTCATCCCCAACGGCTACTTTCTCCATGTGATTTATAAATAGACCCCGAACCGGCCAATTGAGTTGTGGAGAGCTAAGAAAATATACCAAGGGTGTTGATACACCATTTTAGTGATATCTAGTTGCATAGTGCTTAGTGATTCATTAGATGATTAGCGTAGGTGCTTTGCGAAATGCTTAGGTTGATTAGACCACCACTTATGCGCTTGCTCTAGGTTTAGGCCTACTGTTTAGTGAGGTTTGCACATCTCTTATTACTTGGTGCTTGCATGCACCATTGTTGTACATCGGAGGGGCTTGTAGTCTTGTGAGATCACACCAACCGCGTTTGTGGTGTGGCCGCCACCGAGTACTGAAGGGAACAAGGCCTGCGGTGGTTTGGCCGGAAGCTTGATAATAAAAATGGCGGGGAGCGTTCCGGGAGAGGCTTGCCGGAAGGCACACCGGAGACCCACTTGCGCGTGGGGAAGGACCGGGGCTATCCACAGAGATACCTGACCAGGAGCTTGGCCCTTGTGAGGGATTCCTTGTAAGGGGCTCCAACGAGGACTAGAGGGAAGCTTGAGCACTTCTCGATACCTTGGTAAAAATACCGGAGTCATCGATGGGAGTTTGCATCTCTACCTCATCTTTACCTTCTGCATTCACATTGCTACCTTGGTTGATTGGTGTACTTTGCTAGCTTAGTCGATAGGCTAGTTGATAGGATTGGAACCTAGGTTGCATAACTCTTTTGCGGTAGAGATAGCAACATACCTAGGAAAACCGTAGTTGCACATCTAGATAGATTACTTTCTTACATAGGTTTTGACTAGATGGAATTAGAGGCCATATTTTAGAGTAGATTTTTAAGTTGCCTAATTCAACCCCCCCCCCTCTTAGACGTCACGGCCCCTTACATCCGGCCCCCTCCTCCTCCCTAACGGTGGATCCGGCCCCCACCTCCTTCCCCACGGCAGATCCGGCCCCCTCCTCCTCCCCCGTAGTGGATCCGACACCCACCTCCTCCCCGATGGCCGATGGTATACGATTTTCCCGGGCCTGCTACCAATACTCTCTTCATTCAGTACAGTACAGGATACGATAATAATGTTACACTGCTGATCCAATATACATACAGTATCCTCACTACGTAAAAAACAATTTTTAGCAAAGGAATAATTTTTTTGTAGGGGCGGCTGGTGATGGAGCCGCCCCTACAGTGGCGTGCTCGGATGCCCAGACACCAGCCGCCCCTACAAATAGAACAGCAGGGGCGGCTGGTGATACGAGCCGCCCCTACAAATGGGTCTGATTTATAGGAGTGGCTCACTCACCAGCCGTTCCCGACGTTGCTATTTGTAGGGGTGGCTGGTGATTGAGCCGCCCCTATAAATGCCCTCGTATAAATAGCTCCGATTTGTAGGGGCGGCTCAATCATCAGCCGCCCCTACAAATGATCCACATAAAAAACGGCTGCAGCACATTCTTTCTACTCGGGTCACTCACTCCAACCCGTGAAAGAAAGGTAGGAAGGCCTTGGACACCTCCCAAAAATTGCTCTACCAAGGGGGGAAGGTTTTGGTCTCAAATCCTTTGATGGAGAGGTTGTAGAAGGTAAGAAAATGCTATTCCACACTTTTTTTGAAGTTTTAATGGTTGGTTAGTGAGTAATTAAAGTTTTGTTTTTCTCTCTCTTCTATGGTGCTTCAGCTACTTATGAAGCAAATTAGACCCAAGTTTTAAATGTACTAGGGTAAATTAGGGAGGGGAACAAGACAATACCCTTATTTGGTCCATGTTTCTTGATTTTAGTGAACAATTAGTTAGTTTATCCATGTTTCATGTGCATGTAGATCTAGATCTAGGGTTTGGTTTTTTTATTAATTTCGTTTTTGTAAATTTATGTTTGATAAAATTAGACTAGGGTTTGTATGAAAGATATTGGATAAAGTATAATTGTTGCTAATTGTTGTCTTTGAAATTGTTTATTGTAATCAATAAATATATATTTTAATTATTTATGGATAAATGGGCCATTATTTAATTTTCCTCTACAATAGTGTGTTTGTATGCTTCATGTAATTATATTAGATTTATATTCATATATATCTGAAGTATATACAATTATTCTCAAGTAATTATTAATTTAATTCATTTATATATATATCTGAATAAGTAGTCCTTTAATGTTTGTTTTGTTGTTGTTGTAAAAGATAAAGTACAGGAACTCTTGGATGTATGGTTCGTTAAGGTTCAAGGCAGGTTTCCGTGAAGAGGTGGATAAATTTATTGAAGCCACAAAGAAGCATGCAACGACATTGAAAGAGAATAAGGATACAATTATTTGTCCCTATAAAGATTGCAAGAACCGTATGACATGGACATATGTGACTATCATCGGATCACATTTGATTATGTGAGGATTTGTTGAGGACTACACAGTGTGGATTCATCATGGGAAAATGGTTATTGTTAACGACGAGGATGAGGAGGAATACGACGACGAAACCATAGAATCCCTGTCCCAATATTCAGCAGAGCTTGATGCACGAATGGATTTCGAGTTTGGCAATGAACAAGGTGGTGATGCTGGTGGTTAGGATGGTAACGACGAAGGTGGTGTCAATAATGATGGTGGAGCATGTGTCGGGGATGAAGATGATTTGGAGGACATGATTCGAGCCCTTGGACCAGAGATTTTACTAAATAGCCCGAAAGGTCTAGAAAATTTAGAAAGGGTGATAAAAGCATCGAAGGAGACTGTGTATGGTGTTGAAAAGGGCTGTCCGACACATTAGACATTGCTACGTTTTGTGCTTGAGCTGCTCATCCTGAAGGCTAAGTACGGCTGGTTAGACTGTAGTTTCAATGATCTATTGCATCTCCTGTCATGGGTGCTGCCACAACCAAACTCAGTTCCCGCCAACACATACCAAGTGAAGAAGGTCATAAGTCCATTGACAATGGGGGTTGAAAAATCCATGCATGCCCCAACCACTGTATACTTTTTCATGGCGAAACATTCAAGTCACTAGATAAATGTCCCCGGTGTGAGGCCAGCCGATACAAGAACAATGGCCTTTACGGTAGGGACAAAGCCTCCACGGGGAAAAAGAGGAATAAGAAGGGTACAAAAAAGGTGGTACAAGAATCTCAGCCCTCAGAGGACACTCCATTAGGCAACGATGCAAAGCAGAGAAGAATTCCTGCCTTGGTAATGTTGTACCGCCAAAGGACCGACCGCTTGAGACGTATCTTCCTAAACCCTAAAGAAGCCGCACTCATGACATGGTGGGATGATGAGCGCAAGGTGGATGATGATAAGATTGCACACCCTAGTGATTATAGTCGATGTCAAAGGTTTGATGAGAAGCATAAAGAATTCAAATGATGACCCAAGGAATATACGATTTGGCTTGAGCACCGATGGAATGAATCCTTCAATGAGAGAATGAGCGACCACAACACATGGCCAAAGATCTTGACCATGTATAACATCCCAACATGGTTGTGTTAGAAGAGAAAGTACCTTCTCCTCACTATTCTTATTTCCGGCCCTAAACAACTGTGCATTGATATAGACGTGTTCCTCGAGCCTTTGATGCAAGAAATGGAGAGGCTATGGAGGCATAGGGAGCGGATGTACGATGCGTTTGAAAGGAGGACTTCATATGTAGAGCAATAATATTTATTACTACCAATGATTATCCCATACTGCTTTGCTTTATGCGGATAGATCAAAGGAAAGACGGGATGCTTGGTTTGCTTGGATGGTACTACATGGGTGTACCGGATGCATCTAAAAGATAGTTTACCTAAAGGAACCGATGCTTCTTAAAGACAAGTCACAAGTACCACATCAAATTGTTCTTTAGATTTTATGACAACACCCGAAAATTGAACCCCCCCGGAGAGATGTCATAACGAGAGAACACGTGTATAGAATGGTGAAAAACATACGCGTCGTCTATGGAAAGAAGAATCCGGATGGGACGAATAGAGATAGAAGCACACCTCCCCGTCAAGGCGTATCTTTTAAGAAATAATCGATGTTCTTTCAGTATCTGCCTTATTGGCCAGACTTGGAGGTCCCCCATGCCATTGATGCTATATACGTGCAGAAGAATGTCTTTGAGAGTCTCATTGCTACCTTGATGGACACAGGCAAGTCAAAGGATGGTCTAAAAGCACGGAAAGACATGGTGTAGCTAAACGTGATGCCACAGCTTCACCCGGTACCTGAGGCTAATGGAAAATACACTCTGCCCGCGGCGTGCTTCAACCTAACACTAGACGAGAAGAGAGCTATATGCACTTTTCTGAGGGGGGTTAAAGTCCCGATCGGGTTTTCAAAGAAATGTGAAGAAGCTAGTGTCGATGAAGGACTTGTCAATAACACACTACAAGGCTCATGATTGCCATGTGATGTTGACAGAGTGTTTCTACCTATTGCAATCGAGGCTATAAAGCCGAGTTCTTGAAAATGGCCATCACCCATGTGTGCTACTTCTTTTCAAGATCTCATAGAAGACGATTGATTGACAAACAAGAGCCGAGTGACATACATGAATTTGTGGTGGAGACACAAAACCAACTGGAGATGTGTTTACCTCCTGCTTTTTTTTATATAATGCCACATCTCATGATTCACATGGTTCATTAGATACAAGCACTAGGCCCTAGCTACTTGCATGAAATGTGGTCTTACGAGCGGTTCGTGTCGGTTCTAAGTCGATACGTGCATAATCGAGCATACCCAGAGGGCTCCATGATAGAGGGTTATAGTACTGAAGAAGTCATCGAGTATTATCAAGAGTACCTAAAAGTACAGAAAGGGATTGGTAAACTCGATTCTTGTCACAAGGGTAGGCTGGCTGAGAAGGGCATCAGTGGTGGAAAAGTGTTCATTGACCATGATTACAAAAGAGGTGAGTCAGGCACATTACAGTGTTTTGCAGAGTACATAACTGATGCAACCGTACATTGATGAACACTTGGCTATCATTATGGCGGAGAGAAATGGCCGTTCGGATGATTGGGTCATGAAACAACACAAGCAATAACTAACTACATAGTTGAAGGACCAAAACATACCGTCTAGAGAAACCATAGACTCTATTACCATCAGTAGGTTGGCGGAGGGGCCATCGAGACAAGTGACATCTTGGAATGCTTATGACATCAATGGGTATATGTACTATACCCACGTAAAGGATAGTAAATATGTGAACCAAAACAGCGGCGTTCGAATAGAGGCTCTCGATGGATTGGGGCAAAAGATCCAATACTTTAGCATCATTGAAGAGATATGGGAACTTGACTATGGAAGGAATATAACGGTGGCCCTGTTTCGATGCCGCTAGATCAAACAACTCCAACTGAACGAGATCGGATTGAGAGTCCTAGACCTCGAGAATCTAGGCTACCAAGATGACCCTTGGGTGCTCGCTTCACGTGTCGCATAAGTTTTCTATATGTCTGACTCACAAAGTAACCTCTCCCCGAAGAAGAAGACAAAGCATGTGGTTGCCTCCGGGAAACAGCACATTATTGGAGTTGATGGCGTGGATGATGTTGAAGCTTACAATAACTATGATGAGATGCCGCTATACATAGACTTTCCTAAGAAGATCAGTGTTGTGGAAAAGAACCTACCCAAAGACATATTGCCATGGGAACGAAAAGGTGTCAAGGGGAAAGTCGTTACAGCGGGCTAGCTAGTTGTTGAACGTGATGTGTTTGTGTAAGTGTATGTTTGTAAGACTTCATTTATGCATGCGTGTGAGACTATATATTTATGTATGTGTGTAAGACTACATATTTTTATATATGTGTTGAGACTATATTTATGCATGTGTGCGAGACTACCCTTTGTAACATCCAGATGAATCTATTTGAACATCCACTCTATTACTACTAAAACTTTATGAAATCACTTAACACTTTATGAAATGAAGAAATGACCAAAATAAAAGTAGGAGGTCTTGACGAGCTATACAACTTTTATATTCATCAGCTTTACAACCGAAATCATTTAGTGTTTGAAAATCAGGTTTGAAGCTATCATTTTCTAAAATTCAAAATTTAAATTATTCAAAATTAGTGACAAAGATAGATGACTAGACTAAAATGATAGAGCATGATTTTAGAAAATTTTAGGGAAAAAAACCATCACATTTGGAGTTAGTATGAGGGAGAAAAACTAGTTACAAGTTTCAGCCACAAATTAAAAAGAGAAATCACAAATCAGGAACCGCCCCTACAAATGCATTTGTAGGGGCGGCTAGATCAGGAACCGCCCCTAGAAATTGGCCTGAGTATAAATACAATGCCGCACGGGTGAAAACATGTAGGGCGCTCTCTTCTTCCTCCGACGCCGTCAGGCTGCCCACTCCTTCCCCGGTGCCCCGCCGACGCCGCCTCCCGGACCTCTCCCAAGCGCCCCCTCTCTGCACCCCCGGACCTCTCCCGACGTCCGCGCCCCCTCCCCGGACCCGCGCCCCCCTCCCCACACCCGGCCGGCGGCGCTAGGGTTTCCGACCTTGAGGTGCCGCGGGCCTGCTCCCCGCCCTCCCGTGGCCCAGGTGCGTCGGCCATCTGTGCTCCCTCCTGCGGCGAGCGGCCACGGTGCCCAAGCTCTCCGGCGTCCGCACTCCTTCCCTACCGTCCACACCTCCAACAGCGGGCGGCCTCCGCGCGCCTCCACCGGCATCCGCACTCCTTCCCGTGCTCTTCGGCGTCCGCGCACCTCCGCCAGCGTCCGCACTCCTTCTCGAGCTCTCCGGTGAGTTCTTCCAGCTCTTTGCACTGTTTTTTTTATTTTTCCTTCAATGGCTCAATCAGCAGCAGTGACCTCTCATCATCATGGCCAGTTCGTTGGGTAGATAGATGGTTGATTTTGGAATTAATAAAGCCTGAATTTTATCCTCTTTTTTTTGGTTGTCCATCCTTTGTACTGTTATGTAGTATTAGGAGCATTGTTGTAGTGTGCTTAAAACCCAATTCTACCAACGTTTTTGGAGTTTTTTTATGTATCAGCTGTGTCCAGTTGAACTAAAATCATTGTTGTAGTGTGCTTAAAACCCAATTCTACCAATGTTTAATTGAAAACCCATTGCACAGCATCTGTTTTCATGATTTTGAATATGAGAGCTGAGATTGGGAGGTTCTCATTTTAGCTGTTAGAACACGCTTCCTTTCTGTGAAATAGAAAGTGGCATCCTCTTGCTATAGTGGTGATTGGGTTAGAAATGCGTTTAGGATAAGAATTGTTTTAGCAAGAACTAATCGGTGGTACCTTATCTCATGTGCTTTGCTCTCAATTTGTTTCACAACAATTTGATTTGGCTGCAAGGATGGGTCTATGCCACACTGCCACTTAGAGTAGAGCTTATTGTTATTTCTTTGGTTAGCTACGTTACAATCATCCTTTAGTATTCGAGGTGAGCTTAGAGTGGAGGTGCTCAGTTTAGGTGTTGGAATACTCTTCCTTTCAGCAAAATAGCAAGTGGCATCCTTTTTCTACTTTTAGGCGCAAGGATTGCTGCCACGTAGAATCGAGCTAAATGTAGTATTGCTTATCTGCTTGTTTTGTCAATGGTTTCTATTATATCGTATTTAACTATTTAAGAAGTTATTCGGGTTTGCTATTAGAACACACACTTAGAATGAACTAGAAAATATTGACATCATTTTGGTATTTTTAGGATTCCTCTCTACTGCTTGTGTTCACTAGCTGCTTAGAAAAGCCTTTCCTGCTAGCTCTGTTTGTGTATTAGAACAATTTAGAATATTAGTAGTTGTGCACATTTATAAGACAAATCACCTTTTTCTCTTGGATGGGTGTTGCTGCTGCTCATGTCAAGGCCATCATAGGATTCCAGAACCCTTTTATTCATTGCAATGCCAACAACCTTTACTTCTCATACTCAGTGAGGAAGCCATAATTATTTTTTCTTGTTTGTACAACCATTTTTTGTCCTGAAAATGAAAAGGGCATTAGCAAAACATACTCACAAATTTATATGTAGAAGATAGGGCAGCAGTAAAACATACTCCACAGATAATAATTTTTATGTGCACTCCAAGCTATACTTGAGGACAGTCGTGCACTTACAATGCCATATATCAACTAGAGGAAGCAGCAATAGCATTCTCTCTAGCTGAACAGGGAACCATCTGGCTGCCTAATGAATCATGCAACCTCCGCCTCGGTTGAAACTGAATTCAAAGGAAAACAAAAAAAAAAGCATTTCATAAAAGTTGAAGGCAACAATTATGTGGTTGTTACTTCAGCAAGTATGTTACTTCAACACAACAATAACAGCAGGTGGTTGTTAGCTTTTGTTCATTCATCAAAGCTATTTGTACCCAATCAGACATCTAGTACCCTAGTGCAACCAGGAAGACATCGTTAGTTGATTAAGCATGTGATAGATAGAAACAATAACTGATTTTGTAAGCTAATTTTATATGGGTGAAAACTAACTGTAACTCTATATGGGTGAAAACTAAAATGATAATTTCTGTTGCGACCTTGTTTAGGATCTGCTAGAAACTTTTTATTTCATATAATATTACCAGTTATTTCTATTTCATGACTTTTTTGCCTATGCACTTACCAGTTATCTCTATTTCATATAATATTTGGATGTTGCAGCTACTGCATCCTATTCTTCATCCGACCTGCAATCTATTTGTCTGCAGCTTGCATCCTATTTGTCTACTATTATTAGGTGCAAGTGGCATCAATTTCAGCAAAAACGTAGGATGCTACTTACTACTACTATTTCAGCTTGCATCCTATTTGTCTACTATTTCAGCTTGCATCCTATTTGTCTACTATTATTAGGTGCAAGTAGCATCCTATTTCAGCTTGCATCCTATTTGCTTGCTGGCTGTCCTCCTTCTCTCTCTACTTACTACTATTGCTATTTATTATCTTCTCCTAACTGATGCTGCTTTCCTAACTGTGGCTGCTGGTTGCTGGTTGGTCTTCTACGACTCTTATTACTACTACTTGCTGTCCTACTACTGCTCTACTACTCCAAAGTCTCTACTCTCTACAACTATTCTCTGTACTTGTTGTCTGCTCCTAGTACTTGGTGGTTGCTGGTCAGCTGCTCCTACTACTACTTGCTGCTGCTACTACTTCTCTCTCTACTTACTACTATTGCTATTTATTATCTTCTGTCTTCTATCAACTCTTACTACTAGTGGTTGCTGCTTTTTTTTCTCTCTATGTTTGTTAAGCAGCTGTTGTTGTTTTTTTACCAAATCTCTCCTCTCCTCTCATCTCCTTTGTTTTGTCGATGATAAAATTGTCCAAGTCCATACATTATATGGAATATGAGCTGATGATCAAGAACTTGTGAGAAACTTGGCATCATTAGCAGCCGTCCCCTACATTACCTTCTCCTCTCTTCTCTGTTATGATGCCTTGATGCTCCAAGTTCTTGATCAAATGATGATTGGCATGTTTCTGAGGCCTCTACTACTGCTACTACTAGTTTTTTTGATATATTGTTGTTTTATAGGACTATTGTGGTTTATAGACCTTTTTTTATTTCTTATACATTCTCGCGTACCTAAAGCACACTTTCTTGCATCTATTAGAACAAAGCGTGAAATAATGTCGCGAACACCAGACAGTGCAGCCCGATGCTCTGAGCATGATGAGCAGCCAACCTATGAGGAGCAAGCACTAGAGGACCAGCTAACTCAGGAGCAGTTCGATAACGAGTTAGAAAAGGATCTAGAAGTGATGCTTACTCAGGAGCAGTGTGACGAGGAGGAAGAGGGAGTAGAAAGAAGAGCAGAAGAGGCTGTTGAAGGCAAAGAAGAGGATGATGACTCAGAAGAGGGATATGAAAGTCCCGAGGATCCTTTCCCATGTGAAGCCAGAAGGAGGCCAACGGAGGAAGATTTGGACAAGGATTTTGACCCGAACGAGGAGGTAGGGAAAAAGCCTTAGCTTATAAATTTTGCTAAAGTTTTGGCTGTGTTACCTCTGCTAACACTTTGACCTATCGTATATACAGGTCCCGCCTGAAACTCGAAAAAGACGACGTCGACGTCCGCGACATCTCGCTGGACAAGACGGAGTAGAGAAAAGAAGAGCAGAGGCAACAACCACAGAGACGGATCACGATGCCTCTGCTCCACAGCCTCAAGACACAACTATGACTACCAAGCCTAAGAGAAAATGAGGGGATAGAAAAGGAATTCTATATCCAGATAAGGCATGCTATGTGATAACGGAGGTCGGGCCAGCAGGAGAGATCCTTGAGCCAAAGGAATTAAGAGGACAATTCCATAATGCGATTGGGGCCCTAGTAAGAGATAAATTGAACCCATCAATCCCTAACTGGAAAGAGGTACCAGAGAACAAAAAGAATAAACTATGGGATAGGCAACTAAAGCTCAATTTTAGATTTCTAAAGCTCAATTTTAGATTTCCAGAGGGTAAGCACGAACTGGTAAAAAAATGCTTTTAGGATGATGGGAGAGTCATTCCGACGTTGGAGGTCGGAGCTCAACACGAAGTATATCCAAAAGGGGTTAACTCCCTTTAACGAGTTCGATAAAATAACTCCTAGTCAATGGGAGGAGCTCTTGGCTCAGAAGACTTCACCGGAGGCATTGGAGCTCAGTGCCCATAACACCGAGCTGACGAAGAGGAACAAACACCACCACCATCTAGGCCCCGGTGGCTACTATGCCAAGGAAGAGCAGTTTAGGAAGATGGACGAAGAGGCCGCAGCTGCTAGGAATATCGATGTGATGAATTTGAAGGTACGCTTAAGGAATTGGATATATACGAGGAGTACAGAATCATCCGATGGTAATCTTAAGTTTGATAAGCCGGAGACCTAAGAGGCAGTATCAAGGATATTGAAATATGCTGAAGACAAGGAGAAGTCCTCATTCAATCCTTCCAGAGAGAGGGACGAGCTTAGCCTTGGCTTGGGAAACAAGGAGCACACAGGCCGCACCAGGGGGCTAGGGAAAAGGATGACCTGGAAGCAAGGATTCGAAGAGGATAGGCACATGTACAAGAAACATGGCAGAGACTGGGAGACTAGTCTTGAGCTCAAAGTGAAGGCTCTAGTTGCGAAGGCGCTGGAGGAGCAAGGACTGTCTACAGAGCCATGGATATTAGTGATGTCGCCGGGAGAACTGGCATTAGTTGGCAGCCCTCCGAAAGTTCCTAGCAGCCAAGGTTCCACTGCAGCCACAACCCCCGTCGATCGTATACGGGAACCAACTAGTTGCACCTTGGTGTTTCTCAACGGCCGGCAGAGCACTGTGATGGAGGTGGCAACGGGTGTGGTACATCCTCCCTGTGGCTTACACCACAATAATAAGATACCGTCGGACTACACTAGGGTTGAGATGCATATAGTGAAGCCCATGTTCATGCAGTGAAGGATAGACTACGCAACTCCCGAGGGGCTGGTGTTACTCAGAGACGTTATGGGGGAGCTCATCCTCTGGCACAAATGGAACATTATATTGACTGCTTCTTTGACGCCTCCCCCTCTCCCAAATTTGGAGCGAGTTGTTGAGGTCAGAGAGATATTTTCACCGTCGCGTGACCACCACATTCCTGAGATGCCACATTCTTCCCCGCCTCCTAGCGAGCATGTGCCTGATGAGATACCACAACCTTCTCCAGCTCGTACCGAGAAAGTGCATGATAAGATGCCACAGTCTTCTCAACAAGCACAGCCGATACATGAACAACGAGTGCCTCCTGAAGAAGGTGATGCACAAGAAGATGAGGACGTGCCTGAATGGGAACTTCGAAAGAAGCATCCAATCACCATAAGGCCAGTTTATGTTCCGATGAAAGACGTCTCGTTGGTGTCCAAGTAGTTTTCCCATGACCAGTTCAAGCCTGAGAACCAAGTTAAAAAAGTCCCATCACGGGGTTCTGAGGAGGCCATCACTAGAAAACTCCACCAAATTGCAAAGCAGTATCCAAATGTTGATGCCATCAAATGGTCAAAGGATTACCCGAAAACATATGAAAGAGGCAAGCCCTTCCTACCAAACCGGGACATCCAGTGCCTACCACTTAGAATGAGAAGGTTCCATGATTGGTACTTACGTGTTCTCCCAACGAGCATAGATCTCATACAAGCATGCTTCCCCACCGGCACATTTATAAGCCTAGCCAGAAAAATTGTCTTTGACTTCAATGACATGCACACATGCTTTCACCTGGGAGAAATGGAGATGAATCTAATTCGCACGTGGTGCCTGTAAGTCCTTGTCCTTCCGATATGATATGAATGTAATATTTGAATTTTGTTGTAACTAACCCACGCCGTGATTTGTAGAATGCAAGTGCACATTGTCAAACAAATGCCAAGTGTGAAAGCCGGGTATCTAAACTCTCAAGCTATAGCCCAAATAAATTTTAATTACCCTAAATAGTGGACACTGGATGCCAAAGAGTTAGCTGCTGCAAAGACTCTTCGGAAGAAAGAGCGCATCCGTACGGCAAAACTAAGGGAAGAGTCCCTTAAGGTTGCGGCATACATTGCCCTAGCTTTCAAAACTCTCCAACAACACTCTACTATATGGCTACCATACAACTTCGAGTAAGTTCAACTCTATACTTAAAGTTTTGTTCGATATATTTTATTCGATGCAAAAGAGCTTATCTAATTCTATGATTAAATCTATGCAGCAACCACTGGATTTGTATAGCCGTCGATGTCGGGAGGAGCATGGCATGGATCTTTGATTCAATAGATAGGGACCCGGTGACTTACAAAGACTTCATATCGATTCTCAAGACGTATACATATCGACAATCCTCATTAGCTTATATGTTTATAAACGTACTTGTAACGTTCACTTTTGGATTCTAACAAGTTGTATTTGCTAAAATAATTCAAACAACGCATTTAGGTTCTATGTCACTAATTATCACGAAAGGCATGATCCAGCAAAGAAGAAAAAGCTAGCTATAAAAACACCATATGCGGTAAGTGTAACTTCTTCAGTACTTCGTTACATGGTTGTCAAAAGCATTACTTAATATTTTCATATGCAAAACACACAGTGCCCCAAACAGAAGTCTGGGAGTGTACATTGTGGATACTATATAAGTTCTATGATGAGTAACACCGGTGCCTACAGGAGACACCCCTTAAGAGTAAGTTTGAACCTCTTCACCCGTAGTATAAAAACTTCGTACATGATATAAAATACTAAACTAAAACTTGTTCTCTTGTAGTGGAGAGAAGAAAAAGGAATGAAAAGAGACCCATACAAGGATGATCAACTCTTAGAGCTCGTCGGTGACCTTTGCAACTTCATATTGGACCAGATTGTACACGTCAAAGGCGTCTACCATGACCGAGAGTCTGAGTTAGGTACAAATCCTCAGTACCAACACCTTCGTGAGACTGAAAGGCTAGCTCTAGGACGTTAATAACAATATGTATGGAATTTGTATATTTAATGATGGATGGTATATATTCTTGTGAATTGGACTTGTAATTGTAGTTTATATAATACTCTTGTGCTTGTAGTCGCGGTGATTTTGAATTGTAAATTAAATTTTTTTTGCGGGAAAACGTACTGTAGGGACGGTTCTAGATTGAACCGCCCCTACAAAAAGTTATTTATAAACGTCCCTACAAATTGATTTATAGGGGCGGCCTGGAAACCGTTCCTACAAATATATAATTTGTAGAGACGGTTTGATAGGAACGACTGATCAATCCGCCCATACAAAAAGTTACGAGCCACCTCTAAAATTCGATTATGTGGTGCCTTTTGCCGACACAACAGTAGCGACTTGGGAGCGCCTCGATCGTGTGTTCGTACGTGGCCATGCAGATGCGCGTGGCCTTTGTGCGTACTCCAGTATTAAACATGGATCGATCGATGCTGTTGTCCGACAAGAGCGCCATCGCCTTTTCGCAATTAGTCGTTGCAGAGGCGTACTGTGCTCTGATGCGTCTATATATACGCGAGAGAGACGGCGATGTATACGCGTAACTGCAAACGAACGATGCACGTAATAAGCTGGTAACAAGCGCTTGTGTGGTCGAGGACCGGGCCGGGGGCCATTGCCATGCATATGCATTGCATTGCATGCATGCAGACCACGCGCGCAGTAGTCACGGGAGCGCGCACAGTTCTTTAAAAAGGGCAGAGAGATCGAGACGGGCCACCCGATTGACAGGATTATGGAATGACTGCTGAGCTGAAGACAGGCCATTTATGTAAAGCCTAAATTGTTGCTTGATGACCTTGATCATAGGATGCATAGCTAGATGAAGCCTCAGTCGTTTCGTCAGTACGGATGACGTGCATCTACGCCTAGCCGCCTAGGCTGGTACTACCCGGCCTCCCTCTGTCCCAAAAATGTTTTAGGTTTGGACACGAAAATTTAGGGATAATAAAAAATTATGATGGATGCATAAAAAATAAGAATGAGAGAGATAGTGATGTATTGGGGAAAACGTGTATTGTGAGAAGCGAAATATATAATGAGAAATGAAAAGATCAATTTGTTCATGGACAATTTAAAGGGCAGTACTATACTACTCATGTGCATGCCTCTTTCTTTCCACCCGCACACCTCCTCACCTTATTCTCTTCCTCGCCTCGCACGCACCTTCTTCTTCTAGTTCCCGTGCTTCCCCGCTCCCTCCTCATCCTCACCCCGCCTGGACTCCAACGCCGCCGCCCTCAACCCCCTCCAGATCCGGCGCGAGGTCCCTTCCTCCACCACCTCCCACCGCCCCGCCGCGGGCGGTAGCGTCTTGCCGGAACTCCGTAGACGGTTGCTCGAGCACGTGCGCGCTCGGGAATAAGCATTCCCGAAATTTATCATCTATTTTGAGACGAATAGAGTAATTCTAACTTTATACCAAGTCAATTTCTTCGACCAACTTTATAAAAAAATAGCAAGTAATATTTATGATACTAAACAGTTACAATTAGATATTAGATTCATCATGAACCATATATATTTATTTAGAGTCATACTAGATGTTAACAAATATTTATCTATAAATCTAGTTAAATTTTAAAAAAGTTTGACTTGGTTCATAACTAGATTTCGTGGGAGTGGGACCAGAGTACTACATGTACATGCAGGTACGTAGGGTAATGTAATCGTGCCAAAAGAGTGCAGGAGGCAACGTACAGACGTACACTCTCTCGCGCTAGATAGGTACCACAATTACGTATGTGCCAAAGATATGATGCTCTTTGCCGGATACAAGTACCTGCCTTAAGACTAAAATAGTATGCATCCAATGATCCAACCAACGAACTCGGTTGTCTAATGTTTGGTTTGGTGGCCTGTCGTTCACGTACGTGCATTAGTCGTACATCCACCCATCACATGTAGCCCCTACATACAATCCAGGATCGTGTACGGTCACCTAATAGCATTTTTACGCTCCTAACCAGCTTACTTACCATTGCTCGTCACCTAATAGCATTTTTACTAGCTAGCTGCCCTGCTAGGCCTGCTGCAGCCAAGTCAGCCATAGGCCCATAGAGATCTAGTACGTAAGTTGAAAAACTTGCCGGCCGACACGTTCGAGCTCATCAGGCGTCGCGTGGCTGGCGCTCGGCCGGCCGGGAAGGCCGCCGCCGCTCGCGGTCTCCGAGTTAGTTGCGCGATCTGCGTGCGTGCCGTGGAGGCCCCGGAGGCCGGATAGATCAGCCGAGCTTGAGCTAGATTGCATTGTGTGGACCGAATCGGGACAAGTCCAGGGAGACAGCGAGATCGGGCGGGTTAAGAAGGCCCAGGCCCCAGGGGGATCTCGTGGCCCAACACGGTACACATGCTTGTGCACACACGGAATTCGTGTCGTCTCTGCCTGCAGCTGCACCCTCTCTTGTCGTCCCGAGTCTGTCTGTCTGTCTGTCACCAAGAGCGCAAAGGCTTTTTTGACTTCCCTGCGGAACAGGAGCAGAGCCAGCGAAAATTCAGAACAGCCGTGTGCTACGAGCACCTTTTATTAGCTATGTCAAACTATCTAACGCCGTGTTTAAAAAAGTTCTTCTGATCGCACATGCCACATGAATGTTTGAGCAGAGCCAGCGATTAAATGTGAAGCAAAAGAAAAACTAATTACACAGTTTGATGGGAAATTGCGAGACGAACGTTTTAAGCCTAATTAGTCAATGTTTGGACATTATTTGCCAAATAAAAACGAAGGTGCTACAGTAGCCCCAAAATCCAAATTTTGGGAACTAAACAAGGGCTAAGTTTGATTAAATTTATTCATATAAACATACACTATATGTGTCAGTTCGTTCATAAAAAAATAGTAAAAGTATTATTTATGATATCAAACATCATTTAAATATATTATATATATATTTTTTAAAAATTACCTCTGTGATTTCATAAATGCTAGTACTCTTCTCTAGAAGACTTTGTCAAACTTAGGGTGTTTTGACTTAATTAGGATAAACTCATATCCCTTATAATATACTCCATCAATCTCAAATTATAAGTCATTTTAAATTTTTTTGAGAGTCAAAGCATCTAATGTTTGACCAAAATTATAGAGAGAAATTCAAATATTTATGACATCAAATACGTATATTATGAAAATAAAACTAATGGAGAATCTAATAAAACTTATTTGGTATCATGAATTTTATTATTTATTATATAAATTTGGTCAAACTTGAACAAAGTTGGAGTGACTTATAATTTGGGATGAAGGGAGTAGAATGGAGGTGGTAACACAATCTGCAACATCATATTTTGACCAGTAACATCTATAAAAAAAGGGCGTACCCAGTGCAGAGAGCTCCCTCTCTGTGCGGGGTCTGGGGAAGGGTGTCAGTGGCAAGACTTACCCTCGCCTATGTAATGCGAGGAGACCACGACTCGAATCCGGGACCTTTAGTCACAGGCGGTAAGACTCTACCGTTTGCACCAGCTAGGCCCGCCCTTCACCAGTAACATCTATATATAGCGATATTAGGTTGTTTCACATGGTGAAAGATATATATTAGATAACATCAGTCTTATGTAAATCTATATGCCTATATAAATATATTGATGGTCCAAATTCAAAACGATCGATGAAAATTAGTCCTGAGTTGACCTTTGTACATCTGTGATAAGATATACTCCTATGTATTGACTGGTACTACTGTCTTAGCTAACAGAGGTTAGCCTCCAGTTAGTGTTGCCTTTTCTCCTTCGTGTTTCTTGTTATTGTCAACCTACAGTAAGTGCCTTTAAAAAACAGACGCTGTGTCCGTCCGGTTAGCCACAAGCCTGATACAGCACGCTGCAAAGAGTGAGTTCATCAAACTACAGTGAAGCTTTTATTCATTTCAAGATCAAACACCAGTGAATGTCCTGTTCTTCTGCAACTTTTGCCGCATGGCACTAATCAGGCAAAGTAGGGCTTAATTTGGCCGCCGATTAGGTACAGTTGCGAAAATTAGTTGCACGGTTGTAGTCATGGCCGTACGGTGTATCTTTGATTTCCTGCCTCCTGTCGCCCCACTTAGATAACATGATTATGTATGCATGCATGGTCCATGCATCCACATCTGCATCATTTGGAGGACGTACGACGTATGTAGTCGATTGAGTTGAGTCCAAATTATATTTCCCTGCTTAATAGTTTTATTACCATAATTGAAAAACTAATGTGCTCAAAACTAAAAATACATATATGATACTCCACATTTTCCAATTACAAAAACTAAAAATTGAGTAACTTAAACTAAAAGTTTGAGCTCAGCAGTGTATAAAACTAAATTTGAACTCAATCTGGTATTAAACTAAAAAAATTGAGCAAAGACTATTCAGATTTGTATAATAATGAAAAACTAAAATTTACAAAAGTTCATTAGGGGGTAGATTATTGGACCACTAATGTTTACTTATTTTTTCCTTTTTTTTATGGGTCAACAGGGGGAAAAGAATTCCTCACCTGAATATATTGCAATTGAGTGGTAATATAAATTACCGCTCAAAAGGATGCAACAGAGAACACACACTTACCACACAACACCACCAACAACACACGCGGAGAAACTAATTTTTCCCTACTGGTACATTGGTTTCGCAATAGGTTTTAGAATATGAACTAATATTAGTACTGATGAAAATAAAAGGACATGGTTGTTTTCAATCTTCATGCACGTATATGCATGGAGCCATGGGGAGGAATCGTACCGAAATGGACTCCGGAAATTGGACTTGATGGTAGAGTCACAATTGCACACAGTAGCAGTATGTTTTATATAAAGAAGAAAACATCCATTCACTTGGAAAACTTCGTTTTCATGAGTACGTCCAAATTAGTTAAACGAGGACAAGGCACCAATCTCCCTGGCCTGTAAACTCCAAAGTTAGATAAAACGCAGGACACAACAAGCACGTCCAAGAGTTGCAATGATTGTTATTGTGTGCGGACCATCAAGAAAACAACCCATCATGCATCTTAGAGAGTTAAGTATGTACTTACTACTAGTAGCTAGCAAACTTAAGTAAAAGCGCCACTTCATTAAACAAAGCCAATTATCCATCTCAAAGTACATCATCAACATGATCCTCTAGTAGTCTACTTGTTGTAGTAGTAGCAGTATCTTTCAGATAATTGAAACCTGATGCTTGTCTGTCCATGCATTTCCCACCATTATTTGCATGTAAAACCTCTCACATCCAACTTATTGGATTAACAGCCAAACGACCGATCGCAAAGCAGAGACGATGATGACCACACAATGCAAGCTTACATCAAAGTACAAGAATTGCTCACGACTAAGCATATAGTTCATCACCAGCTCTACTAATATCCTTGAGCACAGTACTAGTAGTAGTTTAGTATAGCTAGACAGCGGCAGGGCAGCTAATGAGCAGTTGCAAAAGTACGGTATAGCTAGTAGCTAGGCAGGAGGCAGCAGCATGCCTGAGACTGAGATCTAACGGCCGTGCACGCATGCATGCGCTCTCACCGGGAGCTTGCTTGCCTTTTCCGGCCGGTATGACGGTGGTCACATGAGCAGGCTCCGGATGACGGCGGCCTGGTCGCTGGTGACATCGGCGGAGGCGAGCAGCTCGGCGAGCGTCTCGCTGAGGTTGTCCACCTCCTGGTGCAGGCTCCTGATGTAGCTGCACGTGTCCTGCAGCACCCTCGCCGCCGAGCCCTGCATTCTTCCTTGTTCTTGTGAGCTTGCTAGCTACTTATATAAGTAGATATGCCTATATATACGACGATGAGCAAACAATTTGGCGGCTGCACTAGTACATCAGAGCGCTGAGTAGTGCTTACCCTATGTGCGCCATTGCGAGTTTGAGACTCCGGGAGCAGCGCCTGAAGCTTGGACAGGAGCTCGGAGATCTGGTCCTCCGAGATGGACCTCGACGTCGACGACGACAGCGAGCTCCCCGCACGCCGTGTGCGTGATGACCTCCGGCTGCTGGACATGTTGTTTGCTTGCTGCAATCTGATTATATATATGTGGATCGGAGCTAGATAGCAGTGCTTGCAGGTGAAACGAAGTAGCTAGAAGAGCGAGAGAGCTCGGGGAGTAGACAACAGCTTTGCTTTAAGGCAGGTGGTCAGTGGCAGTTGCAGATGGAGCAGAGTGAGCTGCTGCTATATATAATGAGGAGATGGCCGGCCGGGCTGCGGCCTGCGAGTGATGGATCGGAGGATGGGCGGAAGCAATCGGGGTGAGCCGGAAGGGGGGCATGCAGACCGGAGGGAGAAAGCGATAGTTATAATGTGCGAGGAAGACGTGCTGGGGTATGGTGGTATGGAGGCTGCTGAAACGAAGGAGATGGCGGATTCATGGCCGGGCTGCTGCGAGCATGGAGGAGGAGGAGCAACCAAGTGTTGGTTTCTGTACTTGTATTATTGCGGCCTCTGGATTTGTCTGTACTATGTGTGTGTTTTCTATATCTGCGCCTGTGTGGCTCCACCGCCTGGATCTGCATAGTTGCATGCAGATGCAGCAGGGGCATCGATCTCTGAACCCGATTCATTAGATTAGTCTACAATAATAGCAAGCAGAATCTTGTTTATTTCTGTAATCACAAATTGTTTACAAGCACGATTCGTACTAGTATTCTCGCTTGAATGAAATGTCAATATATTTGCATTTTTCAGCAGAGAAATCAGTAGAGAAATCATAAGCTTCCTGCCGGAAACCGATCGATCGAAGCATCGTTTTCAGCAGTGGAGTAGAGTTGAGTTATTGATTGCCAAAAAAAAAAAAAATCTGATTTTTCTTTAGAGGCGTTGAGCACACAGTACTGCTACTCGTGCTGCTGCACGTGGTCGCAAGCTTCTGTGGTACTTACTAGTACTTTGGCACTGTGTTTATACTATTTACAAATGATTTGCTCGGTAAATATATAGTTGGAACATCTAGGGATGCTGCAAAATTTGTACTGAGGGTTGTCCGAAGCTAGCTGCTGCGTGGGGGCGAGATTATAAAATGGTGGTCTCAGCCAGTCGAGGACGACGGCCTACGTGGATTACAGTAAGACGTGGCCATACGTACACACCCAACCAAAACCAACCATAAGCTTCAAGTCCTCGTCTCTTACCTTAAATTTGCATGTCTATTCTCTCATCGCAATTGAAAAAAAAACGTCTAATTCTTTCTATTTGGTAAATGTCCAATGTCCTCTCTGGATCTCCACCCTACTCGTAGATCGGATCGATTGGGCAAGCAGCCGGTGAGCATCAACTTCGCAAAGGACATCTGGGGGGCCGAGGTTGGGAAGCAGATCTACATCGAAGCCCTCAAGACGCCGATGGCCGAAGGTAGGAGATCGGTGTGGCAGGAACCGCAATGTCCGCCGTAGCATCCCCAGAGGCCACCCCCTCCAAACCAACCAAGGTTTCCACCCCATCAGCAGATTCAGCAGGCTGGTTGGCAGGAGCAGGTGCAGCGTCAAGGGCCCCATCCTCAGGGAGCGCCCCGCCCACCTCCACCGCCGAGGCCGCAGCAGCCTCCTCGCCAGCAACCTCCCCCACCACCCCGTCAGCAGCCGCCTCCTGTCAGAAGGGGAGCTCAGCAAGGGATGGGGCAAGGTATGGAGAATTCTAAGATTCCTCCTTTCGTGATTGACCCTAGGTATAGGAAATTAACATGCTACAATTGTGGGGAGCCTAGGCATTTTATTGGGAATTGTACCAAGCCTAAGATCTGCTTTATCTGTGCCATTGCGGGTCACCATATGAATGACTGCCCTGTTTGGAAGCAAGATCACCCAATTGCAGCTTTTGTTGGCAGTGCTAGTCAGGGATTAGGGTTCTACCACCTTGAGGTGCCTAGTGTAGAATCAACTCAGTGGTTGAATCTCACCAATTGTGGTGTGGTTAAGATCAAGTCTGGATCAATTTCTCTGTCAGAGCTAGAGGGAGAGTTGTCTGAAATTTATTGCAAGGAGTGGCCCTGGCAGATTAGGGAATTGGAAAGTGGAAAGTTCTTGGTGAGATTTCCCCCACATAAGAGGGTTGTAGACATCAAGAATTACCCATCCTTTAATCTAAGGAAGGAGGGTGTACAAGTGGAGATCTTAGAATGGTTTGGGGACATCGAACCTTATGGTGTTCTGTAGGATGTTTGGGTACAGATGAAAGGAATCCCTCCAAGATGGTGTCACTGGAAAGTTTTTGCACAGATTGCCTCTGGTTTTGGTTTGATGATTGAGGTAGACTGGGCTACCTTGTTCAAGAGCTTCTATGAAGTGGTTAGGGTCAAAGTGTCCTGCAAAGATGCTAAGAAGATTCCATTACTGAGGCTTTTTGAGATGAATAGGAAATTACATGTGGTTTCCTTTACTGTGGAGACTTATAAGGAGGAGGACACGACTGAGAAAGGTCCCGGTGATGGAGGAAATGGTGGGGATGATGACAATCCAGACAATGATGATGAGGCTGATGACTTGGATGATGATGAAGACTTAACCAAGAACAAGTCTAAGGATGTTCAAATGGGTGAGAACTCCAATTTGAAGACACCGGCTAGCAAACAAATGACAAGCACTGGGTACAAAATAGTGGCTACTGGTTTGTCTGACTGTGAGAGGTTGGATCAAGAGGCTCAACTTATTCTCCTGATGAAGAAACCAGAGTCTAAGTTGTTGACAGATGAGGGACTTGAGGAGCAAAAAAGCCCAACCTACATTGATGTGGAGTTGGGATCTAAAACTATTCCCCATGGTGAACCAGAACTTAAGTTCTGAGGTCAATTGGATGGGAAGGCAATTGTTCTAAGTGTATTAAAGGAACAAGGAGTGACTACTTCAGTAGTCCTACCTAACTCTGAGGGAGAACAACTTACTATGGAACATGATTTACCTATTTCTGGAACCAATGAGAGCTCTAGTTCAATCTTTGATGTGGCAGTATGCATTACACCTGAGCCTACCTTTTCAAAGGATAATTCAGATTGTAAAATTGTTGGTAACAAGAGGCAGAGCTTGTTGGAAGAAGAGTCCCAGCACTCAAAGTGGGAACAATTTAGGAGGATGGCTAAGGAAGGAAGTTCTCATGAGGAATGCTCTCAACTGTTACACAAGATGGAACTGCAGGACTCAGATGAGGAAATAGAAGAACATGATCAGGAAATGGCCTCTCTGGAGGATGTTGATTTGGGGGATAGTTCTATCCAGGAATTGGCTGATCTTTATGAGGAACAACAAGATTAGAAAATGCCAAAAAGAAAAACACACTGGGGTCCTACTCTGAGGATGCCAAGACATAGAAGGTATCCTAAAGATGGAAAGACGGTTATACAGAAAGCTCAAGAGTACAAGAATTATGTAAACATGTGCCAAGGTACTAAACCATATTCTTCCTCTTCTATTACTCTTGAGAGTAATTCTTCTTTGATTGATAAAGCATTGTGTGTTGATATCAAATTAGGTTCGAATGAGGTTATGATTAATCATAATGTTGCTCTGATGAAAGAGAAAGAATTGAGTAGTAGAAGTGTCGGGTTCATAAACCCAGGGTCCCTCATGGATAGGCTTCCCAACAAAAGCTCGGCCCAGCAGACAACGTTGCAAACAACACGCAACTCATGGGCCGGCCCAAACACCTAAACGACAGGCCAGATGGACAATCCAATCTCCGACCGGAAGGCCTGGCCGAGGAGGAACGGCGCCCGCTTCCGACTCCGGCCCGCCTCTCCGACCGGAAGGCCTGGCTGAGGAGGAACGGCGCCCGCTTCCGACTCTAGCCCACCTCTCCGACCGGAAGGCCTTAGAAAAGAGGAATAGCGCTCGCTTCCGACACCGGCCCACCTCCGGACGGCCTCTTCAACCGGAAGGCCTGGCCAAACACCACTTCTGACTCTGACCTGAGTCTCCGACCGGGGACGCGCCGAACCCCTGCTTATAGCTCTTCTTCGACTGGCGCAATCAGAGCCAACTGGGACCAACCGACCGGGGACGCCCGCTCGGTGAGGACCAGGGAACGGACAGAAAAAGCAAGGCAGGGCACCCAAGTCAACCGCAATACCGAGAGACGTACCCTGTACACCTGCAGAACAGTACCAACAGGGCATGTTAGAAGGGTACCTTGCAACCTTCCTGACATATCAGAGCCTAAGCAGTGTTGTGGGTGCCGACATTTGCCCTACGGTATTGTAGGCGCCATCAACTCCCATACTAGACAAACCCGCTCGGTGGCAGTCGCCCGTTCCGCTGCAAGCACTTCCGCTGCACGTGCCTCGGTCGCCTCCGCCGCCCGGTCCTAGGACTCGAGGCGGGCGGACTCCAGCTGGCGCTCAAACTCGGCCATCCGAGCGTGCTCCATCAGGAAATAGGACTTGCGGCTCAACATTTCCTCAAGACCCTATAAAAAGAGAAGCAAGCATGCTGAGGCAACCGACAAAAGACCAAGAGGTCAAGGACAAGCGCGGGAAACTCACAGCCACGACGCGGCGCAGGTCGACCTTGACCAACCGCTGGACGGACTCAACCCGCTCCTAGGCTTCCTCAAGCTTCACCGACAGCTTGGCAAGATCGGACTCCATGGTGAATCCTCTCCCCCCAAGGATGTCCCAGAGCTTGGCAAGATTGGGTCCTCGGGGCTGGGCCACACTAGGTCGGTCTCCTCTAGCCCGCTGGAGGGCCTAGCCTCCGATCAGACCACCGCTAGCTCCCGTGACAGCACCGGCGGCTCCACCTCATCATCTGCTTCGTCGTCGGAGGGGATCTCCACCACCTCGGTTTCACGGGCCATCGATAGGTCACCCTGGGCGCTTTTTCACCGAAAACCGAAACACATAACCGAATAGTCGGTAGTTCATTTTTTGGTTCGGTTTCGGTTTCCAGTTCTGTGAAGTTCGGTGTTCGGCTTCGGCTTCGGTTTCTATGCCACACCGAACCGAAGTACCGAGAAACCGCTGAGCCGCTGAGCGCTGAGCGCCAGCCCACCAGAACCGGCCCACTGCCCACCAGCCCACCACCGCTACTCTGCTAGTCCACCACGGCACCCCACACGGTCGCACCCGCACCACTTCACTTCCCCGCATTGAATTGAGTCACACCACACGTCCGCACATAGAGCCTCGCACTCTCGCTCCTAACCCTAACCCTTCAGAGGCGTGGCGAACAAAGGGTCAAGGGCGGCGCACCCAAAGAGCGAGGCGCTTGCGGCGGCAATGCGGCGGCAACACCACCGTCGACCGTCATCAAGCTCCTCAACCATGGCCGCAAGAAACAGAGCAGTCCTCCAATGTAAGTCTTTAGGTCTTCTTGTTCTTGCTTAATGCCTAATAGATCCAGATGCCTGTTGGTTGCTTTGTGACAATGCAAGTTGATTAGTTAGTTAGTTTGTACCCTGACTAAGTACCTAGATGGCTGGTTTTTGTTTTGATGTCTTGTAGATGGGGGACACTGAAGAAACAGTGGCGCATCTAAATGTTCAAGTGAATGAGAATGAAGTTGTAAATGGGGAGAATGACAAGCAGGATGAGCAGCAGCAGTCCAAGGATGGAGAGAAAGTGGGAGATGAGGAAAGCAAGAAAAGGAAGCCCATGGTTCCAAGATCAGATGTTTGGGAACACTTCAGCAAGATCAAACTTGATAATGGGGAGGAGAGAGCCAAGTGCAAGTCTGTGGCAAGCAACTCCGTTGTGACACAAAGTTAAATGGTACGTCCTCCATGAAGGCTCATTTGAAAATCTACAAGAAGAATCCTCACAAACCTGTAGTAGATAATCAAGGTACTTTACAACTACAACCTAGCCCTAGCAATAGTAGTGTTGGTACTCTATCTACTTGGAAATTTGATCCTGAGGAGTTAAGGAGGAGTTTTGCTGAGATGATAATAGAAGATGAGCAACCTTTTGTGTTATCTGAACGTTCTGGCCTTAGAAAGTTTATGTCAAAAGCATGCCCACGTTTTGTTTTGCCATCTAGAAGAACAATCACTAGAGCCTATGTGAAAGTGTTTGATGATGAGAGAGAAAAACTTAGGAAATTTTTGAAAGACAACTGTGAAAGAGTTAGCCTGACAACAGACACATGGACAGCTAAGAACAGTCATAATTAAATGTGTGTTACAGCACATTTTATTGACAATGAGTGGAATTTGCACAAAAAAATTATTGGTTTTTTCTTAGTTAAGGGCCATAGGGGGAGGACATTGGAAAATCATTAGAGAATTGCTTGGCTGACTGAGGAATTGAGAATATTTTTACAATAGCAGTAGACAATGCTAGTGCAAACAACACTGCAATTAAGTACATACAGAGGGTCCTGAATGAATCAAAAGGTTGCGTTGCTGAAGGAGAGTACCTTCATATGAGGTGTTTTGCACATATTATCAACCTAATAGTAGGTGATGGGCTGAAAGAATTTGATAGATCAATCGCTCGTGTTCAGGCTGTTGTTATGTATGTTAGGAGTGGACCATTGTAACACCCTAGGTGTTTTGAATACTAAAACAGGACATGTTATCATATGCATTGCAAAGCATTGGTCATATTGCAAACATTGATATGCATTCACTAAAACAAGTTTACATTTATGTTATGAGTGTTGCCTTGTATAGTTTGAATTGAGTTCAAAGTTTGGTTTGAATTTGAAGTTTCGAAAACCCTGATTTCCAGTGATTTATTTTGAACCGAAAAACCCATTTCAAAATCTAAGCACATTTTGGGGTTGAGCCTTAAAGCAAAAATGTAGAGCTTGTTGAGTTGTACAAAGATTGTTTTTGGAGTTTTCCAAGTTATTTAGTAAAATTTGAAGTAATTTGAAAAGGCGAAATTCCTTAAATGTCCCCTTTTTGAATTCAAATTTGCATTTCAAAATGTAGACCGAATTTGGATATGGTTATAAAAGCAAAGTTGTAGAACTTTTGATTTTGAACAACTTTTATTTTTGGAGATTTTTGAGTTGTTACAAAAATTTGGGAGTAATTTGAGTTTCAAAATGGATGGCAATTCTGTAAAATTGATGAACAGTGTTCACCGCTCTTGCTACATGGCCGGCGACCGTCTTCGGCGTTCCAGGCGCGCGCGTGGTGGCCTTGGCTTCGCGCTGGCGCAGGGAAGGTGTCATCATGGCTTCCTTGAGCTTCTGAGCCGCTCTATAAGGCCGAGACGCTGTCGCCGTCGTTCTTTTCTTCTTCTCTGTTTTTTTTCGGCCTTGCTCATCTCCGGCGAGCTCGCACCGTCGCTGTAGTGCTCCACCATCGCAGCTAAAGCCAGTTCCAGCTCCGTCTCCTTCTTGTGCATCTACCCAGCCAGCTTTGGTAGTCTGATTTTGCCAGGAACCCGCTGTGAGCACCCTTCTTCCTCGCGGCCGGCAACCTCCCCAGAGATCCTATTTCACTGCGGCCAGCGCCCTCCGGTGAGCCGTTGCCTTTGATCAGTGTACCTATGGCTTCGTCTCGATGCTATGGTGCTTAATCTATTGTTGCTTGGTCGTTTTGCCCACTGCAGTCGCCGGAACCATCCTCACCGACGATCTCTGCTTCGCCGTGACCACCGTGAACGTCGACCCACCTCTCTGTTGTTCCTCCGGCTTGTCCATCGCCTTCAACGTGATCGGGGTGAGCTCTTGGTTCTTCCTGTGCCTTTTGTTTCACCGTTTTCGGTTTCGTTTCGCCAGTGTAGCACCGCCGAGCCGCCGTGTCCGCCATGGCCGGTGCCGTGCTCATTTTGTGCCGCAATCGTTGCAACTAAGAACATCAGTTGATGCGCATAGTCGTGGGGAGCATGTTGGTGCCTTTGCCTTCGCTGTTGGACTCATCATCGGTGAGTTAGCGCCAGCCAGCGCTGTCGTCGTCGTGGTCAAAGCTAGAGGTTGGGGATGACAGGTGGGACCCGGGTGTCCGCGACTGTGTAGTTCAAAATGAATTTTCTGTTTTTAGATTTGAATGAATAGTGATGCAATTTGTTATTTTTGTGTAGATTTATTTAGAGCTCCAAAAATTATGAAAAAATTTGTGTGATCTCTCTGTGATGAATACTATTTAAGAAAAATATGAAATGTTGTTTTTAAGTACTTTTTAAATATGATAAAAATTGCTCAATTAATTAATAAATGAGTTTCCAGGATTTTTCTAGGCTTATTTATGTGTCCAAAAATTATGAAAATTGTTTTGCCACTTAGTTATCATGTGATGAACGTTTGAAAAAATTTTGAGGTCAATTGGAACAAGTTGATTTATTTCATAATTCTTAATTAATTAATTAATTCATAAAGGCAAATAGTAACCTTTAGTGATTTAGGTTTTGTTTGAATTTTTGATTGAGTGATGTCCTTGGGTCATTAGTTGGTAATGATCCTTGGCAATTGATTTGAGTGTTACGAAAATAGTTTGGTTAGTTTGACTTGTAACTGTACCGCGAAGGAAAGTTGTATTCAAGTCGTTAACTTTTGCATTCATCATCGAGCATCATATTTTGTATCTTGCATCATGTTAAACATGGCATTGTTACTACGTATAGTGAACGAAGGTGAGCACGTGGTAGTCAATCAAGAAGTTGAGGAGGTTGATCCGTCTGTGGAGGTTGGTGTTGATATCGGTGGAACGACTCCGGACCCAGATTTTTCCGTCAACGAAGGCAAGCCCCGGATACATTTAAACCTACCTTGTGATTTACAAATTGATTTCGCGTCTGCTTTTCTTTACTGCATTAAGTGATTAGGAGTCGAGTGCAAACCTAATTGGTACATTACCAACATTGTTTTTCCATATCTACCATATTACCGGTTTTAAATTCGTATATGCCTTGTTTTGCTTAGCTATGCTTAGAACGATGAAAGTCGGGTGATTACCTGTCATCTGCAAGTTTTAAATGGATCTTTGGTTATTTATGTTATCATGTGATATGGGAATGTGGAGTAATAAATCTAGACTGGGCGGACTCGATGTATGGGAGTCGCAAGACATGGAGGTCTTGTGAGCAGGTTCTTTCCATCTGTGTTGATTAAGGCCCGTATCGTTGTTGAATTGCATGAGGTGAGACTTTGTAGTACTAACCACATACTCCGGTAAGCCTTAACTTGGCTATTCTATTACGAGAATGGCTACTCGCGCACTGGGAGTGGAGAGATGGCGGGAATAGCGTGTACCCATGTGGCAATGGGCTGGATTGGTGAAGTATTGTATTCTCGGGTGGTGCGGACCCGTTCTTGTTTAGAGAATCCGATGGTAGGTTGATATATGTAAGTCGGGGACCTGCATATGTCATGTGGTCTAGAATTCTCAACTGGGTTTAATCGGTTCGAATCATCGTTGCTCCTCGGTTATGGAGACTCAACTCATTGTTCATCATCGTAGTAATAAATAACTGGAACTTGAGGATGGTCTGTGAAGGTGTTGGTTATGAAGTTTCATGATCTCAATGCGCATCGTGTCAGCTTTGTATATGATCTTAAGAAGTTTTAAATGTTGATATAAGAATTTTGTTAAAAAGCTTTTACGCAAAAGAATCTTGATTATTGCTAAAGCCATACCTTGAAGCCCTGAGCTTGCATTCCTACGTTTTATTAATTCTTATTTCGGTTAAGTCTTATTGAGTACTTTTGTACTCAGGGTTCGTTGACCCTTGTTGCAGGTGAGGTTCATGAGCAGATCTATTTTGGATCGTGCTGCATGACGGTTGTTCCTTGTGATGATGAGAAGTAGATGTGTGGCTCTTGGACAGAGCAGCTTATTTGTGTGTTCTGTAATATGTTATAATGCCACTCCACCACTTTGGTTTGTATTATTTTACGAACTTAGTTGTAATGGTTTGAAACAAATGATTTGTAAACTATGTTATTGTAAGACTTCCGTTGTTTTTACTCTAGTGTATCTATTTGAATAAACTGTTGTAATACTGCAATAATTCTGTAATGTGATCCTGCTCAGAAATCGTGGATGATTCGGGGTTCCCCGAGGACACCCGACAGTCTTCTTAAGTTACCGGGAACGTATGTATAGATGTCAAAGGTCATTGGACAGTGATAGGTGCATATGGGCCCTATAATTTAGGAGGTTCTGCCACAACCATCTAGGTTGGTAAAGTTCAAGAAATGTGCCGAGTTAGCAAAGGTTCAAACCAAAGCATTTTTCAACCTAGACGTTTGCACTAGGTGGAACTCAACTTACCTGATGCTACAAACTGCACAGGCCTTTGAAAGGTATAGTGATGAAGACCCATACTATAGTCTAGAGTTAGAGAGTGAGAAAGCACCAGGAGTTCCAATCAAATTAGATTGGGAAAAGGCAAGGAAAATGGCTCAATTTCTTAAATACTTCTTTGAGCTGACCCTCCGTGTCTCTGCCACAAGTCACCCAACATCTCACACATACTTTCATGAGATTGCTGATGTTTTGGTTCTGCTGAGACAATGGTGTCACAATGAAGATACATTATGTAAGGAAATGGACCAGAAAAAGTTAGTGAAGTATTACAAATATTGGGGAGAGAAGTATGGAGAAAGGCCAGGGGATAGAGAGAAGAGAGGAGAGAAAGACAAGGGGGATCAATTGCTTAACATTTTTTTTTCTGTGTTGGTATTGATCCTCGGTTCAAACTTTCTAACTATGTCAAGATGGCACCTATGGTAATGTTTGGTGATGAAATAGGTCAGAAACTGTGGGCAACAGTCAACACTTATTTTCGTGCTTTGTTTGAGGAGTACAGAGAACTATATGCTCCATCTCCAAGTGACAAGGTGCCTGTTGAAACTCAAGAAACACCAGAATTTTGTTCTGGATTGATGAGCTCCGTAATTGCACAACATATGAGCAATAAGGGGAGTGCCAATACCACTGTGAAGTCAGAACAAGACAAGTACCTTTCAAAAGATAATGAGAAGCTTAGTAAAAGTTTTGACATTATGAAATGGTGGAAGAACAATGCTACTAGATTTCCTATAATGTCTCGTATGGCCTGTGATCTTCTGTCAATTCCTATCTCAACAGTAGCCTCTGAGTCAGCCTTCAGTTCAGGTGGAAGAACACTTGATGATTTTAGGACATCACTCACACCAACAATGGTTGAGCGGCTCGTTTGTACAAATGATTGGCTTCGTGGAAACAACTACATCCGTGTTGAAGAGGACATAGAAGCATTGGCCAAGCTTGAGGAAGGTAATTTTTAATGCTAAGTCTAAGTTGTTATCATTTCTATTGTTTATCTTGATAGCTTATTGCAGTAACATTACTACACTGAGTACTAACTAAAATATAAACACTTATTGTAGAAATTGGTGCCCTGGCCATTTCTAAGGATAGCACTACTGCTACTGCATCTTGATAATGGTAAGTTGGTTAGCTGGACGCCTGGACATATCCTGGTGGCACCATGGAGCATTGTTCTCTTGCTGTTGTTGATGCCTGCCGGCTGGAAGTCTGGAACCTATTTTTTCCTGTTGTTTTATCAAAACTGATGGAGTACTGTGGTTTATTATCAAGAATGAACTGCAAATTTGTAATATTTGATTTGAGCATTGAATTGTTAAGTTTGTAACAGTCTTGAGTCTTCCAATAATGTCTGTTGTTCTAAATCCTGTCAAGAATGAACTGATGTCAGTTCTAAATCCTGTCTGTTGTTTTCTTGCATCGGTTTTTTCGGTTTTAACCGAAAACCTGAACTAAAAAACCAAACCGAAATTGGTCGGTTTTTGGAATTTTAGCAAACCGATCGGGGTCATTTTCTAGAAACCAAAATTTTGGAAAACCAAACCGAACCATTGGTTAAAAATGAAGGCCCAGGCTGACCGACAGGCGTTCTGGCTCCGTCCCGGCCGCATCTCCCCCCGGCACCTCCAGCGCTGACTAGGAAGGTGAGCCGCGCAGCCCTCCGCCCGGTGAGGCAGGGAGCCTGATCTCCCTCTCCTCTTCCGCCGCAGCCGGTGGAGGAGGGGGTGCAAGGGACACCTCCGACGCGGCCTCCGCCGTCACCACCAGGATCGCCGCCAACACCGTCATCATCGCTGTCGTCGTACTAGCGGCCGACCCGAGGGACACCGCCTCCAGAAGGGAAGGACTCGCCGCCACCACCCTACCCTGCTCTCCCCGCCGCTCGCCACGGCGCGCTGCAAGGTGGGCCTCCAATCCTCCCGTATGGGAGTTGGGGTGATGCTCAGCCCCATCAACATCCGGACACTGTCGAAAAAGTACAGGCCAGTCACACACCAAAAAACTAATAGCAAGATCGAAAAGAAACAAAAAAGGCATACCGGGATGTAAGCGGTACGACTCTAAAGCCCCGATCCGACGTCAACGGGCCCATAGGGCGAGGATCGCTCCCAGGCCACGACCCGTGCCCCCTCGCTTCAACTGGGGGGGTCGACCCAATCGGCTCCTACTCAGCCTGCGAGTCACCACGACCTTCGGCTCGGGGCACGCCGACTAGAGCAGCTGGCGGGGCATCCTCCTGTTGCGGGTCACACGCTGGCGCCGGCCCCGATGACGCGGGTGCGAGCCCGCTCCTTCGACCGTCGGGCTTGTCCCGCCACACCCACAACAGGTAGGGATGAGGCCGGCGATGACGCCGAAGGGTGCGGTGACCGCGTCCGCTTCACCTCCCGTTCGCCGACGGCGTCCGTGCTCGCAGCATGCTTCCTCGGTGCGGAACATCACCACGCCTCTCTACCTCCTGCTCGCCGCCAGCGGACATGGCCACAGGATCGTGACGCTCTGCTAAGGTCACAACAACCTCCCGGCTTTCCTCCTCCTCGGAGAAGATCATGTCATCGCCCACCTCTGTGGGGTCCTCCGACTCGAGCTTTGACTCGACGTTACTCCTATTTTCCCCGGCCCGCACGCGTCGGGTAGTCTCCTTCTTCTTATGCTTCCACCGAGCCTCCTCGGCTTTCTTCTTCTTGGCATCCGTTGCCTCCTTCTGGGCGGCCTATCGAGCCGTGCCCTCTGGCCCCTTTGGAAGGCTGCGGACGGGACTTGTAGACTCCAAGTCCCTACGAAACAGGCGACTCAATCAAAAAATAGGAAAACAAAGGGGAAAAGAACATGGAGTAAAGAGAGGGGAGCATACCAGTTTGGACACCACCGAGGAGTTAAGAGGTCCGGGCTTTCCGCCGAGGTTCTATTTAGGCCTCAGCTGCAGCACCTGGTCGAGGTGACTCTAGACCTCGTCGTTTGGCAGCTCCTCCGGCAACGCACAGTCGGGGTCCGTCGGGCCGCTGTACTTCCACATCGGCCGCGTCCTCTCCGCCAGTGGATCAACCCCATGGCGGAAGAGGGTGTGGAACACCTGCACCCCGTCAAGGCCACACCGCACAAGCTTCTAGAGCTATGCCTCGATAATCTCCACCTTCTTCTTCTACCAACTAGCGGGGCCCCATGACCAGCAGTCCAGCTTCTCCGGCCTCCTACCAGTGAAAGGGGGGAACGGCGCCTCTGCTGGGTTCCTGATATAGAACCATTCCCCATACCACCCCCGATTGGAATCACAGGGGATATACACGGGGTACGAGCCCCCCGCTTGGTTTCTTCTACAGCGCAAAGCGTCCCACCGGTGCGATCATGAGCGGCTTCCCCTCCGACAAAGCTCGCCCAGAGAACATCCACCGGAAGAAGTCCACGTGCAGCTCCATCCAGAGGAAGGCCTCGCACACGGTGATGAATCCAGCGATATGCAGCACCCTAGTCGGATTGAGGTGCTACAGCTCCAGGCCCCACTCATTGAGGAGCCCACGCAGGAACCAGTGCACGGGGTATCCTAACCCGCGCTCATGGAAGGCAAGGAAGGAAACAACCTCGCCGGCCTGAGGTTGCGGGAAATCCTCCCTCCCAGGAGCCCTCTAGTGCGCCACCTCCTTCGGCGATAGAAAATCCTTCTCGACGAAGGCCTCTAGCACCGACTCTCTCACAACGGATGACCTCCAGCCTGACATTTCGCTTCGGGTTTGCGAATGGATTTGTGAGTTTTCTCCTCCCCTCGCTCTCCCCTTTATCTATCCTAGGAACCACCGCGGCACTTAGACGCTCTTGGCGAGAAGGAAGAAAGAGAAGAGACGGCAGATGAGGAATAGGCGAAGGAACGGGGCGAAAGCCCTCTCCCTTCTCCTACTTAAAGAAAGGGGCACAATAGTTGGGAAAGGCGCGCTGATCGGGGAAAGGCAAAACGACAGGGGCGAAAAACCCTCTCCCTTCCCCCATTCAATGCGGAACGGCGCCTGGTCAGATGGGATACGATGGGATGCACCCTGACCGATGGGACGCACCCTACCCGATAGAACGGCGCCTGGTCAGACGGGACATGGCTTAGGTATGGCCTGCCACTACTGCATGCCGGGCGCAAGAAACAAGGCGCCACTGCGCGCAGGCGGCCCTTCGCCTTCCCAAGCGGGACTTGGAAAGACCCAAACAATAGGATCTCCACCAGGACAGACCAACGGGCTTCTTGAGTCTAATCAAATGGCTCAGGCGAACGCTGAGAGACAGGTAAGGAGCAAAGGGATGCCCCATGTGGGCCATGCCGACTCCATCATGAACGACGAGCGCGGATCCCGGTCAGACATTTCCGATTGGAGCTCCTCAAACCCCGTCACTCGAGTCATCAAGGTAACATTACCGACCCCCACTCTTTCTTTATAATCATTCATACATCCACACACGCATTCATTCATTCCATACACCTGCGCCCTCTAGACGATTCTATCCAAATCGCCCAGGGGCTCAGGGGCTAAAGCATTGCATATGCAGTCAAATGCATCACAACGCTACGTGTTGCGTCCAAAGCGGCAGTTGCCTCATTCAACATGAGCAACGACCGACCGGGGTTCGAAGGCCGGCCCACGAAGGGCTCGAGGCCGCCTCACGTCAAACAGAGCCAAGGGAGAAAACGCAGATGAGCCCCGAGCGGCCCTCGCCCGGTCTGCCCTAAAGCAGACAGGGTCATCTCAACCTTCTCGTTCGATCCTAAACCTCACCAAACCCACAGAATCTCCATCAAGGGGAGAACAGTGGGCCACCCGAGTCGGTCTCCGGAACGACCTAGGCATCTGCCGGGTTATAGGTTAAGGAGCAGTGGAATGTCACATGAGGGCTATGCCGACCCCATAACGAACGACAGACCCGGATTTCACTCGATCATACCCGTTAGCGAGCTCACTGAGCGCGTCACTCAAGCCCGAGCCATCGAGGCAAGCGACGTTAGTTAAGCCCCTCCGGTTGTGATAAACCGAGGCTGGGGTAACGTACAAAACTCAAACCGACCCCTACCAAGCCCAATGGGGCTCAGGGGCTCAAGACACCCAAAAACGCCTCGGTTGCGCCTGGGTCCGTGACTCTGACTTGGCCAAATCCCTCGACACGCCCGACGCCTGGACCCATGAGTCCGTCTCGGCGCGCTCAATGCCTGGATCTATGAGTCCGTTTTGATCCCTCGGCTGCACCTGACGCCAGGATCCACGAGCTCCATCTCGCCCGATCCCTAAAACAACCGCCTCAGCTGCACACGACAGGTCCACGAGTCCGCCTCGACCGATCCTTTGGCTGCGCCCGACACCAGGATCCACGAGCTCCATCTCGCCTGATCCCTAAAAAACCGCCTCGGCTGTGCACAACACCTTGGTTGATGACTCTGTCTCGACTAAAATGCACACACACGCCCACTGACGAAAAACCCCCCAGGCGATCCTGCCCGACAAAACAAAAACTTCCCCCGCTAGCAACACGAACCCCCCCAGACGATTCTACCCGAATCGCCCGGGGGCTCGGGGGCTACACCCGCGGGTGCACTCGCGCGCACCCGCCGTCAAGACAGAAATCCCCCAGACAATTCTACCCGAATTGCCCAGGGGCTCCTGTCGGGTTCATAAACCCAGGGTCCCACATGGACCGCCTTCCTAACAAAAGCTCGGCCCAGCAGACAACGTTATGAACAACACGCAACTCATGGGCCGGCCCAAACACCTAAACGAGAGGCCAAAAGGACAATCCAATCTCCGACCGAAAGGCTTGGCCAAGGAGAAATGGTGTCCGCTTCCGACTTTGGCCCACCTCTCCGACGGGAAGGCCTGGCCGAGGATGAATGGCGCCCGCTTCCGACTCTGGCCCACCTCTCCGATCGAAAGGCCTCACAAAAGAGGAACAACGCTCGCTTCCGACACCAGCCCACCTCCGGACGACCTCTCCGATCGGAAGGCCTAGCCAAACACCACTTCTGACAAACACGGTAAGGCTCCATCAACTCCCATACTAGACAAACACGGTAAGGCTCCCCCCATATGCCTCTGGGCTTCAATAGTATTGTGGGCGTCGGCATTTACCTTGCCAGGCGAACACGGTAAAACCCATCACATGCCTCTAGGCATCAACAGTATAGCAGGCACCGACATCTGCCATACCAAAAGAAGACGACGCAACCTCCCATGTGCATCTGACATTAAATAGTATTGTGGGCGCCTACCATCATCTTGTACCCGCCGGCGTGGGCAACAAGACTTAGTAGCATATGTATTCTCTCCCTCTCACTTGTAAGGCTGCCCCCTTCATCTATAAAAGGGGATGCGCTCCCTCCCAACAGGGAGAGATCGATCAGTTCACTTACATTGATTCACCCTCTGTAACTCTAGACACTCTAAAGTTATACGGAGCACACACTCGAACACTTAGCACATAGCGGAGCTCCCGTCACTCTCGGCCCTTCAGACCAGAGTCCGACCGGACCTCTTGTACCCTCCATCTTTCTCCTTCTCGTTTGTAACCCCACTGCAAACTTCGAGCACATGGGCTTAGGAATAAAGTCACCGATCGACTCAAATTGGACGTAGGGCACGTTGCCTGAACCAGTATAAACCCTGTGTCATTGAGTGCTAGGCCACATCCGATCACAACGTACGGCAAAACTACAAATATTTACGTGTTGGTCACTTTCTGCACCGACAAGAAGTGATTTCATAGATAAAAATCATGTTGTTAATCTTCCTACTAATCTAGATGTTGTGTCTAATTCAGTGACTTTTCCCTCACTAAACCCTAAAATGATGCAGTTAAGTATTTCTCCTATAAAGGAGATTAATACTGTTGCAAATAGTTCTTGGGTAGAAGTGCTAACCAAAGGCCTTGAGGTTTCAGATAATTCAATAGTTTCCAATGAAAGGAGCAGTATGGAACATTAGAGGCCTCAATAAAGAGGCAAACTTCAGTGCATTACTGATTTTATTGTTGATAACAAATTGGATTTTGTTAGTTTTAAAGAAACAAAAAAATCTTTTGATGATTCCTTTCCTGGGTATGCTAACAAGGATTTCAACTGGCATTACTTACCTGCTACTGGAACTATAGGGGGTATTTTAGTAGGCTTGTGTTCTAGGAAATTTGAGGTTCTTGCTTGGCAAAATTCTATGTTCTCTATGTCAGCTATGTTTAAAAATGTTGATGATAAATCTGTTTGGAGATTTATTAGTGTATATGGTTCCCCCTATGATGAGGGTAAGCAGGAGTTCATTGATGAACTTCACTCTCTTTTAAATAATTGGGATGGTCCTACCCTTATAGGTGGTGACTTTAATCTGGTTGCTAGTGCTAAAGAGAAGAATAATGGAATTATTAATCATAAATGGGTAGATATGTTCCAGGATTGGATTCAGAGTTTTGGTTTATTAGAACTGAAGAACTCATCTAGATCTTATACTTGGACAAACAATCAGGAAAAGCCAATTATGGCGGCCTTAGAGAAACTTCTTTGTAATAATGGTTTTGAGCAGAAGTACCCTTTGGCTTTTGTAATTGCCAAGTCTAGGGCTAGGAGTGACCATGTCCCTCTTCTCTTAGACTTTGGTATTGAAAATGTCAAGAAACCCACTTTGTTTAGATTTGAAAAATGGTGGCTTGAGCAACTGGATTTCAAACATTTTGTTTCTAAGATTTGGAGTACTGAGTGTGCCTACCAGGATGCTTTGGATATCTGGCAGTTTAAAATTAGATTGCTTAGGAAGAAAGTTAAGAGGTGGGCTATTAATATTAATGCTGAAATTAAGAGGAAAAAGATAGAGCTTCTTAAGGAGTTTAATAATTTAGATGCAAAATATGAGGCTGGTATTTTACTGTCAGGAGAGAAGCAGAAGAAGGATGATATAATGAGAGATTTAGAAAGTATTTGGAGTTTAGAAGAGATTAAAGCAAGACAAAGATCAAGAGACAAAAATGTTAGGGAAGGTGATAGGAACACAACCTATTTTTAGGCTGTTGCTAACCAAAGGGCCAGGAAGAAGAGGATATTTATCATGGAGGGCCCTGATGGTTCTTTGGAGGACACCAAAGACATGCTTAGCCATGCAGTAGATTGTTACAAAAAACTTTTTGGGGAAGAGGAGAGTATAGGGGTTCACCTAGGTGAGAACTTTTTGGAAGAGGAGAATAAAATTTCTAATGATGAGAATGAGGTATTGGAGGCTCCCTTCTCTAAAGAAGAAATCAAAGCTGCTGTCTTTGAATCCTATGCAAAAGGGGCACCTGGCCCTGATGGCTTTTCTTTTCTCTTCTAGCAAACTTTTTGGGATATTATCAAGTATTATTTTATGAGAATAGTGAGAGATTTTGAGTCTGGGAATTTGAACCTAGATAGGCTCAATTATGCCATGATCACCTTGATACCTAAAGAACCAGATGCTACACACCTAAAGAAATTTAGACCTATCAATCTTATTAATTGTAGTTTCAAATTTTTTGCAAAAGCTTTAAGTAATAGGTTGATCAAGGTGGTTGATAGATTGATATGTCCAAATCAGACAGCCTTTATAAAGGCATATTTATCTTAGAAAGTGTGGTGGCAGCGCATGAAATTATTCATGAAATTCATAGGAATAAAGAGAGTGGGATTATTCTCAAATTAGATTATGAAAAAGCTTACGATAGGGTTAGCTGGACATTCATTGATGACATGCTAACGTCCAGAGGCTTTGGAGCCAAATGGAGAGGTTGGATGAAGAAAGTAATTCAAGGGGGTTCCATTTGTATTAGGATCAATGATGAAAATAATTACTATTTTTAAACCTGAAAAGGGACTTAGGCAAGGGGACCATTTATCCCCCCTCATGTTTAATTTGGTTGCTGATATTTTCACCAGGATGTTGCTTAAAGCTGCTAGACATGGTTTAATATCTGGTCTTTTACCTAGTGCTATGGATGGTGGAGTTATCAGTCTGCAATGTGCAGATGATATTCTCCGCTTTTTGGAGGATAATCTTGATAAAGCTAATAATTTGAAGTGGTTGCTTATTTGTTATGAGAAAATGACTGGTATGAAAATTAACTATGATAAAAGTGATCTATTAACAATTGGTGTGGAAGAAGAGAGGGTGAATGAGTTGTCAAAAGTCTTCTGTTGTAAGACAGGGGATTTTCCTATTAAATATTTGGGGTCCCTTTACATTTCATAAAACTTAGGAGAGAGGATCTTCAACCTGTGATTGATAAAATCATTAAAAGAATTTCAGGTTGGAAGGGGACACTTTTATCATATGCTAGTAGGCTGACCTTGCTTGAAACTTGCTTAGCAAGCATTTCAATCTACTTAATGTCAATCATAAAGTTTCCAAAATAGGCTGTAAACATGATCAACTCTCATATGGCTCGTTTTCTCTAGAATAATAATGAAGACAAGCATAAATACCATCTTGCTCGTTGACAATTAGTTGCCCAAAAGAAGGTGTTGGGTGGTTTAGGTATTCCTGACTTAAGGAATCTAAACCTGGCCTTACTTAGTTCATGGATTTTTAGATATGGTTTAAGTAAAAATGTTATTTGGACTAAAATCTCAAATTTTAAGTATAAAACTAATCAACATAATATCTGTTGTCCTTTGGGAAACCAGCTGTCCCCCTTTTGGAAAGGTGTGACCTGGGCTTTGCTAGCAGCACATATGGGGATTATGTGGAAGGTTGGTGATAGGAAGAAAATCATATTTTGGGAAGATCATTGGTTCGGGAACTCTAGCCCGGCCATCTAGTTTTGGCCTCTTTATGTGATTTGTGAGCAACAGGGTAAGACCATCCATCAGGTATGGAATGGTGAAGACTTAATGTTGTCCTTTAGAAGGTCTGTCTCTGATCAGCTTATGAACTTATGGTGTGATTTGGTTAGTATTGTAGAAGATGTGCAGTTAAATGGTGAAGATGATCAGATTATTTGGAGTTTTAGCTCCAATGGAAAGTTCTCGGTTCAGTCTCTATATGCTGTTATTAGTCACCATGGAGTTAAACCTATGTTTGTGCATGCAGTTTGGAAACTGAAAATCCCACCTAGAGTTCAAATTTTCTTATGGTTACTCTCTAAGAACAAATTGCTCACAAGGGATAATCTTGCTAAAAGGAAAGAGGTATTTGATAACACTTGGTTATTTTGCTCTGAACCAGAGTCTAATCACCACATGTTCTTTGATTGCTGTGTGGAAAAAACTCTTTGGGCCTTCCTTGTTGAAATTACTAATATAAGTGGTGAATGGTCTTATGAGTTTGTAGGTACTTTCTGGTTATCCAATAAGAAACATTTGTTGACAAATGTTATCTTTGCTGTGATTTTGTGGTGCTTATGGAAATCTTGAAATAAACTGTGTTTTCAGGGGGCGACCTGGTCAGGATTGGAGTTGGTGTTGTGGATAACCAAAACGCTGAGAAGTTGGAAGCCATTGCTCGCGGAGGCGGATGGGGAGAAGATGGATCAGATAATACAGAGGATGGAGTTGGAAGCTGCACGCCCATCAAGAATCTATTGGAGTCCGCTAAGGCAACCAATATTGGGATGTCAGCCTTCTGTTTCGGTCTCCATCGCTGTGACTCCGCTTAGACCTGAACCTGTGTTGTTGATGGACGCTAAAAATGATTATGCTTTTGACCATATAGGTCCTTGAGCGCAGGTGCGCTATTACGCTATGCTGTAATGACTATGACGCTTTATGTTCAATAAAGCAGGGGAAACCTTTTCTTAAAAAAAATGTTGAATGCTGGAGCGATCGAGAGACGATGGTGGACGATTGTGGTCACACGGTGCCACGTGAACTGAGTGGATCCACGTACACATACAGGTAGTCGTCACAACCAGATCTCTCTCAACACACATGATCAGAGCCACTGGCTAGCTCGCTCGCTATAAACGATGATCACTCAGCTGTCCGGAAACAGTGCCGGGCAACAGTTGGGCTTATAGAAATCTACCAACTACCCTGTAGGATCGATAGATCCGTCCACCGCCTCATCATGATATACGTATATCCAATTATATATATGTTTGACCAGCTCTATATATATAATTCCGATTTGAGGGGGGCGCCGATCGATCCATGGGCGACGAGAGCAACACGTCTGTCTACCGGCAGACTGGATATATCATACCAGATGGTCCTGATCATCGAAGCTACGGCTTTGTTCGGTAGGGCTTATTGCTGCTACGGCTGATTTGTAGGACTGATTTGTTGTAGGAGAAAAACACTGTTTTATAGCTAAAAAAGTAGGCTGATTCTGGTTTATAAGCTCAAGCGAACAGAGCCTACATTATTGGGGAGTCAACAAGATGTTCCTTTCATGATCTCGAACGACGGACAAGACGAGCTAGTGGACTGGAGCCCTCATCCTGATCGATGCATGCTACAAATGCTATACGTGCAGTGGACCCAGCCAGCATCGGCTTATGGGGAGCGGGAGTCTCGAAGCTTTTTCCCCGATTGGCGACCTGAAACCATGCATGCATACCAGCAGGGGCGCCACCGATGATAGGGACGACGACGACGAGACGAGCTCACCAGAATGTGGTCGGCGGGTCACAAATCACGCTGATGACTGAAGACCTGCATGCCGATTGCCGCCCGCCAATGTGAACTGTGCCGGTTTTATCAGGCCAGGGCCAGGTATGTGATCGGTCGGCTTCGCCTTGTTTTAGTCTTACCTCACCTGGTGCGGCCTTGTCTCGAGTGTGAACTGTGTATGGAAATCCCAGCCTGATAAAGTTGGGGTCAGTGAAAAGAGAGTGAGTGATGCTGTCCGTGTCGTGTCGTGCGACTCTACAGTGTGCTACTACTTGGCCCATGCCTCCACGACCGAACTATCCAACACGGATCCACGCCCCCTGCCGATGACGGATACCTTCGTGCACGCGCCGCTCTCTTCAGAGATTCGCAGTGAAAGATGTTTGTCATGGCCCATGGGAAGATCTTTTCTGCCTTCTTGGACATTATTTACGATCGAGTCGTCAAAGCAGAAGAAATGATCGGTGACTACAGCAGAGAGTATAGATATAGCTAGCGGTACTACTCCGATATACTGTATATACAGCCGTAAAAGAAGAAGATGATAATAATTGGCTAATGAATAGTAGGAGTACATGTAGATACATGCATGCTTCCTAGGCGACCGATTGGTGGAGTCGGAGAAGGCCAATCATGACGCTATGATTTGTTTTGCGACAGCACGAGGCCGGGCGTCCGATCCGTCACGCACCTCCGACGACGATCCCGAGCAAACAACGAACGCCTTTTTTTTTTGTTTGTTTTATAAATCGTATTTTTTTAGTCAATAAATAATATTTTTTTCTCACAATAAATCAGTTAATGGTAATTTTAGCCAAGCGAATAGGGCAGAAACTAAACAAAGCGGGAGGCCCGGCCAGGGCACGCACCCAACATCAACAATGCATCATGCATGGCACGAGACGCTAGCTTTGTCCGTCTCCCGGTCCCGGCTGTCCCCAGCTCGGTCAAAAGACAAAGACCAACGAACCAGAAGCCGGGGCGGCAGAATCTTCCTGGCCTGCAGGACCACGCTGGTCGTGGTCGATCGCGGACAGAAACAGGGCGCTCGGCGGCGGCCTCCTGATTGGGGCCGATGGCATCTGGCGATCCCATCTGATCCGATCGATCGCATCGCATCGCTGGAGCGAGCGGTTCGGTTCCTCGTTTTGGGAGAGGGAGGGAGTCGCAACGAACTCGCTCACAGCTACCTTCGCAGGTGACAGGCCGATCGCAGCAAGATCTAGCGCGCGCCGCACGAGCACGACCATGTGTGTCGCCACCGGTTGCTGCCGTGGTGGTGGTGGATCGGAGTGGACCTCGGGGCTTGCGCCGGGCGTATAACGGCCACGCGGCAGCATGGCGAGCGCGCCGACCATGTGTGTCGTCGTACGTACTCCTACCAATGGCAACGAGGGATCGATGGTTTTTGACCGGCTCTCGGCCCTCGCCCGCCTGCTTCGGTTGTCCATTCTCACTAGCCAAAGGCTCCCATAAAGCAAACACTACTCCTCCCACTACCACAACTTATCTTGGGCAGTTGGCATGCATACACGGATCGAGAAAGATCATCGGATCGAGATTGAACGAGTTTCTGACCGCTGAGTTAAGTGCGAGTCAAATTTTGCAGTTTGTGCAGACATGCCGATTTGTATAATCCTTTTCTTTGCCCTTTTCCTTTCTCTCTTTCGGACCAAATTTTTTCCATTATTACACAAGTGCATTATTGGTCATAGGAGGAGTACTATTTTGTATGGGCGGTTTCATGTGTCAACATCTTAGGCCCCGTTCGGCTTACTTTATAATCCGCACTATTCACTTCAAGCTTTTTTGATTCGTGCCGATGTGTTTTTCTCACAACAATTCAGCAAGAGCAATGATGTTTTCGGCGCCGTTTCCTCCTCCTGAGGTTTGACAAAGTTCCTCTTTAACGGGGCCTAAGTTGTGTAAGTTATATAAGTAGTTTTGTATTTATAATACTTGCAAAGTATCTGAACTTTGAAGAGTTTAAAAGTATATGTAAAAGAAATTAGTTGTCAAAGATGGACATCGATCAAAACCGTGCACGTTAAATATGCCAAGTATTTTTTTTACCAAAGGTGAGGGGAGCCCGATATAATTGATAAACTGTATAACGATTTATCTCAAAAACAACTAACATATACCGGTGATGTTTGCTTTTAACATAGGCTCTACTAGCAATCAAGCACACGTTATGATCTAGTGCTTGCAACATTTCACACCACTAAACGATGAAGGATCTGGATCCGCACTCAAAGAATTCATGATCATGACAACTTGATAAATGGATTGTTTTTTATCTATCAACAATTAATTTATATTTTAGAAAAACATGTCAAGTTTTTAACTGTTTAGTGGAAAATCCATGGTCTCTGGATCTCCTCTCCACCCAATCTTATCTTCTCCTACTTACCATAACCTTCTTCTAGCAGCCGCATCCTCTGCCTGTAGCTTCAATGGTACCCCTGCCTCCTCTGCCTCTAGCCCCGCCAACGTTCCTTCGGCCACCAATGCCTCGCCGTCCCGCATCATCATCTCACCTTCTTGCCCCGCTTCCTCGTCGTCGTCCCACACGACGCCTCCTTGATATCTCGCCTCATCGTCCTACCAAGCTTGTTGATCTTAATGTCGATGTCCCAATCCGATGCCTCGTCATCCCACGCACCCGTTGAGTTTTGTCTCTGCACGTCCACCCATCGTTGTTCCACGTTTTGTTGCATCTTCATCATCTAGCACCCTCGCCAAGATTTTCAAAAAAAGTTGTGTCGTTATATAAGCCTTTTTGTCGTCCCTCTTGCGGGGTTAGGGTCACGATCGTGGGAAGAAGAAGAGGTTGGGAGGAGAAGAAGATCTCAGCCATAGATTACGTGTGTAACATTTAAAATTTTGGCATAATTTTGGGAAGAAATATATTGCAGATAAATAACACTTCCCATAAATATTCTTTAAACCATGGTGGTTAACTTGGAGAAGGGGTGAATTGAGGGGGGTAGGCTACAGGTTGAGAGATTAAAGATAATGAGGCAAAAATAGTCGGGATCTACCAGGGTCTAGTGCTTTCTAAGAATAGTTCTAGTGTTTGAGGAAAATCAAACTATACGATTGCAAAATTGGATCTAGCGTTCTATTGTATTTGAACGTCGAATGTTAGAGGAAGGAGGACTAGAATGCCGCCTAGAGGCGAATCGAGCTGAGCTTAGTCTTCCTGGTTAGTGTCATGTGACGGAACTTGCCCATCTAGATTCAAGTTCTCAACAAGACATGGGTATTTATGAGGCGATATACCACGACAACAAGACGTATGTGGTGACATTATCAATTTTAAAATGTGCCCGTCCAGAAGAAATATGATATGTGTGCTAATGCTCGTAGCGGGGCGTGTGCGTCCATGTGACCATGTACATGAGTATTTCCATCTTTGTTTGTTTGAATAATAATATCTCGCCTAGTGGAAGATGAATAGGTGATTCCTTCAAAAGAACTTACAATGATCTGTTAAAACGCTGGTCATTGGCGTTTTTTTGCGAATGTTCCGCAGAAACACAGAGTCGAACGTAAAGACAGCAAACTTGGCTGTTTTATACTGGTTGGTTTTGGCTGGTGACGAGCCCCCACGAGTAAGGATGGCAACGGATCGGGTTTGGGATCTACCGGATATCCGTGCTTTCGGTTCTGAACGGTTCGAGTTTGAGGATGGTTTTTCACCCACGGCAAAATTGGATCTAGGGTTCTCAAACCAATCGAACGTTCGGTTTCGGGTTTGGTTTTCACCCGTGGATATCCAATGGATATCCGAAATAAATCATTTGAAATAAAATGCTCATGTTTTATAATATACTAATAATAATTTGTTTACTTAGATTATTAAATTTATTTAAAGTTGACTCATGAAAATATTTATTATTTGTTGCCTCTTGTTTATACATGAAATATATGTGTATATATATCCTCAGTTGAGTTTCGGTATCCATTCGGGTTTTCCATCTTTGTGTATCCGAATAATCGGGTTTGGGTATCCACGGGTTTGGTTTTGGTGAAAAGATTTCCACCAATCGGGTTTCGCTGGTCATTCGGGTTTTCGATTTTAGGTTTCGGTTTTGGATGCACGGAGACTCCACCCGATCCGAACCTGACCCGTTGCCATCCTTACCCACGAGGTGCCGCACGTGCGCGCGCGCCGAGACCCGCTCGCGGCCGCGGGATGCGCGCGGGCTCGTACATCTCGGAGTCGTAGCATCTGCGCTGCGGATCGGGAGGCCAGGGCGCCAGGCCAGCGAATTGGCGGATTCGATTCCGCCTCCCCGGCTCGTACCGCGCGTTGTTGGACCTTGGCCGCCGCGCACGGGGTGGTCGGCTGGCTCCGGCTGGTACGTCTGGGTTGGGCCGAGGTGTAGTGTCGTGCAGAGACCGATCGAATCGACGTCATCCATCCATCCGGCCATGTGCAGACTTCATTCCCAACCGGTGGACGGCTGGTTCCCTTCCCCTCAGCAGCTCAGCTTGAGATCACTCACGCCCTCGCCGTGAGCGCGGTGCAAGAGTACGTACATGCCAACCTTAACTACCGAAGGCAGGATCGATCGATCGATCGATCGTACACGAATCATTTCCATTCCTATATGGCGTGTTGCCGCCGGATCGGAGCACGTGGAGATCGCGATCACTCGAAAGAGGGGAACAGCCTTACAGCCGATGGGCCGGTCGAGGAGACATCGAGCCGGCTGGCTTCCACGCCACGGGACAGACAGCAGCAACAGCATATGGCAGCATTCATCTCCTCGGTAGTGCCACGCACTGTGCGTCTCCAGTACACCGCCAGGCGCATGCATGCAGTACCACCACCACCGGTCGCTTCCATGCCACCCGGCAGCCGGCTGCGGTGCCCGGTGACCGACCTTTCGTCGTGCTCGTGCTCGTGCAGTGCAGCACATCCAGGCGCGTAGCTGGACGGAGCAAAGGCAGCGAAGCTCGCAGTCGCAGCGCATGCTCGGCGAATGAAAGCGTGACCGATCTATCCGGTCGCAATTAATTAACAGGTGTTGCCGCATTACATCATCAGTAGGTTAGCTTTACTTTACCCTGTTCGCTCTCTGTTCACCATTCATTCAAGTCCTCGTGAGGATCGCGAGGAAAATAAAACGCTATGCTAAATTCCGCACAGTATATGTTCGAGCTGTACGCATCGATCGATGCTTACGAGACATGCGTCCGTCTGTCCACTGTACCGCCAGGTCAGCCAGACGACAAAAGGTATATAACAGGTGCCCTGTCGAGATACACGTACGTAGACTGTAGACCAGACCACCCGGCCTAACGACTCGATTAATTGTCAACGTAACCACAATGCTACTTTGGCTACCAAATCCTACGTACAGACTAGCTCGGCAATCAATCAACATGCACGCAACGCACGTACTGACAAGCACGCCTACTCGTCAGCCGGTGCCGCGGTGCTCTGTACTCTGTAGCAAGCAAGTAGGGGCTGTTTGGATGGCACCCTGACCAAATTTGCCTGGGTTGGACCCCAGCCTGGAGGTTGCCTGGACTCTGTTTGGATGGAACCCTAGCTATCCTTGCCTGGTGGGAGCTGCCTGGACCGGTTGCCGGGCACCAGGCGTAAGAAATCGAGCGCCTGGGCTTCCCCCGAGTTGCCTGGCTGGCTGGCTGTAATCCAAAGCACAGAACCGATCTTATCCTATCCCCTCTTCATTTTCCCCTTTCCTCTCTCTCCCGTAGCCACAACTCCCTTCCCCTGTTCTCTCCACAAAGATGGAGGATGTTCCACGATTATCCTCTTGGTGCAGCAAAGATCTGGTGGCCTCCTCTCTTATTTCGTATTTTGCTTCTTCCTTGACTTCCAGATTTGTTCTCAGATCCCATGCAAGAAAGGTGCGAGCAAAATCCATTTCTATTTTCTCAACTTCCTGCTGCTATTTCAATCTTCTATATACGTATGCTAGATTAGTCTTGGTTGCAGTTTACACAACGTGGTCCATACAGATCTATTTTTTTCTTTGCAATTATTAGTTTCCTTGGTGATAGTTAATAAACAGATGTAACTTCCTAATCACTATTTTCTTGCTACACAGACATATCGACCTTTTTCCTTGCAGCATGTGAAATTACGCTTACTTTTAGCATGTGCGTACTGTGATCCTATCAATGGAAGTAGCTTCCATTATTATATTTTTACAATTTTCCTTTTTGGAAGAATTAGTAGGTAACACTATTGCCATCTAATAAATTTATTAAAGTAATAAGCTATCTTTTGCCACCTTCTTGGAGAAATTGTGTGATTGGCCACAATTAGCTATGTTTCCTTGCAATATTTTAATTCCCATTGTCAATATAGTTTACTGAACCAGTAGCTTGTAAGACTTATTACTATTTGGCAACATGCCAACATATATGTACTTTTGCTTGATGTTTTCCTGTATTGTTGATTGCTGTTTTCGTCACTGAAATATATATGTCAAACCTGTAATGTTGCTTGCTGTTTTCTTCACTTGCATTTTTTTCCTGTAGTTCGCTCAATGGATACAGGAGAAAGCAGCATGAATGCTAAGGGCAAGGGAGGTGAAAAAGCTGCAGGATCAAATCCAAGGGCAAAAGCTACAAATTGGCCTGCAGTTATATCTGAATTTCTCCTTGATTGGTACATTGAGAAGAAGCTGGTGATGCCTCCAAAAAGTGTTTTCAAGAAGATGCATCACACAGCTTGTACATCTGCCGTAAACTCCAAATATGGCACTACCTATACTATGGATCAAGTTCAGCGTCATTGGAGGCGGCATAAGGATACTAGTTGGGGACTTGTGGCTAAGCATATGAATGAGAGTGGCGGTGGCTGACAAAAAAATGGTGACTCTCTCCAAGTCTACATTGAGTGAACTCTCGATAATTATCTCGCCTAAATATTCATCTTACATGTATTATCTTGAATGATTCTTATTTTTTTAATGCCGCCAAATGACCGTGGGATTCTCTCAAAACCAATTCAGTTCTTTGACAAGTTGCAAGAATTATTAGGTGCTCCCAAAGTTGATAGTCAGTAGCTGACGCTTATGGAGAAGTTTCAGACTATTGGGACAGCAAATTTGTTATTCTTTTGTGTATCAGCGAATTATTATGTAATCTAAAGTTGCAATATTTGTTAGCCTATAGCTTGAAAACTCGTGTGTGAGAGATTATGAATAGAGCTCATATGAGTTCAATACTTTTTCTGGAACATGAGTTCATGGTTTATTTGTTTCATAATGTGTTGTTCTCAGCTGAAAATATAATGACTTACTTTATTTGAATGATGAGTGTAACCCAGACAAGCTGAACAACCAAACGATGCCTGGCTTCTCTACCAGCCCAGGCTCACTTCCAGGGCATCAACCAAACAACACAGCCTGTTTTAGCTTTGCCTGGCCAGGCATTCTTGCAAATAAATACAGGCAACTCCCAGGCAGTTGAATAGCCCAGGCAACTAGCCCAGGGTTCTATCCAAACAAGCCAGTAGTCCGCCTGGCAACCACCGCGCGGGACCGAGATGGTCCAGCACGTACGCCCACGCGCTGAAGCGGGGGCTGCCCGCTGCCCCATGCCCCATGCCGCCTCCCCCCGTCCAGCAGCAGCAAGCGTCGCCGACCTGTGGCGCAACAGTGCGCCGGATACCTCGCGGATCGCAGCAAACAGTCGCCGCTCTAGCTACTCGCGGCCAACCAACCAACCAACCGCCCGGCCGGACTCGTGCGCCGCAACCGCAACCATGGGAGACGAAACACACCAACGAACCAATACAAACAATGCCGCCACGGCTCGCTCACTCATGCATGCGTACGGCCGGCAGCGCGCGGCGCGTCCGCTCCGATCCGGCTGCTGCAGCTCGCAAGTACACCGCGCGCGGACCGGCCGGCCGGGCAAGCAAATCCATCCATCTCTCTACGGGGCGAGCGGGCGGCGCGGCGCGGCGTCGTGTTGTGTGGCGACACGCGACAGTCCGGCGCCCCATGCACGCACAGTGCGCGTGCAAGGCAACGTGACACCAACCGGGGAGGAACCAGGCGTACCGACACGGGGGCGCGTATCGTGACTGCACAGGGGGGAACTGGTACCGAGCGTACGGCTACGACGACCGCCGAGTGCAGCCGGGGGAAGAGCCCGACGTGCCAGCGACCAAAGCCTAGTTTGGCTGGCACGGAGGGTCACCTCGGCTCCATTAATTCATTGCGGGCCTGGTCAGGTTGTGCTCTGCCATTATGAGAGTGGACGGTCTGATTAAGCTTATTATTAAGCTATATACTGTTCGCATGAAGCACCATAGCCCAGGGTATTTCAGGTACTGTTACGTTTTTTTTTTTAGGAATACTGTTACGATTTGATGAGAGCGTATAAAGACAGGAAGAAGGAGGTCCACCAGGACCCTACATTAGGCCCACACATGGTATTATTGGCCGGAGAAACATCACCATTTTTGTACACGATGGGCCGAACTCCCTGAAAGAAGGAAAAAACATGGGCCTCTCAAAGAAATAATTGAAGACGAGCATCTCCACACTCCAGCAATGGCCCTACATCAGAACATCTGCTTAAGATTTGAGCGTCTCCCTTGTTTTTCCAATCCTTAAATAGTTAAATTTCTACTCCAACTTGAGCAATAGCTTTCCATTTTAAGCTCATGCTTTTTTTATGGCAAGTGATACCCTTCTGTCAGCTGAATGCATTTTTCTTTTCTTTTCTTTTCTTTCGTCTTCTATCACTGTAGGAGGAGAGGCTCGGCGGGAGGCGCGCTCAGAATAGGGAGGCAGTCTATGGAGAGGAGCCCGCGGTGGTGAGGTAGAGGCTATCGGGAGGTCGCGTGTGCAATGAAGCCAGTCGAGATGAGGGCGCCTATGAAGGAGCCATGTGGGCACCATGGATCCGGATAGAAATGGATGACGAGAGTTGGGAAATAGAAAAAGGAAGGGCCCCACTACTAAAAAAACGTTTATAGCAACGGAACAATTTTTTTGTAGGGGCGGCTGGTGATGGAACCGCCCCTACAGTGGGCGTGCTCGGAACCCATGAGAGCAGCCGACCTTACAAATGGAACAGTATGGGCGGCTGGTGATACGAGCCGCCCCTACAAATGAGTCGATTTGTAGGGGCGGCTCACTCATCAGCCGCCCCCGTGTTGCGATTTGTAGGGGCGGCTCAATCACCAGCCACCCCTACAAATGCTGCCGACGAAACCCGCAGGCTCCAAACCTGGACTTGGGCCCCACTTTCGCTTGTAGGCCACTAAAACCCGCAGGCCTGTTAAGGTTGTCAATGATCTAAGCCCTTGGTCTGAATCCAACGGCCGAAGTTCGTCCCACCAGGAACAAAACCGCCGGACTTCCCAAACCCTAACCAGATTTTCCTATTCTATCTCCGTCACCCTTTTTCCTCCCTTCCCCACCTTCTTCTTCCTCCTCCCGTCCCCGACGGCGTGCTTCCTACTGCCGCCGTTGGCGAGCTGCTCATCCGCAGCATGACTCCGCATCCTAGGTGCCTCGTCCTACCTTCGGCGGCTGCTTCTCCCTGAATCCCGATGTCCGCCATCCGCCACGCCGCCTCTGCCGCACCGCGCGACTTCCAGACGCCTCGCTCGTCCATCCTCTCCACCTTCCTCCGTGGGCGAAAGTACGGCCCCGCTCCGTCGAGCTCCCTCCATTGTTCCGGGTGAGTCTACGCACCCCTCCGCCAGCGGGCTGTACTGCGTGGACGCGGTTCGTGGATCCGACGGCCGGATCTGCGCCGTTCTCACCGCCGGCCTATTCCCTCTCCTCGCGGCTGGGCGCACACCCCCTACTCCACTACCTACTTTTCCTGGGCCGCGTGGAGTGGAGTGGAGACCAGGGTTGGCCTTGGCCCTCTGCTGGCCGCTTAGAACCTCCCCGTCCTGACCTCTTTTACTCCTCTTGCTGCAGATCTGCTGGAGCGCCAGCAAGGCGGCCTCGCCATCCCTCCGGAGTCCGAAGCAGCAAGGTAAGGCCTGCCCGTACCGATGGCGGCGGCACGCGTGGCGCCCCCCGGCAGCGGATCTAGGTCGGCCGCGCCCCCCGACGGTGGATCCAGGGCGGGCGCGCTCCCTAACGACGAATCTAAGGCGGACCTATCATCCGGCGACGGATCTAGGGTGGTGATGTCCCCCGTCGGTGGATCGAGGGCTGGTGTGCTCCCCGACGGCAGATCTAGGGAGAGCCCATCCTCCAAGCGGCAGATCTTGGGTGGTGGCGTCCCCGGTGCTGGATTGAGGGCTGGCGCGACCGGATCTGAATCCGATGCGAGCGGGCGGAGATCTGATGTGGTCGGATCCTTGGGTGCCTCCTCAAGCAGTTAGCGCCCCTTCGTCGGTGCTAGGCCGCAGCACATGGTGGAGTGGCGTCGGGCCAAATCCTACGCAGCCATGCCGGTCCATCTTCGTCGGTGCTTCGGCTCATCTCTGAGGTGGCGGCGTAAGTGTTGTCCGGTCCTCTCTTTTTCACATTTTCTTTAGTAGATTTGTCTCCTGTATGAATGAGTTAGCTTCTTATTCAAGTCGGCATCTACTTTTGTTTAAATTTGCAACAATAACATATCGTTAGATCGTTGTGTCTTCATTTCTCATAACTGGTGGTTTTTATTTGCAACCCATCATCCTAACTTCTGATTTCTCGCTCACTCATGTGCAGGAAACAAGAACAATGGAAAAGCTATCAGAATTGATGAACTTAGCTATTTTATGATTTTGATATGCTCTTGAGTTTTTTTGTATGATTTTGATAAGCTCCCACTCCAACGTGGTATGTATTCGATGCTGTGAAACTTGTTAAATTTGGTTAATCTAAATATGATAATGGATGTAATGACATTGGGTTGTACATATGCTCAAATTTGATATATATATATATATATATATATATATATATATATATATATATATATATATATATATATATATATATATATATATATATATATATATATATATATATATATATACGGGTCAAATTTGAATTGTAAATTTGAAAAAAAAATTGCGGAAAAATGTACTGTTGAACCGCCCCTATAAACATGTATTATAGGGGCGGCTGGTACTACGTCCGCCCCTACAAATCAATTTTGTAGAGGCGGCTGGTGTTACCAGCCGCCGCTACAAATCGATTTGTAGGGACGACTGGTAACACCAGCCGCCTCTACAAAACGATTTGTAAGGGCGGTCTGGGAACCACCCCTACAAATACATGATTTGTAGAGACATTTGGGTAGGGGCGGCTAAACAAACCGCCCCTACAAAGCCTCTGGAGCCGCCCCTACAAAACTATTGTGTAGTAGTGCCCTGTAGGAGAGCCTCTAAGAGATACTCTTCTGGAGTTGAGTTTTTTTTCCTATCGTAGATCAGAAGTAAGAACAACTTTAAGAATTTCTCTATAACCTTCATTATTAATGGTGATAGGGATTTTGATGAAAAAAATGCCATCGAGCAGCTTCTTTAATTAGAATATCTCCAAGAGCCTTTCTAAACTCACAATCTAAATCATTATTTGAAGAGCTATTTGAATAAAAATTGATCTCTATATCTTTTCACTCTCCAACTATATCTTATACGCACTATAGAGAACCAGCACCGCTTTCTATTTTTTTTTTAGTGAGAAATCCGAAATTGAGGATGTCTGTTTTTATAGATATAATTAAATAAACAGTTGGAGAGTTTTTTTCACCAAAATCTCTATTTCTATAAATTAGGAAGGATATAAAGAGGTTTTGGAGTTGTTTTTAGATCTTCAAATATTGACATGTTCTATTCTGGATTTTCTTTCTAGTCAAAGATAGAGAGCTAGATGTTTAGATTGGCTCTCTAGAGTGCGCATAAGACATAGAATAATTGTTGGAGTATGGAAAGATATAGAGCGCGACTTTTTATGCAAGTAGCTCTCTAAAAGATTATTTAGCGAGTGAGTTTAAAAAAAACTTTTGCAAATGCTATAAGACGAGGGCGTCTGCTGCAGAAGCTCTTTGGATAGCGCTCTTAGGAGGATAGCCTGATCTTCTGCTGCGGCCTGCAGTGCTGCCTACTCCATGGTCTGGCCTCCGTTTACGGCCTATGTGCAGTTGAGGAATTAACTGAAATTTCCATTGATTTCCCTATCTGTTCTTACGCTTGCTCGGGGCATTCGGATCGGTTCCTCTTCAAAATCACATTACCATTGATCTCACGATAAACTTATTACTGCCAAAGAATGAGAGGACAGATCAGGAGAGGTGGACGAAAAGAGTTGAATTGCATGATACAGAATGCGAGAACAGACGGAGAACGGTGGACGAAAAGAAGAGGAGTTGCATTGCATGGTACATTCCATTCTAGGGAGAAGATACAGTCATACAGATCACATGTTCCAAGTTTATGCATAAGAACACAACACGGTTTGGCCTAGTATCTACATCCGAACGACCACCGCCCAACCCAAGAAACCGAAAAAGAACCTGCCAACCCAGACCTCCAAAACGAAGATGTCATCATCCATGTAATTAATATATCATCAGAGGATGCACGGCGGCATCAGACCTCAGACGCGATGGTGCTGCAACTGCAGAAGCCGCGAGTAGGCGCCCTCCGGCCGGGCCAAGAGGTCGTTGTGGCTGCCGTGCTCCACGATCCGCCCGTCCTGCACGACCGCGATGCGGTCCACCCCTCGGATCGTGGACAGCCGGTGCGCCACCAGCACGGTGGTCCGCCCCTTCATCAGCCGCTCCAGCGCCTCCTGCAGCACGCATTCGGACTCTGCGTCCAGCGCGCTCGTCGCCTCGTCCAGCAGCAGGATGGCCGGGTCCTTGAGCACCGCCCTGGCGATGGCGATCCGCTGCTTCTGCCCGCCTGACAGCTGCATCCCCCGCTCGCCCACCGCCGTCTTGTAGCCATCGGGCAGCTGGCTGACGAAGCCGTGCACGTTCGCCGTCTTGGCCGCCTCGATCACCTCCTCCTCGGTCGCACCCTCCTTGCCGTACGCAATGTTTTCAAGGATGCTCGAAGCGAAGAGGACTGGCTCCTGCTGCACGAGGCCGATCTTGAGCCGCAAGGACTTCAAGTTCAGCGTTCGGATGTCCTTGCCATCAATGGCCACTTTCCCCCCGCACGGGTCGTAGAACCGCTCGATGAGAGCAATGACCGTGCTCTTCCCTGAACCGCTGGCTCCGACTAGTGCTTGGCTGCGCCCTGCTTGGATTTTCAGGTTGAAGTCCTTGAAGATTTGAATGTCTGGGCGTGCTGGATACGAAAAGTCTACATGCCGCAACTCAATGTCCCCTCGGATGGTGGTGACCCGCTCTGACTCTGGATCATCAGGTTCAATTCTTGTTGCTCTGTTGAGGATGCCAAAGATGGATCGGATGGATTCACCTCCGCGGATGATCTCTGGGGCCAGGCTCACTGTCTCAGCTACGGAGTTGGCAGTCACCACAAGGACAACAAAAACCTTGATGACCTTGGAGAAGGTGGACCCATGTGACCGCACAAGATGAGAACCATACCAGAGGATGAGCGCTTCTGAGGAGTATAAGCAGAGCTGCGACAGGCCAAACAGAAGACCTGATGTCTGGCTGCGGCGGAGGATTTGCTGCTCTGGTACACGCAGTTCATGGCTGAAGAGTGACAAGATTTTGCTTTGAGCGTTGAAGGCCGCTACGGTGCGGATATTGCTCACTCCTTCACCTGCAACCATACTGCTCTTGGCATGTGCCTTTGCCGTGTCACCAGCAAAGCCCTTCATTGAAAGTTGCTGAAAGCACAAAAAGAAACAACATTCTCATTTGAGAGATAGTGAAGTTGTCATCAGTGCATATTCTACACAGCCAGTATAAAACTACGAATTGTTCTGATTTAGACAAGCAACTAAACTGGCAAGACGTGTTGGCATTCATATTTTCTTAAAGATGGACTTGAACAGTAGGTTAAGTCTCAAGATGACAGAAAGACATCAATCACTTAAAAGTAGGCAAAGAAATTACCTGAGCAAAGTTGGCAAGCACAAGTAGAGGGAAAGTGGCCAGAATAAGTATTGCTACTCTCCATTCAATGATAAATCCAACAACGAAAGAAGTCATAAGGGAAGTCATGTTCTGCAGGATGACTGATATTCTCTCAGCTATAGCCGACTTCACATCAGCTGCATCAACAGCTAGACGTGCAGCCACAAGACTTGAATTGTTTTCTTCTTCGTCAAACCAACCAACTTCATTCCTAAATATTGCTGCAGTGAATATCGTAGAGATTCACAACATATTCAAATGACACCACAAAAACTGATTTCAGAATGGAGAAAATACATACCAGACAACATCATCCGCCTAACCCTGGTTGTAAGATTTTCTCCCATGATGCTGAAGAAGTAATGCTGCACAAGATAAGCAATGACGGCATATATGCCAGTGCCAATATAGATGAACACATATAGCTTAGTTTTCTTCTCCATTTCATTGGGGTCCCTGTAGTAGAACACATCAAGCATTTCACCCATAACAATGGCAAAAGTTGGGCCAATAAATCCTGAGAGGACAGAACCAATGGCCCCCAACACTGCATAAGGCCATTCAGGTGCATTCAGTTTCAGAAGCTTGAAGAAGTATCCACGTGGTGCTGGGTATTTGCGGTCATTATCAGCATTAGAAATCATCTCAATGCGACCATCCGCTCCAGTACTGTACTGATAACTGAGGTTCCTTAGACTTCCAGACCTTAGGCTGAGAGATTTGGTGGAAAGTGAGCTTGTCAAGTGAATTGACCGTGACCTGCGGGTAGATGCACCTCCAAGATCCCTATTCCGTGCTGTTTCCTGAAAACGGACAAGGGCGGCATATGCTCCAGAGGTTCCTTTTGCTAGGAGTTCATCATGTGTCCCCGTCTCAACAACTTGGCCTTGTTGGATCACAGCGATCATGTTCACGTTTCTTATAGTGGACAGACGATGGGCAACAACTACAGTCGTCCTCCCAACCATCAAACAGTCTAAAGCTTCCTGCACAATGCTTTCTGAGTCTGCATCTAATGCACTGGTAGCCTCATCGAGGAGCAGAATCTTTGGGTTCTTCAGCATAGCACGAGCTATTGCTATACGTTGTTTCTGACCACCAGAGAGCTGGATGCCTCGCTCACCTACCTGTGAATGAAAAAAATGAAGAAATTAATATTTAATTGATTAGGCCCGACTTACACGTATGTGGAAAAAATATAGACGCACCATTGTGTTGTAACCATTTGGAAGACGAGATATAAAACTATGGGCATTGGATGCAGTCGCTGCAGCCTCAACTTCTGCAATAGTTGCATCTGGCTTTCCATACAGTATATTCTCAAGGATTGTTGTTGCAAAAAGAGCAGGTTCTTGGTTTACCAGACCAATCTGATCTCTCAGCCACTTCAACTGGAGTGTCTTTATGTCGACATTGTCTAGCAAAACCTGGCCTGCAATGCAAATGAAGTTAGCCAATAGTTTAAAAGGAGCCATAAATTCAAAGGAAGCAAATCAACAGCCTCTAAGATGATGTCTGATGTTACCTTCATTAGGATCATAGAACCTTTCTATCAAAGCCACAACTGTGCTCTTTCCAGACCCACTGCCTCCAACAACAGCAACCGTTTTACCAGCAGGGAAGAAAAGAGAGAAATCCCGAAAGATTATAACATCAGGCCTTGATGGATAACTGAAAGTAACTTCCTTGAATTCTATGTTTCCATGGACCTCTGCCAACCACTTTCCATCCTTATGATCATTGACTATGGAGGGTTTCTGGCGAATGACCTCCAACAGTTTGTAACCAGCAATCTTTCCTTTACTGAAGGCTCCGAGGTTTGAGAAAGCCTGACCAAGACTCCTGTAGAAACAATTAAGCAGTTATTGCACACAAGACATGAGGGAAACAGCTCATGGACCGGGGAAAATAAGTGAAACATAATTATAATAATATCAACATCTTTTTTCACTTACATGCCACCGACAATTGCAGAAAAGATCGCAGTAAAAGCCTTTCCACCATCAGTCTGCCCATTCCTGATGAAGACCCCGGCATACCAAAATACCAGTGCCCATGACATGCAAGCTATCCCATAAGTACATCCAATTCCAAGACCTTTGGCCATCCCAGCTTTGTAACCAAGCTTCAGTGTGTTCTGGATTGCTTCAGAATAGGAATTGAGCGCTTTGCTCTCTCCAACAAAAGAGTACACTGTTCTTACTTGTGCAATTGCCTGTTCCAGAATTATTTCAGTCACCAAATAAGTAGAATGGCAAGAAACTAATTCTTACAAGTTACAACATAGTGACTAATAGATTGTCAAAAAAAATGTGTACATAGTATGACAAACAAATTAAATTGTTTAGGCCATGTTTGGTTCCCTTCTAGTCATTGCCACAATTCTTTGCCAAAACATGCCTAAGGTGTGGCTGATAATTTGCTCACCACACACAAGGCAATGTTTGCCAAATATGTCTATGGACTATGGAGGGGTAAGAAAGATTGTGTCAAGTCACAACTGTGGCAATTAAACAATTCAAACAAACACTCCACCTATTGCTGGTAGAGGCATAGCAGAGAGAAGTACTCCACACTGCAAAAAAGGAAATTGACAGAATCCAAGGCAACTGTAATTTCAGATGAACAAATATATGCCATTTTGGTTTTAAAAAAACAATGTATGTCGGTTCCTTATGGAAAGGAACAAAGGCATTCAGCAGCCTTCTTATCAACAATTGCTCATGAACGAAACATGGTTAAAAATGGTTCACTCAATTCCCAGAATCCTCTCTAACACTACATATGTTTCACAGTGATCATATTTTACCCATAAAAGAATCAAAATATATTATCCTAACAAAGTTACATGATTAAATTTTATTCAGTACTGCGCCACAATTGACAGGCTATATAAGAAATATCACAATCGAAACTGTGCACAGAATTAATATGCATAATTTTTGCACAATCAACTGAAAATAACTAGGTCAATAGATTCTTCAAAAAACAACCTACGCCACAATTGACAGGCTATATAAGAAATATCACAATCGAAACTGTGCACAGAATTAATATGCATCATTTTTGTACAATCAACTTAAAGGTCAATAGATTCTTCAAAAAACAACCTAACTGTCCTTTTGTTAGGTGAAAAAGTCTACGTAACCCCCTGACGTTTAGCCTGTGGACTACTTAACCCCCTTAAGTACAAAATCATGTATCTAGCACCCTAAAATTTGCCAAACCATTCAAAAAAAACCCTGCCCTGGTTTTGCTATCCGGTTTTCTCAGTTAGCATTCCACCGTGGCAAAGGATGACATGTTGGCAGTGGGCCCTTTGTATCTTGAGGGACAGCAAATTCACATGAGCGGACAGCACATGTTCTGGAGGGAAATAGCCTTCTGCTCCCGCCAAAACACCTCCACAAGGAGACACCACGACTCGGCTGCATCTGCTGTCGCTCCCAACCACCATCACACACAGCTGCTTTGGCGGCTCCACCTGTTTGACCTTGAGACTTGAGAGGACTGGCGACGCTAGCAGATGCACTACACCACCGGCCACCTCTAGCTCGAGAGCCAAGAACGCCACCGGCCTCCTCGCTGCTCCGATCTCATTCTCTCCGGTGTCATGGATCCAGTTGCAGTTGCAGGCACGATGACGGGGTATCGGGAACCAGTGCAAGTATGCGCTCGCGCGGCCGGCAAGATCATCCTCGCCAGCGAGCACGCCGTCGTCCACGGCTCTGCTGCAGTCACGTCGCCGCCACCATTGACCTCTACACCAACTCCTCGCCCCTCCCTCTGCTCCCGCCCACCCACACACACACACCCTGGCTTCTTTTCATTCGTCGTCGCTGGCTCGCTGCTGCTGCTGGCACCCTTCTCACACAGTCCTTCCTACGAGCAGCCGAGCGGGACTGCGGGAGACGGTGGCGGTGCTGACTCCGGCGCGGTGGAGCTGGATCTCGTGGTCATGCTCGCGCCTCCGCGGGGTGCAGGGGGAGGAGAGCGCCAACTCTCGTCAGCCCGGCCTCTTCTGCGTAGACTCTCTCGTATGTCTGGCTGTCTGCTCGTCATCGTCAGCTCGATCGTGTGCTTTAACTTATATAAGGCCCGTGTTGAAAGACGTGATAATTATCTCCTGTGGGCTGTGGCTTCGATAGGATAGGTTGTGGAGTTGTATAAATATCAGCTAACAAACTCTTGATTTGCATGGTCGTGATAGTTAGGCCCCGTTTGGCAGGGCTTCACTTCACTAGTGAAGCCATTTTTTTTTGCTTCAGCTCCACGAACAGTTCCACCGGTGGAGCTGAAGCGGTTTTGGTAAACCGTTTGGCAAAATGGCTTCCCTGTGAGAGCATGTTTTTAGGGGCCTGGAGAAGGAGCCGGGAGAAGCCACTTTTTTTTGGCTCCATCCCACCCCAAATCACTATGAGAGCATGTTTTTAGGGGCTTCACAAGTGAAGCTATTTTACTTTACCCCGTTTGGTAGGAAACGGCTCTAAACGGCTCTAAACGGCTCCTGAAGCCGGTGGAGAAGCCCTGCCAAACAGGGCCTTAGTTGTGTTGATGTAGTCATACGTGAAGATAGCTTGTTGTAACAGACTCACGAGTCACGACCAGCTCTCTCGGCTTGTTAGCTTCTGTACTCACATCTATTTGTGTGGCCACTCGAGGGGCTCTTCCTCGATATAATTAACACGTACCCGTCGGACTCTAGTAAGAGAGCCGGCATTCCAAGCGCCTCTGATCAATTCACAGTCCGGTCATGCACGCACGCGCTGCGTGCCACCAGACTTCTTCCAACTGCGTCGCCACCATTCTCGTCCACGCGCTAGGTAGTAGCTGCCTAGCTGCTTCGTCTCTCTGCTTTCTCGTGCTGCGTTGCCAACGAACCAAGCGACACCGGGCAGTGCGCGGCAGCGGCGACACATCGATGGAGAAGCAGCAGCGCATCGACGGAGAAGCAGCACCAGAGATCGAGCGGGCACTGCGCGGCAGCAGCGACGTCGCCCCGGCTGCGCGCCAAGTATGAGGCAGCTCATCATCCGCCGAGCCTACGCGTTGTACTTGTACCCAACTACCCGTACGTACTCCACGCACACGCTCTACTCTTCGGCATGTTCCTTTGCCACGGTGGAATGCCAAGTGAGCAAAACCAGTGCAGGGTTTTTTTTGAATGGTTTGGCAAATTTTAGGGTGTTGGATATATGGTTTTATTCTTCAGGGGTTAAAGTAGTCCACAGGCCAAACGTGAGGAGGTTATATAGACTTTTTCCTTTTGTTAGGCATAGGCTACCAAACCTAGTCACTTAGATTAAATTAAACAGGCTTTAGTTATTTTTACTACTTTCACTGCGCGATCAACTTTGTGCAAATAGGCCCTCTTGAAATAAATCCACAAGTAGAAAATGGGGCGACTGCGCCACCATACCAAAAGTTGAGCCAAACAAGTCCTGTGAAAAGCAGAAAACCACAAGGCACTTGCCCCACCAAGTTTGTGGAATGGCTCATAGGATTCCCAAAGCATAAAAAGTTGAAAAAGAACAAATGGCATGTTGGTCAGTCGTCTTATACAGCATAAAAAACAAGATTTTTGGCTCCTAATCAGCAGACAGCACCAGGAAATACTACCAACCCACCAGCCCAATTCTATCCCAAGTCCAAGCGTCCACTAAGAAATGCACAGATTTATCGAACACGAATCCTAATCCTAAGCCAAGAGAAATATATATAATAATGGCACAAATCAGCAGTATACCCGTAGCAGCCAAGTTCCCCACGGGAAACACGGCAGGAGGAAAGAGTCGCTGTTACCTGCTCCGCGACGACGCCAGCATTGGCATAGGACTCCCGGCTTTTGGAAGTCAGCCCGGTGAGCGTGTACGCGTACAGGCCGCCAGCGAAGGCGATGGCCGGGATGACGGCCACACTGAGTAGCGCAAGCCGCCACGCCGAGACGAATCCGACGACGAGCCCGGCCAGGAAGGTGGCGATGTAGTGCATGAAGTTGCCGACCTTCTCGCCGATGGCATCCTGCACGAGCAGCGTGTCGGTGGAGACGCCGAAGACGATGTCGCCCGTGCGCGCGTCCGTGTCGAAGAACCCCACGTCCTGCCGCAGCACGGCGTCCAGGTACGCCTTCCGGAGCGCGATCACCTGCCGCTCCCCGGTGTACATCCAGCACGCGATCTCTGGAGAACGAAAGAAAATGCAGCTTCAGTCGGTGTGCAAGAAACGATAGTGCGGAAGTCTGCAAACGCCATTGTAGACTGAAGCAGCAGGCCACGCCGCCGGCAGCCGACCGGCATGGTGGACGCCGGCGAGCCCGCTTTCCGGATTCGTCGACACGAAAACGAGACAAACATGATGTACGGAGTAATTGTTAACTTTTCCCCGTTTGGTGTGATGGTGACGGGACTTGTGTAACTGAGTGGGGGTGGTCCTCGAGATGCCCCACCGGCCATCACTAGGGCCATGTTTGATACCAATAAAAAATATAAATAACAGAATCCGTCTATAATCTGTAAGATAAATCTATTAAACCTAATTAATTAGTTATTAATATATGTGTTACTGTAGTATCATATTGTTAAATCATAAATTAATTTGATTTAAAACATTCATCTAGCAAATTAGTCACAACCTGAGTAATTAGTTATTTTTAAGTCTATATTTAATAATTCCGTGTGTCAAACGTTCGACCAGATATGAGCAGACTTTTGAAGGAACTAATAAAGGCCTAGATCCTATTTCGCGAATAGGCCCCTGTACTCCATTACTATGCTTGACAAGAACCATGGTGCGTCGGAGAAGACAGGGGAATCGTACGGAACTCGAGGGGGACGGGGAATGGCGGATGGATAGGGGGAGGTCACCTGCGTAAGAAGAGACGCAGACCACCAGCCCCAGGTAGACGAAGTAGAGCGCATACTGCAAGAGAAGAGCAGAGGAAATAAATCATGACATAAACACAGGTGAGAGTTGAGACGAGAAGCGGTGATCTTGGCGAAAGAAACCATATCCGAGATAGGCAACAAAGTACAAACGGGTGAGCAAAGAATGAAGAACTGACGGACCTTGGCGACCTCATCGGTCATGGTGCGGAGATCGGTCTGGTTCTTGCCAAACCCGTTGATGAGGTCCCCGAAGAGCAGGAAGAAGAACGGCATGGCGGCGCCGTGCGCCAGCGCGCCCAGGCTGCCCGCGGCCATGAGCATCAGGTCCCACTTGTCGGCGAACGAGAAGAGCTCGTGGAACGCCACGGCCTGGTCCCCCCTCTTCTTCCCCTCCCCCGCCGCATCGCCGCCTCCTCCTCCTCCGTTCGCCACCTTGTCCGCCTTCCCGTCCGCCGCCGCCGAGTCCGCCATCGCAATGCGCTCCCCCGCCTGACCCGGACCTCCGGTAGCGCGGCTCGCACTCTCAGACCGCAGCCACGGCGCCCTGCGGCATTTGTGAAGGTGTCGCCGCTTTTGCTTGCAAAGGGAGAGGTGGAAATCCGGAAGCCGGAAGCGCCTGCTTGGGATAGCCTCGGTAACCGTGACGTGCAGGCGAGGTCTGTGGGGGTGGTGCTGGTGGTGGTGAGCTTTTGTGTTCCGCGCTGCGGTGGTCAGGTCAGAAGCTAGCGCGGCGTCGGGGCGAGTGATAAAGAAGAGGGCAGTGCAGTGTGGGCGCGGGGTCAGGGAGAGCCACAGCCCACTTCCGCTCACTGGCGGTGAGCTTTACCGCTCGCTCTGCCATTTCTTCACCAGGATTGCAATTTGCAAATTATTGAGGTTAGTTTTGTAAAAAAATATTTACCACAGATTTGATGAGTCAAAAAAAAACTATAAGTTGGACAAAAATATTTGCTAAAAATTTGGCAAACAAAAAATGTGTTTTTATATAATAAAACAGAGAAAACATATTATATAATCTAATAGTCTACTTTTGGGCCTATTTATTTTAGTTTTGGATTGTTGATCGTAGTTTTTTCATAATTGAAACTGAAACCAACTAACATACTACCTTTAATATTCAGTAGGGGGCAACCCTCCTGTCTATCTCAAAAAACACACTCCCTCCATCACTAAATAACTATTGTTTTTTGTTTCCGACTCCGTGTTGTAAGTTTAACTAGATTTGTAAAAAATATGTGTAAAATTTGTATCTTCAAATAAATTCATTATGAAAATAAATTTAACGATCTATCTAATGATATTAATTATGTACCATAAATATTATTTTTTTTATATAAAATTAGTTAGAATTATTTCTCAGAAAGCAATAATGACACTTACTTAGGGACGGAGTGAGTACCACCTTTAATAACCTAGGGACTAGACTGTAACAAGTCAACAGCCCCAGCTTGTAGCACGTTGTATGAAAAATAGTGCAAATGACCAAATTCCCTATTAGGCAGCTTGTTGAGAAAACATTGCATTACCCTTGTAAAGGGTACTTTTGGAGAAGTATGAAGATGCCCTTGTAGAGGATAGTCTCGTGCACTCCATATATGGCGATTAAATTCTTTTGTATGAACAACGACTTCAATTCGCTATGAATGATATATATTTTAATTTTCTAATGTATTTTAAACCAAGATGTCAAGTGATGCAAAAAGTCATGAAGACTTGTTGAAAATGGAGCGTGTTGTCAAGTAAGGTGAGCTGGGATGTTCCAAAAAGAATTGTTGGTACATACTCACCATAAAACATTGATAGTGATAACATTTTGCAAAAGTTATATATGTTACTCCATTCATGACCTTTGTCGTTAACACCTGAGTTTTTTCTTCACCTCTCCACTCAGTGTTCAAGCAAGAGTTTGGACCGACGTTGTATGGATTATTAGGTTCAAGCTTTGATAAGCCTCCTTGTAACCCCCGAACGTAGAGAGATGGACAAAGAGGAAAATAACTTATTGGTGGAAGTAGTTTGTGGGCGCTGCATGTTTGGGGCTATTATCGAGGACGATGGAGGGGTTAGGTATGGACAAAAAGGCGTCAAGGTGAGACTGGTCAACATAAAGGAATGTAGTAGTAACCCATACTGTGGTGCCCTAGTGGATATAGATGTAAGCGTGATTATCTGTAACTCCGTAAATAGACTTGATTTTAGAGGTGTTAACCGCATAACCCGTAAAAATTAGGCCTATTCATGCGCTCATAGTCAAAACGGTTTGCATCCCTAATGGTGGGAACTGGTGGTAGAGATGTGCAAAGGAGGTTGGGCAAGGGTAATGGATGTAGCAGTGCTTGGCATCAAGTAGGAATGACGAGGGATCAAGGTGGGAGTGAGTCAGTTCTTATAGTCTCTATCTCATCTAAAGAGGCTCTAAGATAGACAAGGAGTGTGTTTTTTAAGAAGATTTTCTTAGTACTCCCTGAGTCCTATAAAGAATACAATTCTAGTTGACATATATTGTCCTGCAACTCTACTTTGTAAGTAGATGTGATATTCTAAAAATATGTACAATATAGATATATACAGATGTGTGATATAATAAAGTATAGAGTTTACTGGTGCAATCAGTTGCTTCTGTGTAATGAACACCAATGGAGAATAATATTGTAAAAGTATATAGGTTTTTTGTTGTTGTGTGCTATGTTTATTTTTTCGATTTGTCAGAATTGCAACCGGCTACAAACTCACATACTTTTCTTTTTTTATTTGTCGTTAGATTTTACTGCAGCAGTGAGTCTTCTCGATAAAAGGTTCTTAGACACTTCTTAAACTTTTCATATCATATGATTTTTCATTGAATATATGTAGGAGTACGAACATCATCATCTCGTGAGAAGAAACGGACGGTCAAAGTTGCTATAATAAACATGTTATTGACAAAGTTGTATTATTACGGTAGAAACTAGGGGATGTTTGTAGGAGGTGTAACATGTGGATGTTGTATGGGGTGTTCGGATACTAATAAGAAAACAAATTACAGAATCCGTTAATAATATGAGAGAATTTCTTATTTGACACCAGAGAAATGACCCGTTCCTTTTTTGACCCTCAAAATTTTTTCGTTTTCTATTTGACACCGAGTTCAACTTTCATTCCTTACATGACACTCTGTTGCTTTTTTCATCCATCCACTGTTAACTGCACTGTGAAATGACGATTTTGCCCATGTGGGCCCCACCATCCTTCTCCCTCCTCTCCAGGTGGCCGCGTCCTCCCCCAGGAGACTAGGACGCGGTCGCCGCCGCCGAGGTCCACCTTCTCGGTGCCGCGGAACTTCCAGCGTAGGCGGCGGACGTGGAGCACGCGATCGCCGTCGACGGAGATAGACATGCCGACCTTGGCCCTGTCCCGCTCCCGCCCCTGGCCGCCCTGGGCGGCGGCACGCGAGACGAGATCCACCGAAAATCCCGCTGCTTGCACAAGACGACAGACGAGGTCCGGTGCTCAGGCCTCCTCGTCCGTCGCGCATGGACACATGCTTTCATGGCCGCGAGACGAGGGACGGGCCCGCCCAGGGGGCGCCACGCCTTGGTCTTCCTGTAGAGCCTCCTCCGCCATGTCCCCATGACGACCGCCATCTCGCCGTCCACCACGACGGCGACGGCACTCCGGCGAGGGCTCGGGAGCCACCCGAGGGCGGGAAGCGCGACGGAGAGGTCCCAGCCGTGCTGCCCAGCCACGCTGCGGTCCCCCGACGCTGAAGCGCTTGACCAGCGCCGCCGCCACAGCAGCCCACGGCCGCACGCGCCAGCGACGGCCACCGCCGCCTCCTCGTCGTCGTCTAGATTTCGCCACCGCTGTTTTGGACGCCGCCCGCGAGAGGACGCGGAGCACGGCGCGGAGGTCGAGCCCCAGCCACAAGCGCCAAGCAACCAGTGATAGCAGCAAGGGCGCGGAGGAGAGGAGGGAGAAGGGTGGTGGGGCCCATAGGGGCAAAATCGTCTTTTCACAGCGCAGTTAACGGTGGCTGGACGAAAAATGCAACGGAGTGTCATATAAGGAATGAAAGTTGAACTCGATTTCAAATAGGGAACGAAAAATTTTTAGGGCCAAAAAAGAAACATGTCATTTGTCTGGTGTCAAATAAGAAATTCTCTCTAATAATATGTGTGAACGAATTTGTGTGTATTTAGTTTTGTATTAAACATTCGATGAGATAGTTATTAAAATTTAGGAGACCTAGGGCGCGTTTAGATGTCGAAATTTTTTGGTTTTGGCTACTATAGCACTTTCGTTTGTATTTAACAATTAGTGATTAATTATAGACTAACTAGGTTTGAAAGTTTCGTCTCGCGATTTTCACCTAACTGTGTAATTAGTTTTTTATGCATGCTTATGCCGTCAGATTCGATGTAATGGGTACTACGTAAATTTTGTTGGAAACTAAACCGGCCCTTAGCAGTACGGTTGAATGGTGAAGGAAAAACGGCCACACCACACGAGCCAGTGACATGAGCAATCAGACAAGAGTTCTCGCTAATCGCAGTTACGAGTTGACCAGGGGCCTGCGCCTGCGCCTGCGCAGCGCAGTCGCGAGTGAGCGGCGCCTTGGGCTCACTGGCGGTGACGCCACCGTCGGGGCGCAGCCGCAGCCCGCAGGCAGCGCATGGGGAGGAGTGCAGTAAAATAAAGAGGAGAGAGAGAGAGAGAGGAGGGGACGAGTCGAGGCGAGCCGGTGCTGGTGGTCCAGGGCAGCCGCAGAGCACAGGCAGGAGTCGTGATTCCTGAGACTGCTACTAGTAGCACGCAGGCAAGCACAGGTCGCTGCCCCTGCCTGCCTGTGCCGTGATTCCGCAGGGTTCAGGTTCACGGCGCTCCGCCCATGTGCCCTGGCCGGCTGGCCCTGTGGCCTCCTCCGCTCTCGCTCCCCTGCCGTCCGGTCCCGTTTGGCCTATGGCAACTTAGCGAGGTCGCCCCGGCTGACGTGGGCGGCTCCGACGCTCTGCGCTGCGCGGCAGGCGTGTTTAACTCGCCGAACGGCCGGCATGGCAGGCGGGCGGCGAAAAAGGCAGCTGGTTTGGCTGGGCGTCGATGGCGCGGACCCGGACGGACGGGCCAGCCAGCGCCAGGGACCGTGTGCCCGTGTGGCCTTGCGGGATTTTCCAACGGGAGGTCCATTGGCGTACCCTGGTCGCCACATGTGCCGCGGCCGAACGCGAGGTGGTGGGGGAGCTGGGAGCAGCAAAGGAAGTGTTGTGGTCGTTCCGGGGAGCGTCAGATACTAGGCTAGCACACCGTACTCCGTACGTACTAGGTACTAGAGACTAGAGAGAGAGAGAGAGAGAGAACCGTTAGGTTACTGTGGGAGATCAATCTCGTTCGCCGGTTCGTCCGAACTAATCACACGCTCGGCCGAGGTACACCGTACACTCAGCCGAGGTAGTACACCCTACCGTTGTGCACCGTCGTAAAGACACTTGCCAATTCGTCGCGGTCCTCGCCGTCGTCCGTCGGGCACGAAACGGGCCAGAGCGCACACTCGGGTCGGGCTTTGTTGTTTGGGTTTGTTTAGATTGAAGTTAGAAATTAGTATTGATACTGTAGCACTTTCGTTTGTATTTGATAATTATTGTTCAATCATGGTCTAACTAGGCTCAAAAGATTCGTCTCGTAATTTACAATCAAATCTGTATAATTAGTTATTTTTTTATCTATATTTAATACTTTATGCATATATCCAAAAATTTAATGGAATAGAGAGAGTGAAAAAACTTACAATCTAAACAAGCTCTTGGGATCGCGGAACCCTGCGTGACTCGGCCAATCAAATCAGACGTGGGTACGGACCGACGCGAGAAACCAAACCATGGCACGATGCGAGCTGTTGTGACCGCCGAGCCGGCACCGGTAGTGGTAACTGACGCCACGCGTACGCGGCGATGGAGCTTCATCACAGGAGCCACAGCGACCAACGTACGATATGTCGTGACATGTCATACACATACATAGGTGTTTAATTAGCGCAAGCTCATGTAAAGCAAAGCAAACGAAGGTGTCAGTACTCCAAAGTGAGCTCGGTCGGCAGCGAGGAGCGAGCTACTAGAGCTGATGGTGATGATGGCGGCTCGGAGAAAGTGTGCCGTGCCCTCCACAGGTCCGCACGCGAGCTAAAATAATGGTGGCGCCACGTGGGCGCAAGTGTTCTTTACACTAGACTAATTGCAAATTCCCAATCAGAGTGTGAATCCAAACTTTGACAGGCATTGAAAGGTGACGCCGTAGCGCCTGAATGACCAGGGCACCTCCAAAATACTCTATACTACTCGTACAAGAAGATTTCCCCTTTTTCAATTCAAAAGACGAATACAGTACGTACGTACTGCCCACTAGCTTTGCATTGGCAGGATCAGCCGAGTGTGCGACAAACAAGCTGTTGGCTGGTTTGTTTCTAACTGATAAATGTAACTGATGCTAATTTGTTATGACAAAATTATTGTATCAAGCCCTGGCCAAAACAACGACCTAACAGACTGAAACTGAACACGGCCGCTTTCCTCACCGTAGGGGATCTTTGAACCGCGCGAAAGCAAAATTTGACACAACACTGGTAAGCTGGGCTGCTATGCTACTGATGGAGACCCTTTTTGACTGTCCGTGCCATGCCTCGGTATCTTTCCGCGCGGATGAATCGGTCGACGAACTCGGCCCGGCCGGATCTGGTTCGTCGATCACGACGTTGACGGCTACGCTAGCATTTTCCGCACTGGCGCGTGATTATGCTGAAATTCGGTTTACCCACGATGTTTATACTGAAATATTGGGAGAGAAAAACACTATCCATGATCGAAAAGTAGTGTTGAATGAGCATTTGTCCTGTTCGCTTGAGTTTATTCAGTACTAATTTTCAGCAATGGAACATTATTTTCCTCTCATAATATTTATAAGTCAAATTTTAGCATAAGCATGCTGACAGCGCTTCCGAATATAGTCTGTCCAAATCACCAACCGGGTGATGACTCGTGTTGTTCCTGCTGTTTACGGCCTGAAAATTTTTGACCTTGTGCTATCACTCTATGGTACTGGTACAGTACGTACTGCTGCTTATACCTCGGTGGTTACCGGTTGCTACTTCTAGAGGTCTGTTAGCTCGTAGGAATTCTGAAGGAATTTAGATGGTTTAGAGAAATATTGAAGAAATTTATGAGAGAAAAACACTGTTTTGAATAAAAAAAGCGGGGTTAAGTCAGATTTAAGGGCAGCGAACGGGCCTAGAATAACTGCCAGGATCGAGCAGAGTTTGCCTTGGTCGTTGTAAGTTCATCGGGAAAACGGGAAAGCCTTTTCAATGGTTATGATCCATCCAATCCAAGTCAAAAGGGCAGTGAATACTTCCCTCTGTTTTTGTTTATCTGTCGCTAATGATTTACTGCAACAACGTTGACCATACGTTTTTTTTCCCTACGTGATGTAAGATCTATTATCTTGTCATCAGAAGCCACCGCATTAATCAAGAGGGTCTAAATATTCCACATTAATCCAATAAAAAGTTATTCCATTAGATTTTATAAAATGGCTTAAATTAAGTAAAAATGTTAATAACTAATACAATAAAAATAGTATAAAACGTAAAGCAACAAATTAAGGAAAAAAAAGCAAGTTGATTCCATATGTATTGGAAAGAAAAGTACCTAAATAAAGAGTCTATGTAAAACACGATTACTAAAGGGAAAATTCATATGCCAATGAATTGTATGATGATTTAATATCTTAGATTAGAAATAAAGAGTACATAACTAACACAATTCATATATAGCAAAAGCAGAACAACAATTTAAGAAGAAATAGCAATTTGATATCTATATATACGGGTTATGAGAAGAAAAGTACCTAAGTAAAGAGTCCATATAAAAACAAGATTAGTAAAGCCAAAAATTGAACTATGAAAAGTTACAGTTTCTTCTCCAAACAAATCGGAAAAAACACCTGAACAAATAATCTATATAAATTATAATTAGAAAATAAATAATATTTGAATTGAAAATTACAAAAAACAAATAGTCATATGGTTTCCATATGTTAAACAAAACACGTAAATATAAAATTAATGGTATTACTATAGGTAAAGTTAAAAATGTAATTTCTTTGGTCTCATTGGATAAAACGTTGGTCATATAGGTTCAGATTACAATGGTCTAGATCTAACAAAAAGATACAAAAAAAAGACTCCAATACAAATGGAACAAGTATAAAAAATATAATATAGCGTCCATAATTGAAAAAACAATGTATCACATATAACGTCTATGAGAGGAATCATACACATGCATAAAACTAAAGAGTTACCAAAGCCAGGCATCAATGTTTTTGACATATTCGGCTGTTCATTATTGGTTGATTTACGAAATTTGGTTTTAAATTTTGGTTGGTGCTTTGGTTTATTGTGAGAGAAAAACATTTGTTGGTTTGACTAATTTGGGCTACTTTGAAACCAACCAAAAAATTCGATCCCATGCCTCTCTTTTCCATGTGGGGCTTTTCGCCTCCCGTCTTATCCTGCCTACTCGTTTTATCTGAGTCGCTCTTTCTCCATGTTTCTAGTGGCCGGCCGAAATGTTTTGGCATCACAGTCGACATTGACGGAGACACGATAAAAGCAAGAAACACCGATTGCACGATGATCAATGGATAAAATACGCCGACTTTCATGGAAATTGCTTAGGGGAACCGGTTGCAGTGGGTGATATTTTGATAAAATCACAGGAAAAAAAAACAATTGACTTTGATATCTTGTTACATGTAACAAGTCAATCGACGTCCAATGCACATGCATGAGAGTTTCACATGCAATGCAATGGGCATCATTCATCTCTTTTTCTTTGTGAGAAACTATTCGCAAGTAGAAACAAACATGATCACCCAACATGGCCCACAACAGTGTGGTCGAGTGACATATCGATAGTGTGGTCGAGTGGCATGGATAACATGCTTGATATTAGTAGCTCACTCCTATTATTGATGGTTCCACTTTTTATTTAGGAAGGCTTGAAGCGTCGATGGACGTTGGCGCATTGACGGTCCTAGGTGGTGATTGGTTGAAGTAGTGGTGGTTACTTGAGCAGAGCTATATGATGAATCTAGTGATACTTTAGGGCTTAAAGGGCAACTGCAGATCCATGAGAGAAGGTGCACGGTAATAAAAAATTAATTTTACAAGGACGTGTAATTGAACAATTTGTGAAAGATTTAGACAATGATTTTGTTGAGGAACAGAGCTCACCAAGAGAAAATTGAAGGCTACTATGATTTGGCCTCGCCAGGGAATAGGAACGAGAGGAAACAAAGAGCAAATAGAGAAAATAGCTTGAAGCTAAAAACCAATCGGTAATATCTCTATTAATAATTTTGTGGCGATAGACACTCCCTCCATCTTGAAATACAAGGCCTGCACGTATTTTAAAATTGAAACTTTGTTAGCTTTGACTAATAATTAGCCTACACGTAGTAAAAAAATAGATATATTAGATTTGTATTTAGAAATACTTTCTAGTGATAAAATATTTTGTTACTATAAATTATAGTCACAATATGTTTCTCAAGATAGTTACGTTCAAACAAATAAACAAATCTATTTAAAAATATTTTCATATATAAAAATTAAAAATTAAAAAACTAGGTACTCCCTCCGTCCCCACCCCCCCCCCTCACAAGAAAATGCAATCCTACCATTCGAATTTTGTCAAAAAAAATGCAATCCTACAGCCGGTGCCATCTCCTCTGCACATCCTTGTCTTCCAGAAAATTCCCGCAAAGGTTAATTAATTATGTACAAGAGTATTTTGGTAATTTCGCTAGCTGCCTTGGTATACGTGTTTGGTCCTATGATTGCGCTTTTTTTTTTTGGACAGAGTGTTATCCTCTAGACATACTAAAAATTAAATTAAAGGTATCTAAAAATTTTATAGAAGAAGACGCAGTAACCAAAAGTTGGCAAGTCGTTAAACAATAAGCGCCCCTGCTGTTTCAGCAGCATGTTGGCTCTGGCAGAATGGCCAGACTGCAGAAATGATTGGAGTTGCCGGCACTGCATCAGATGATATGTGGTTTATGGTTTTCACAAAATTTACAACTCACATCGATAGTGTACACAGTACTGTATAATAATAATAAACCGAAACTGCTGCCACACAGTGGTATCTTGTTGGGTGCTTTCAGTTTCAGACCTTCAGTGCCTCGCATGTTTGCGATCTGTTCATGGGCACGCTTTACAGGGAGGAACAGATACGCTGATAAAGCCGGTTTATTTTCTTCCGTCCTTCCTTTCTTTCTTTCAAGCTCACTGGAGGTTGTCGATGACGATGACGATGACGATGAGGAGATGAAAAAAAAAGGGCTGCCCTGTGCGATTCCTCTCCCTCGGGACGTTTTCTGTATCAGCTTCAGCTACTCCTTCCTATCTTCGTCGTCGTCTGGCTGGCTTGGAGATACTCCTCCTTCTCCGAACCCACCCGATCGATCGTGGTCGTGTGCATCTGCTTGGAAGGTAGCAGCAGCAAAGCATACGACCATACTCCTACACTATACAAAGTGTACAACAGGAGAGTACGAAACGATGGAAAAGGAGGTGCATTTTGGACTTTGGAGTATGAAATGCATGTGTAGTGGGGCATGCACATGACAGCGCTGATTTGGTTGCATTGCTTGGGTAATCCTGCACAAGTTGCAGAATGTTTTAGGCCATTATTTCATTTCATTTTATTATATATTAACCCATCCAGCCTACCACTGCGTGCATGCTCTCTTCACACCGAGACTCATTCGAGGCAGAATGAAGGAAGATGGATGGCCAGCCTTGCTTTTGTACTAGCATTAGCATATGTATAATACTATAGCTTTAAGGTAACCCCGTGCATGATTAGGGTTCGTGGGAGGCATGATCCTTCTCGGGGAATAGAGTACGCGCCGTATGTTTCATGGCTGGTCCCCTGCGATGTCGAGGATTAAGCTGGAATGAATGGATTGATTATAGGATGCTGGGTCTCGATCGATCTGCAACCACGCCAACGTACCTGGCTTCCATGCAACATCCCAACCACTGCTACTCGCATATGCCTGGCGGGCAGAAAAGGTCAGGGAAAAGCCAACAAAGCTCCGAGCTGTGTGTGTGTGAGCAGCGCCGAGCCGAGCGAGCTAGTTAATCGCCTGATGCTAGCATAGCCGTTAAACTAATCGTAGCCCCAAGATAGACAGCATCATTGCGCTATCTGACCGTCTCCGTCAGCCATATGCATACAGATACAGTATGCATACATGCTGGATTGCTGGTTAAAAAAAAAAGAAAGGGCCGAAGAGAAGAGTCTGGAGCAAGAGCCCCAGATCAAGGATAAAAGTCCGGCGATTTAACAGCTTTTGCACGGTAACCAAAGTGTCACGGAGTCTCTGGCAGTGGACAGTGGTCGTACGTACTCCTCCTAGGGGCAGCAGCTGGTTGCCTGCCAGTCACTGTGGCCGAGACTGTTCAGATGAGGCAGGTGCGTTGCGTGCGTCCAATCTGCTGGGCCTGGGGCGAGGGCTGCGGTGCCGGATGCTCGCTCGCCTGTTGTGTTCTGTTCCACTGTTCCTGTTCCGTGCTCGCGAGAGCCTGCCTGCCGCTGCACCGTGCCCGGCTGCTTCGCTGTGCTCTGCAAGCTCGGCGCGGCGCGGACCCAGGCGGTTGTACGCCTTCCCTTATGTTCTCCCTCCGTGGACGTCAGGACGATAACGACGGGACGACGAAACAGCACGTCACTCCCTGCTCGCCGTCCTCGGATCCACCCACGATCGCCGATCAGATGGCGCCAGCCGCGCAGGAACCACCGAGCCCAGGAGGCCAGGAGCCACCACTCGGACGGAGCCGGGAGCGCCGCGCGCGCGACGAGCAGCCTTTTGCCTTTTGGGGTTCGCGGACTCTGCAGCTTGCGAGTGGCTGCCCCTGCCCGGCGATCGTGTCGTGTCGGCGAGACAGACACGATGAGAACTGAAAAGCAGCTGCGGTAGTCGCTCTTTTTCCCACAGGATGCAAGCGGCGCGGGCCTGCCTCCCCTCGGTCGTCCGTGTCCCGCGCAATATCTATTATAATCACACAGTCATACATATAGCCGAGTACATCTTGTAAATAGATAATATATTATAGTACGTGAACGAGACAGAGATTAAAGGAAGGAGTAGTGCTAGGTTATCGATCGTCATAGGCCTTCGATCCAGAAACGTCGGCCATGGCCGTTGTGTCGGTGTCTGCGCGAGGGCAGCGACGATCGGTGAGGACGGTGACGGCGATGGGCGGTGGCGACCGACGGTGAAGACCGGTGGCGGCGCAGTGCAGTGGTGGTGGTGCTTCCCGTCACTGGCTCCGCCCCTCACTAGATCGGATTAGTGTTTATCGGTGGGGGGTTCGGCTCAGGCGAACCTCGTACTCAGAGCCGCTGGCCCCCACCTCAATATATAGCGCAGTGTGACAAGGGCCCTCCAGCCATAGTGGGCTGGGCGCCCCCGATCAGGGCGCGGATCAAAGGCCTAACTGGGCCGTTGGGCCCAGTTTAAGATTAGAGATCAATCTAACTATCTCCTTCTTGATCTCCTACCATCTTTCAATTTCATATCATTTACTTTTATTCATTCCATTACAGATTAACGCATAGAGCATGTTTCATCGTCACGGTCAATTGCCGATAGATTTAACAATTACAACACACCACTCTGTTCTGAAATAGATACTTAACTTTGTGCCTTCTTTTATCCAGGAATTATAGGCTTTCTCTTAAACCAATACCTGCTACATGTTCTCTGAACACGTTGGGTGGTAAGTCTTTTGTAAGTGAATCCACGAACATTTTTTCGGTACTTATATGCTCAAGACTTATGACATGATCCCGGACATTATCTTTAACAACATAATACTTTATGTCAATGTGTTTGACAGCACCACTTGACTTATTGTTATAAGCATACTGTACTGCCGGATTATTATCACAGTATAACTTAAGTGGTCCATAGATGTCGTCAACCACCTTCAAACCGGTATGAACTTCTTTAGCTAGTTCACCTGTCCCGCTGCCTCATAACACGCTACAAACTCGGCATACATTGTGGACGATGTAGTGACGATTTGCTTTGAGCTTTTCCATGAAATAGCTCCCCCTGCGAGAGTGAATACATATCTAGACGTAGATTTTCTATCATCTCCCGCATAATCAGAATCTGAATATCCCACTATATGGAGTGAATCTGATCTTCTATACATCATAAGGCTTTTCGTTCCTTGCAAATAACGCAAGACTTTCTTTACTAATTTTCAGTGTTCTGTTCCAGGATTGTTCTGGAATCTGCCAAGTAACCCGACAACAAATGCCAAGTCAGGGCGCGCACATACTTGAGCATATTGCAAGCTTTCGACAACTGAAGCATATACAACCGTTTTCATTTGATCGATCTCATACTGATTCTGGGGCATTCAAAATCCTCATCTCTGTCACCCTTGACCATAGGAGTAGGTGAGGGACAACATTTGTGCATATTGAATTTCTTTAAGATCTTTTCTATGTATGCTTTTTGTGACAGTCCTAATACCCCTTTACTTCTATCTCGGTGAATCTCGATCCCTAGAACGAACGAAGCTCCACCAAAATCTTTCATATCAAATTTTGAGGACAAAAACTTTTTTGTCTCTAGTAGTAGACTGACATCACTACTAGCAAGTAAGATATTGTCGGGTTCATAGACCCGGAGTCCCTCAAAGACCGGCTTCCATGCCAAGGCTCGGCCCAAACAGACAGCACACAGATCATGTGTCGGCCCAAGGGTCTAGAGCAACAGGCCCAAAGGGCGGTCCAGTCACCGACCGGAAGGTCTGGCCGAAAACGAAGCGCCCGCTCGTTGACTACTTCGGCCCATCTCTCCAACCGGAGCGCTCGCTTTGGACTCCAGCCACCTCCGGATAGCCTCTCCGATCGGAAGGACTGGCCCAAAGTGCTACTTTCGACTCTGACCCCGCATCTCCGACCGGGGTTCACAGAAACCCTACTCACCGCTCTTCTCCAACTTGCAACCCAGGGCCGACTGAGAGCCATCCGACCGAGGACGCCCGCTCGGAAGAAACCAGGGGACAAACAGAGAAAGCAAGCCAAGAGCACACAAGTCAAAGCACGCTACCAGGGACCATACCCAGAGCACCTGTGGGAACAGTGCTCTGCAACCATCCTAACACAAACAATATTATAGGCGCCGACATTTACCCCTACAGTGTTGTGGGCACCGTTAACTCCCATATGGTAAGGCCTCCCACGTGCCTCTAGGGCATCGATAGTGTTATGGGTGCCGGGATTTACCGTGTCAGGTGAACGTGGTGAGACTCCTCACATGCCTCTAGGCATCAACGGTATTTTACAGGTACCGACATCTACCATTCCCAAAGAAGGCAACATGACTTCCCACGTGCATCTGACATTCTACGGTGATATCAACAGTGTTGTGGGTGCCTACCATTATCTTATATCCACCGGCATGGGCGACAAAGCCCAATAGCATACGTACCCTCACCCTCTTATTTGTAAAGCCATCCCTTTTGTCTATAAAAAGGGATGCGCTCCATCCAATAAAGGGGCCTCTTTTTAGTCCTTTCAAGCAAAAAACCATCATCGATCAAGTTCATCGGCTCACAACCATAGAACTGTCGGGTTCACACCCCAAGCATGCACTTGAACACTTAGCTCATAGCGTAGCTCCCGTCACTCTTGGCCCTTCCGACCGGAGCCGACCGGACCTCTTCTATACCCCATCTTTCTCCTTCTCGTTTGTAACCCCACTACAAACTTCGAGCACCTGGGCTCAAGAATAAAGTCACTAACCGACCCAAACTAGACGTAGGACACGTTGCCTGAACCAGTATAAACCCAGTGTCATTGAGTGCTAGGCCACCTCCGATCACAACGTACGGTAAAACTACAAATATTTACTAGTTGGTCATATTCTGCACCGACAGTTGGCGCCGTCCGTGGGGAAGACACTGTACGTTCAACACTTTTTGGCCATCGGATGGCCCACTTTTCTGCCACCCTCGCCGTGGCGGCCTCGGGCGATACGATTCGCTTCGGCTCGCTGGAGTTTCCCGCACTCTCACCTGTTGAGATGCGGGCTCCCCCAGTCTTCAGGCCATCCTAGGTTTTCCTCTTTGGAAGCCTAGACTTCGTCGCCGATCGGCTCGGCATACTACACCTCCAAGAGCAGGCACACGTTCCAGCACCCGTCGAAGGGACGCCCTCCATCAACTCCGGGACGCACGACTTCGACGACGCGGCATCTGCGCTTCTTTCCGAGCAAACTCTCTGCTCAAACCCCGCTGTGAGTAATGTATCCGCTGTTATTTACTTACTATTCTCTATCTTCCGCCGATTACCCGGCAGAACCCTGTTGTCCCCGACGCAACCGCTGTACGACCGGTCCCCCTATGGCCTCGCGTCTTCTGCAGACTCATACGCCCGGGGGCTCCGAATTCGTGTGAATGATGAGCTATGCTTCCACCTGTTTCCTCAACCTCATGGATGACGATGGCGAGAGTGATGGCTCCAGCATCGGCGACATGGCGCCTAGCCACCGTCCGTCCCGGGAGTGCGCCATGGCGGACACTACGGGACACCCACCGGCGGAAGGACAGTCCTCACGGGCTCGAACCTCTCCGGACCCTCACGCAGAGACCTCCGAGCTCACACTTGAGCACGGGGAGGAATTACGACAACGGTGGCTGCATCAGCCACCGACTGCGCCACCACGCTCGGCGACATCGTTGTGCCCCGTGCCCATAGGCCGACGGGCGGCGCTCGGGGTCGCGCCCATCGGGTCCAGCACAACACCATGGACAGGGGGAACGATCCCCCGCACTTTGCTCGGGTGAACTAGAACATCGCCGCCGCAGCAATGCTTCTGCGCGGCCTGTCCGAGCTAAACGACCCTCATGAATAGGCGATCCACTGGAACCTCTGGGCACTAGTGGAAACCGCCGCCGTTCAACAAGCCGAGTGTTCGGTATCGCGACGCCGACTCGCGGCCTCGCTCCACGTCAGGGTAACGGGGACACAGCAGATGGGACGCTCCACCCGATCGCCGCTACGATCATCGAATGCGGTACAGGAGGCCACATCGGCACCTCATCTTAACCTAACAACTGCTCCACACTGACCGCCTATGCATGCATGGCTCGGACCGAGCTAAGGCACACGCAGCAGTGACCGGAGTCCCAGCCTTGATGGCCTGGGACCACGGACCTCTATCCAAAACCCCCAACAAACGCCGCCCCCGCTGCGCTCCGACGATGGCCGAGGCAAGGGCAAGGCCAAGCGTCGAGATCAGGATGAGGGCCCCTCCACGCAAGGGGGAAAAAGAACAAAAAGAATCACCGCCGACCGGCCAACTCCGCGTTAGTCGACACGGCTGATCAAGCAGGCACGCAGACCCGGCAGGACCCTTCGGGCCACTTCCACGAGCTCATGGAGAGCCTATGCACCAACCATGACTACCCTATAAAACACCTCTACAAGGATTGGCAGCTCCTAAAGCGCCTTCTACAACAGACCAACAGACCAAAGAAAGAAAAAGGCAAAAAAGCAGCAACCGTGAAAGGGGGCACGACGGGCAAGGATCCGGACGACTGAAGAATGAAGTGATATGACCGGACGCCTACCGACCAAAGGACAACAACGACGCCTTTCTCTCCAAATGCCTAGAACAGCTATGTCGCTTTTTCCCTAAAGTTTCAGTCTTACCATTGTTTACTTAACCTACGCTCCTATAAGAGCAACCCGACCCAAACACTCTTTTGGCCCGGGTCGCTCGGGGGCTCCACTATGGTACACTACTACCTCTATGTTTTGTTTACTATCATATGGTGAAATTCCTTCCTACCCAACCAAAAGGATAGTTTGTTCCTTTAAATTGCCTTACGTAGCTTTGTTTTAAAAACATTCTGACCGATCGCACCCCGCCTTTCCCTACGGTTATGAACAGCCAAGCCCCGCGGGCCATGCCCTGGGCTCCCAAGGCCGTAGCCTATGGGACAAATGGGCAGGTACGAGAAAGAAAGAATAAAAAACAAAATTATGCTAAGGGAAAACTAAGGAACAAAGGGGAACAAGCTCCCCCGAACGGAGTGACTCCATCATAGAAAACAAAACAGACCATAGTCATTAAAACAGATAGGAAAGTTTACACAAGGGCTCCTCCATGAATTTAAAACTTTCTAACACTCACTAAACTACTTATATTTCACAAGCTATCGGACCGACCCGGCGGCATCTACTGTCGGCGCAACCGACAAGGGTGCAGGCTGCTCACTCCCTGGCGGCACGACATTTGGCTCGGCCAAAACCGGGGCGACGTTCACCTCTGACCCAGGCTCCACGCCGTCCGTAGGCTGGGCAGCGTCTTCCTTGCGCATGCTTTTGGCCATATCTTCATGGCGGACATCCATCACCCACTAGGCAGAGACCTGATCTACCACCGACCTTCCGTGCGGCAGTAGGCCCTCCCCGATCGACTGGATGTCCTCCATGCTCAAGCCTTTAGCATACCCGCTATAGATGGCAGCGAATTCCAGGTTCGGGTGGTGCGTCGCCACCGAAGTCAGCACCCCTGACGCCCTGTAAAACAGCCCACTCCTGATAAGGTCCCGAATCGCATCCGGGACCTCCGCCAGCTGGACCGCGGGCGCGCTAGTGCCAGGCGCCGACCCGAAGACGTCCGAGATGACAAGCTGGGCAACGTTGCGGATCTGGTCAAGATCCCCCTCGAGAGCATGTCGCCCTTCATGGGACTTGGCCAATTCCTCCGTATTCCGGCTGAAGGTCGCCTTGATCGTCTCCTGGTCCCGCTCCAGCGTCTTCACCTTTCCACCCAGCTCTAAGAGAAGAGCGACAAGCTCAAAAACAGGCTGAATGAAAAAACCAACAACGAAAAACAAAAAAGGTACGTACCGACGCGAAAGTTCTCAAGGGTGGAGAGATCCTCTACCTGCCAGGCCGCCTGCTCGCGCAACCGGGCACATGCGTCCTCCGTCCCCATCACCCGGCCCCGGACCGCGAGCACCTCCTCGTCCGCCTCCGATCGGGCCTTCCGCTCTGCCTCTAGGGCCGTCTGCGCCGACTCCAGGGCGTTCTGCGCTGACACCAGAGCGGCACGCTCTGGCTCAAGGGCCACCAAGGACTCTCGCAACGCTACCTCAGTGTTCGCCAGGGATGTCCGCAACCACGCCTCAGTCTCCGCCTGACGGGCCCTCGGTGCCTTGAGCCCTTGCTCGGCGGCAGCCGCCCGCTCGGCTGCACGCCACCCCTCCTCCCGTGCCACAGTCACCTCGGCCACCCGGTCCTAGGACTCGCGACAGGCGGACGCTAGCTGATGTTCGAGCTTAGCCATCCGGGCATGCTCCATTCGGAGAAAGCGGGACTTACCGGACGACGTCCCCTTTAGTCTCTACGAAAAACAAATATGCTAAGGCAACCAACAAAAGATTCAGAGGTCAAGGACAAGTATACGAAACTCACCTCCGCGGCGAGCTGTAGGTCGACCTCGACCAACTGCTGAGCGGACTTAACCCGTTCTTGCACGTCTCCGAGCTTCGCAGATATAGTGGCGAGTTCGGACAATGCGGTGTGCCCATGCTCCCCAAGGATGTCCCAGAGCTGACACTCCTGGGAATCCTGGAGGACGAACCGTACCTTCGTCGGGTCCTCAGGGTAGGGCCACTCCAGGTCACCCTCCGGTAGCCCGTCGGAGGGCCTCGCCTTCGATTGGACCACCGCCAGCTCCCACGACGACACCAGTGGCCCCGCCATATCATCCGCCTCGTCGTCGGATCGGATGTCCAGCACCTTGTTTACATGGACCACCGCCTCCGCCGCCGGATGTCCCGACTCCGTCCCGGCCGTGCTCTCCCCCGGCGCCTTCGGCTCTGACTGCGCGGGCGAGCCATGCAGCCCTCAGCCTGGCTAGGTAGGGAGCTCGGTCTCCCTCTCCTCTTCCACCACGGTCGGTGGAAGAGGGGCTACGAGGGTCACGTCCGACGCAACCTCCGCCATCAACACCGGGTTCACCGCCAAAATCACCGCCGCCGCCGTACCGACAACCGACCCGAGGGGCACCACCCCCCGGAAGGGAAGGCTTCACCACCGTCACCCTATTCCCCCTGTCGCTTACCGCGGTATGCTGTAGGGTGGGCCTCCAAGTCTCCTGCACAAGAGTTGGGGCAATGCTCAGCCCCATCATCGCCCGGCCACTAACAAAAAGATGCAGGTAAGTCGCACTCCGAAAGGACTCAACAGCAAAAGATCAAAAACAAAGAAAGAAAAACATATTGGGACAGCGGCATGACTCTGAAGGCATGATCCGACATCGATGGGCCTACAGGGCATGGGCCACTCCATAGCTGCGACCCGTGCCCCCTCACCTCGCCTGGGGACGGAGTCAACCCAACCGGCTCCTGCTCGACCGGCGGGTCACCGCAACCGTCGGCCCGGACTCCCTGACCGGAGCAGGGGGCGAGGCATCCTCCGGCTGCGAGTCGCGCAACGCCCGGGCGCCAGTCTGCCTCTCAGACCGCCCGGCTTGCTCAACCGCTTCCGCGACGGGCGAAGCCTCCCCCGGCTGCGAGCCACGAGTCGTCACTGGCCCCGACAACGCACGAGCACTAGTTCGCTCCTCGGACCACCCCACTCGCTCGGCCACATCCCCTATGGGCAGCGACAGGAGCAACGACGCCACCGAAGAGCGTGGTGACCGCGTCCGCTTTGATGCCCGTTCGCCAACGGCGTCCGCGCTCGATGTGCGCTTCTTTGGCGAGAGCCACCACACGCCGCGTGGCCTCCTACCACCACCAATGAATGTCGCTGTAGGGTCGTGACGCCCCTTCGAGGTCACAATGACCTCCCGACTCTCTGCCCCCTCGGTCGAAGACGTGTCGTCCACCTCTGTGGAATCCTCCGACCGGAGCTCCAGCTCGACATCGGCCCTATCTTCCCCGGCCTTCACCCGACGGGCAACCTCCTTCTCCTTCTCATACTTCCGGTGGGCCACGTCAGCCTTCTTCTTCTTCCTGGCATCTGCCGCCTCCTTCTGGGCGTCCTACTTGGCCATGCCCTCCGGACCCTTGGGAAGGTGCGGCCGGGACTTGTAATTTCCAAGCCCCTGCGGAACGTGTGACTCCCAATCAAAAAAGAAAAATACACACATAGGAAAAGCAGAGGAAGACATGCAGGCTAAGGAGAAGGGAGCATACCAAGGTGGACATGATCGAGGAGTTGAAAGGCACGGGCCTCCCTTCGACCCTCTCTCTCGGGCTTCAGCTGCAGCACCCGGCCAATGCAACTCTAGACCTCGTCGTCCGATAGATCCTCCGGTGACACGCGGTCTAGGTCCAACGGCTGCTGTACAGCCACATCGATCGTGTCCTCTCCGCCAACGGCGTGACCCAGCGATGGAACAGGGTGTGGAACACCCGCACCCTGTTAAGGCCGCGCTTTATGAGCTTCCAAAGCTCCTCCTCGATGCCCCCGCCTTATGCTTCTCCTTTTTGGCACAACCCTATGACCAACTATCCTGCTTCTCCGGCCTCCCACCGGTGAACAACGGGAACGGCGCCGCCATCGGATTCCTTATGTAGAACCACTCCCCATGCCACCCCCAGTTGGAGTCGCAGGGAAGGTACGCGGGATACGAGTCTCCCATGTCCGGTTCTCTCTGCAGGGTGAAACCCCCCACCGGTGCGACCTCGGCCGGGACCCCCACCGTTAAGGCTCTCGGGGAGAAGAGCTGCCGGAAGAAATCCGCATGCGGCTCCATCCCGAGGAAAGCCTCACAGACGGTGACAAAACCGGCGATGTGCAGCACCCCCGTTGGGTTAAGGTGCTGCAGCTCTAGACCCCACTCATTGAGGAGCCCATGCAGGAACCAGTGCGCGGGGTATCCCAACCCACGCTCATGAAAGGTGAGGAAGGACACCACCTCGTCAGGCCGAGGCTACGGAAACTCCTCCCTCCCAGGAACCCTCCAGTGCGCCACCTCCTGCTGTGGCAGAAACCCCTTCTTGATGAAGGCCTCCAGCACCAACTTCCTCACAGTGGACAACCTCCAGTCCGACATTGTGCTCCGAGGATTGGTGAGTTCTTCTCTTCTCGCTCTCTCCCCTTTCTCTCCTAGAAACCACCGCGGCTCTCAGGAACGCTCACGACAACAAGGGAGAAGAAAGGCGGCGGCAGATGAAGAACTGGCTAAAGAATGGGGCGAAAACCCTCTCCCCTCTCCTACTTAAGGAAAAAGGAACAACAGTTAGGAAAGGGCGCGTCGATCGGGGAAGGCAAAACGGTGGAGCGGGAAACTCTCTCCCTCTCCCATTTAATGCAGATAAGACACACCCTGACCGATAAGACGTGCCTTGCCTGATGGGACGGCTCCTGGTCCGACAGGATGTGGCCTGGGCAGGGCCCACCACTACCGCACGCCGGTCACGAAAACCAAAGCACCACCGCGCGTGGGCAGCGCGCCGCTTCCCCAGGCCAGGCCTAGAGGAATCCAAATGAAATCTTCACCGGGGGAGATCATCGGGTCCCCTGAGTCGATCGAATCACTCAAAATAGACACTAAGTGACTGGTAAGGAAGCGAAGGGGCGCCCCATGTAGGCCATGCCGACTCCATCGCGAACGACGAGCACGGGTCCCGGTCGGACATTTCTGGCTGAAGCTCTCTGAACCCCATCACTCAAGTCATCAAGGTGAACGCTACCAACCCCCTCTATTTCCTTATAAGCATTTCATACATCCATACGCGTAGTCATTCCATACGCCCAAGCCTCCCAGATGATTTGGGCCCTGAACCGTCCGGGGGCTCGGGAACTAAGCATCGCACGTGCAGCGAAATGCATCACAACGCTCCGTGTTGCGTCACGAAACGGTGGTTGCCTCATTTGACATGAGCAACCAATAGAGTCAGGGGAGAAAATCATAGATGAGCCACGTGCGGCCCTCGCCGGTCTGGCAGATTGGATCATCTCAACCTTCTCATTCGATTCTGAACCTCTCGCCAAGCCCACATAATCTCCATCGAGGGGAGGCCGTTAGGCCACCTGGGTCGATCTCCTGAACGACCCAGGCATCTGCCGGGTAGCAGATAAAGGAGTAGTGGAATGTCACAAGAGGGCTATGCTGACCCCGTCATGAACGACGGACCCGGATTCCGCTCGATCACACCCGTTAGCAAACTCACCGAGCGCGTCACTCGAGCCCGAGCGATCGGAACAAGCGACAAAACTCAGCCCCTCTGGTTGTGAGGAACCGAGGATGGGGTAACGCACACAAACTCACACCGACCCCTACAAAGGCCTGACAGGGCTCGAGGGCTCAAGCGAACGCTGGAGTGGGACCCGATCTTGCCCATCCGGCTCGCTTGACTATGCTCCAAGAAACACAGGTCTGCGACCCGATCTCGCCCCATCCGACTCGCTTCGACCGCACACCAAGCTCCTAGGACCATGACCACGAACTTCGCCTCGTCCGGGATCCACAAGCTCCTCGTCCGATTCCAAAACTAACTAAAACTAGCTACCTCGGCTACCTAGGCTTTGCCAAGGCCGGATCCACGACTCCCCGAACGGTCCCACAGGCCAAGCACCGACGCTTTCGATCCCACGAGGCAACGCCTTGTTCGATCCCGCTAAGCATCTCGAAGCACGGCAGCGCCATTCGAGGTCCATTCAAGGCTCAACTACTTTGATCCCACAGCGCAATAATGATGCCAAGAGTAGTGAGCTCAGTCACACCCAAACTAAACCCCTCGCCCGATCCTACGGCGCGCATCGATGCCAGGACCAGTCAGTTCTATCTTAAAATCCAATCCCCGTGCCTAACCACCTCGGCTGCACAGCGATGCCTTGGTGAAAAAATTCGGTCTCGAACTAGGAACACACACACCCGCTAAATCGAACATCCCCTAGACAGTTCTGCTCAAGCCACCCGAGGGCTCAGGGGCTACACCCGCGCGCGCACCCGCCGACACAACTGGAAAAACCTCCCCCGCTGACAACGCGGAAAACCCCCCAGCCGGTTCTGCCTGAACCGCCCGGAGGCTCGGGGGCTACACTCGCGGGTGCGCTCGCGCGCACCCACCAGCAAGTCAAAAAACCCTCGGACAATTCTGCCTGAATCGCCCGGGGGCTCGGGGGCTCCTGTCGGGTTCATAAACCCAGGGTCCCTCTGGGACCAGCTTCCACGCCAAGGCTCGTCCCAAACAGACAGCACACAGCTCATGGGCCGACCCAAGGGTCTAGAGCAATAGGCCGAAAGGGCAGTCCAGTCACCGACCAGAAGGTCTGGCCAAAAAGGAAGCGCCCGCTCGTCGACTACTTCGGCCCACCTCTCTGACCGGAGCGCTCACTTCGGACTCCAGCCGCCTTCGGACGGCCTCTTCGATCGGTAGGCCTGGCCCAAAGTGCTACTTTTGACTCCGACCCCACGTCTTCGATCGGGGTTCACAGAAACCCTGCTCACCGCCCTTCTCCAACTGGCGACCCAGGGCCGACTGAGAGCCGTCCGACCAGGGACGCCCGCTCGGAAGGAACCAGGGGACAAATGGAGAAAGCAAGCCAAGAGCGCACAAGTCAAACCTCGCTACCAGGGAGCACACCCTGAGCACCTACGGGAACAGTGCTTTGCAACCGCCCTAACACAAACAGTATTGTACGCGCCGACATTTACCCCTACAGTGTTGTGGGCACCGTTAACTCCCATACGGTAAGGCTCCCCACGTGCCTCTAGGCATCGATAGTGTTATGGGCGCCGGAATTTACCGTGCCAGGTGAACGTGGTGAGACTCCTCACATGCCTCTAGGCAGCGACAGTATTTTACAGGTATCGACATGTACCATTCCCAAAGAAGGTAACATGACCTCCCACGTGTATCTGACATTCTACAGTGATATCAACAGTGTTGTGGGCGCCTACCATTATCTTATACCCACCGGCATGGGCGACAAAGCCCAATAGCATACATACCCTCACCCTCTCACTTGTAAAGCCATCCCTTTTGTCTATAAAAAGGGATGCGCTCCATCCAACAAAGGGGGCCTCTTTTTAGTCCTTTCAAGCAAAAAACCATCATCGATCAAGTTCATCAGCTCACAACCATAGAACCACCGGGTTCATACCCCAAGCACGCTCTTGAACACTTAACTCATAGCGTAGCTCCCGTCGCTTTTGGCCCTTCCGATCAGAGCCGACCAGACCTCTTCTATACCCTATCTTTTTCCTTCTCTATTGTAACCCCACTGGAAACTTCGAGCACCTGGGCTCAGGAATAAAGTCACTAATCGACCCAAACTGGACGTAGGGCACGTTGCCTGAACCAGTATAAATCCAGTGTCATTGAGTGTTAGGCCACCTCCGATCACAACGTACGGCAAAACTACAAATATTTTCTAGTTGGTCACATTCTGCACCGACAGATATCATCCACATACAGGACAAGGAAGATAAACTTCCCATTCTTAAACTTTGCATATACACAATTGTCCTCTACATTCTCTTTAAACCCAAAATTCCTTATTGTCTGATCAAACTTCAAGTACCGCTGTCTTCAAACTTGTTTTAATCCACAAATGGATTTCTTTAGGCGGCATCACATTCGTTCTTTTCCTTCCATGACAAAACCTTTCGGTTGTGCCATGTAAACATTTTCCTCCAAGTCCCCATTGAGAAATGCAGTCTTTACATCCATCTGATGTAATTCTAAATCGTAATGTGTCACCAATGCCATTATGATTCTGAAGGAATCCTTACATGAGACTTGAGAAAATGTCTCATTGTAATCAATCTCTTCTCTTTGCATAGAGTTTTTTGCCACAAGTCGCGCTTTATATCTCTCTATATTCCCTTGAGAGTCAAGTTTTGTTTTGTAGACCCACTTACATCCTACTGTTTTGGCTGCTTTAGGAATGATTTCTAAGTCCCAAACTTTATTGGCATTCATAGATTTCATTTCATCTTCCATGGCCTCAAACCACTTTGATGAATGATCACTTCTCATGGCTTCTTCAAATGAGGTGAGATCATCCTCTATTTAAAATTTCTTAGTGTTGTATACTCTATAGTCAGCAGGAATAGCTGATTTTCTAACTCTTTGAGACTTTCTAGAAGCCACCACATATGACACATCTTCTGTCTGAGGCTGTTGTTGCTCCTCCTCATGTGTGATAATAGGTTCTATAGGATCCTGATGAACAGGTTCCTCATCGTCATTTATTATTGCCATAGGTGAAATAACAATAGGTGCTGGCACCACAATATCTTGCACTGTCGGTGCAGCGACAGCAGGTAGTAAGAAAAATGGCTCATGAATCATCGGAGTGGGCGCATACACCTGCTTCTCTTTAAGGTCAATTTCTCGAGCTACCATGCTCCCCCTCATTATTTCATCCTCTAGGAAGACAGCGTGTCTCATTTTTACAAACTTTGTATGTCTATCTGGACAGTAGAAACGAAAACCTTTTGACTTTTCTGGATAGCCAATGAAATGGCAACTTACTGCTTTAGGATCTAGCTTCTCAATGTTTGGGTTAAATACTTTAGCCTCAGCAGGACTCCCCCACACACGTAAGTGATTTTGTGAGGGTACAGTTGGTTTTCAACTTCTGCCTTAAATATCTTAAATTTATCCAATGCTTCTTTTCTTTCTTTGATTGGATAAATGTATCCATAACGGGAGTAATCATCTGTGAATGTTATGAACGAATCATAACCATCCACACTCTTTACAGGAAACGGACTACAGATGTCTGTGTGAATAATCTATAAAATTCCTACGCTTCGTTTGGCATCTTTCTTAATTTTCTTTACATACTTTCCTTTTATGCATTCTCTGCATTGTTCTAAATCTGAGAACTCTAATGGAGGAAGAATATAATTCTTAACTAGTCTTTCAATTCTCCCCCCCTCAAAATATGGCCTAAATGACGGTGCCATAATTTCGATGACGCATTGTGAGCTCTCTTTCATTTTCTGTTTACATCCGAAGACGAGGATACATTCTCATTGTCGCACGCAACGTTTCCATCATCGCATACAACATTCACATCATCACATAGTGATAACAAATAAAGCTCATTTTGTAAGATAGGAAGACCAACACATGCATTATTAAATGTTATCTTACATTTGCCATTTCCAAAATGACAATCATATCCATTATTGTCCAAGAATGAAACACTAATCAAGTTTCTCTGTAAAGAGGGAATATAAAGTACATCTCTATGTAAAAGTGTGAAGCCATCAGCAAGCTCTAGAGAAAGATCGCCAACGGCTTCAACATCTGCTCGGACTCCATTTGTAACTTTAACGCTTCTTTCTCTTCTTTCCATAGTCCTCGTCGAATGGAATCCCTATAAGGAATTAGCAACATAAATAGTTGCACCTGAGTCAATTCCACCAAGTAGATTTTGAATACTGTACATACAGAGATTCATTTATGAACGTAATAATGTTCTCATCTTTCTTTGCCATGATCATCTTTAAGTAATCAGGATAATATTTCTTATAATATCCCATCTTCTTGCAATAGAGACACTGGTCTTTCTCTACTGTGAACTTGTTTTGCTGTGGCTGATGCAGCATGGAACTCTTTCCCTTTGACTTTGAGGAGGAGTTAGCATTATTATTCTTTTTCTTGTTGTCTTTCATATAATTGATAGTGTCACCATTGGCAGCTTTCATTCTCTCTTCCTCTTGCACACACATAGCCATGAGCCTCTCTAAGTCTCACTTCTCAGGCTGTATGTTGTAGTTGACAACAAAAGTGTCAAATTCCTTTGGCAAGGAAACAAAAATCAGATGGATAAGGAACTCTTCCTTGAGAGCCAGATCCATTGATTTTAGCTTGGATGTCAAATTGCTCATCCTTAGTATGTGCTCTCTTATGCCACCATTTTCAGAGCACCTCTCTGTCACCAGCTGCTTTATCAGCTGGGTAGCATGTGTCTTTGAAGAGCCAGTGAACTGACTCTTTATTCTATCGAGGTACTCGGTGACCGTGTCACACTCTGGGATTGAGCCCACAATTGCAGGCTCAATCATGTTCTTTATCACAGCCAAATATTTTGACCCACTTCCTATGCTCAATGTCATAGGACATCTTTTGGGATGCTAAATCTCTCTCTAGTTGCCCAAGCGACATCAGCCTCGTTTGTCTCCCTCACCGGTGCCACAGGCTCAGTGGGTCACGGTGAGGTGACTACCCAATCCATCTCAGCCAAGATGAAGGCCAGGTCAATCTTTTTCTTTCACTCCGTGTAGTTGTCACCTTTGAGAGTGGTGATCTCTTTGATACAACCCATCAAGTTGTATCTTCCTGAAAACACAATTCATATAGAGTAAGAACATAAACATAATAATAACAATTGCATGTTTTAGTTCCAACGTTGGTCAAAATTAAAACATACAATTGTCCTCTACACTAATTCTACATCACCGTTGGGTAGAAATATAATTAATGCATGACAAAACTCATAAATAATATCATAATATTACCATTAATCAACGTTGGTCAGAATAATAACAATATTATAACAAACTAAAAACATATCCATTTTTCAAAATTAAATTCTCCATTTGGTTCGAATTTAATAATAAAAATAACAACTTTAAATACGTAGTGGAAAGCGTAAATATTTGCATTATTATTTTTCCAGAAACTTTATAGTACTATACTTTTCTCTGAAGAAAATTATCGTTGGATCAAAATTGTGTAGAGTTGGACATCAAAATTCAATTGAAATTCATCAAATATGTATCGAAAGATTTCTGAAAAAATAAAACGAAAGAAAAATTATGTTTCACTATGTTTGTGGCCATTTCGCCCAGTAGAGCAGAAACGCGGCCCACGGCCCAGTGCGCAGCCGCGCTCCTCCGCGTCCCAGGCCGGAACCCGGGCCTGGGCCGGGATTCTCCGATCCCGCCTATGCCGAATATTGGCCTGAGCGATCTCGTCCGTTGATCTGAATCCGACAGACATGCTTCAATCTCGGAGAGACAAAACTGGCCTCCAGCCGCTGTCCCATAACCATAGCCCTCATTCTATTCGCCTCCCTCCGCTCTTCACGCAAGCGCTGGCAACAGCCATGGCAGCCGGAGGAAGTGGCGGCGCCGCCGCACGCCCCTTCGCCGGTGCGTGCGTCCACCCGAGGGTGAGCGCACCGCCGTCGAAGGGCTGCGTTGCGGTGCCCCTGACACCCGAGCCCGAGGCGGAGCCACGTGGTGGCGTGACCTGCCCGGTTGGCGCCTCTAGTTCTTCCCGCGCGTCAACCATGGAGATGGCCGGCGGCGAAGACGGGACGGCCGGGCCCCAGGTAGGAAGCCTCTTCTCTACCGTCCCGTTTCTCTTTCTAGGGTTAGGTTTTCTTTTCCCGATTTGATTCGTTCGATTCGTTCATCTCTTTCATTTGATTTCTTTTCTTTTCTATTTGTACCCATACTGAGATCTACTCAATAAAACCTGACTCTGGTACCAATGTTAATATATATTATAATCACATAGTCATAGATCTAGCCGGACACATCTTGTAAATAGATAACATGTCCTAGTACGTGAACTAGACAGAGATTAGAGGAATGAGTAGTGCTAGGTTACCGACCATCGTAGGCCTTCGATCCAGAAGCGTCGGTCCATGGTTGTTGTGTCGGTGTCTGCGCAAGGGCAGCGACGGTCGGTGAGGACGGTGACGGTGATGGCGGTGGCGACGGTGAAGACCGGTGGCGGTGCTTTCCGTCATTGGCTGCGCCCCTCACTAGATCAGGTTAGAGTTTATCGGTGGAGAGCTCGGCTCAGGCGAACCTCGTACTCAGAGCCGCCAGCCCCACCTCTGTATATAGCTCTGTGTGATAGAGATCCTCCAACCATAGTGGACTGAACGCCTCCGATTAGGACACAGATCAAAAGGTCAATTGAGCCGTTACCCCCAGTTTAGAATTAGAGATGAATCTAACGTCAACACCTCCCACCACGTTCGTCTTCCCCAACCTGCTCTGCACACTCCAAGTACGACCACCGCGAGCCCGGCTTCTCCATGTCCTACGGCGGCGGCGACATCATCATCAGCTCGCCGCGCTCGCATGCCACCTCGAACGTGCGCTCGACTCATGCGTCCTCAGGTACCCGCACCTTTTACGACGGGATCTACGCTTGCCTCGCCGAGCTCGGTGTCGAGCTCACCCATGAGGCCAAGAGCCAAGCTTCCACAGGTGCCTGCTTCTTCTTCATACCTGCGGCCTTGAGGGTCCTGCTAGGCCTAGGTGGTTTGACCGCCAAGCCCAGCGGCCATTTTGCGGCTAGCACGCTTGAGTTGCTGGACGCCCGCAAAGTCCGCAAATTAGCGTTGTGGCCAGTGCGGCGGCCAGCTTGCATGCCTACTTTTCCCCGTCTACACTGTAGTAGTAGTACAGGTGATCCTGTAACGGTGTACGACGTTACCTGTTGCAGCGAGTGCTGGACTCGATAGGAGCAAATTCTGGCCGCGTTTAGTTCGGCCGATTCGGCGCCGGCCGAATCACTGCAGCTATACTGTAGCTACAGTGTTGTTTTGTTTTTATTTGGTAATAATTGTTCAATCATTGACTAATTAAGTTTAAAACGTTCGTCTCGCAAAGTACAACCAAACTGTGCAATTAGTTTTTGATTTCGTCAACATTTAATAATTGTCCAATCGTTGACTAATTAGGCTCAAAACGTTCGCCTCGCAAAGTACAACCAAACTGTGCAATTAGTTTTTGATTTCGTCAACATTCTACACTGTAGCTACAGTGTTGTTTTGTTTTTATTTGTTAATAATTGTTCACTCGTTGACTAATTAGGCTCAAAACGTTTATCTCGCAAAGTACAACCAAACTGTGTAATTAGTTTTTGATTTCGTCAATATTTAGTACTCCATGCATATACCGCTATAAGTTTGATGTGACGGAGAATCTTCTTTTTACATAGTGTCAAATTCTAAAAAATGGGGAACTAAACATGGCCTCTGTTGGAATTGTTTGCACGTGTGCAGTGCAGCGCAGTTGCCTTGCCTGCAACTCTGCGCCAGTGCGTTGCTTTAAGCATCGCGTCTCAAGCTCTGAGCTGCACAGCGGAACGGGGCATCAAAGTACGATTGCTTTATCCGTCCAGGAGAAGAAAAGCTGGAAACGCAAACGTGTCGCGAGTACAACGTTTGAACGTGAACTCTGGTCCTGACAGCAATGCTAATGAGCCGGGGTTCTCTCTGAAACTCTAAAACAAAGAAGAAGAAATGACAAACATACTCAGTTATATTGGTAGCAATTGAGTACGCTCTCGCTGATCACGTCGATTATCGGCGTGAGACATGATGCATCGCCAGAAGGTGTCGTACGAACGAAATGAAGCCAGGGGCCTGAGAGTGTTCCATCGAAGAGACGCATCATGCAGGGGCCGCATGAATGCAGGAGCGAGTGGCAACAGTGATTCGCCGAGCAGCCTGCTCCTGATCGAAACGTTTTCATGGGTTTCAGAGAACTATCCACACCACACACCAGCAGTATAGCAAACCGAACCCCACGAATATTCGCGGGAAATAGCGACGAGATGCAGGCCCAGTACTACTCCGAGTCTACTACAATTTCCCAGTCCACGGTCCATCTCCAAGCGGGACCCAAGCCCTCAGGCTCGCAGGCCGGCCCACTAGCATAAAAGCAGGCCCATCATCGGCCCCCATCGACGCGACAAGACCACCCGCATAATAAATGACCAAATGCAGGAGGTGGGCCCACGAGTCGGTGACACGACGTCACTGGTGGTAATATACGGCGCTTCCAGCACCGTGGGATCCGCCGGGTCAGAGGCAGATCCACCCGCCAGCGGGAGCCGGGAGAGCGGCGTGTCGATCCGTGCGGGGCACTGGACGTGGGCCCACGTCGCCATTTCGAATTTTGAGGGTCCCGTCACCGCCGCACCACGCTACCCGTCCGCGTCCCCATTCCCCCAACGTTCCTCGCTCCAGACCGATTCAAACGGCAAGGAAGTCACCAGAAGAGCCCGTGGTTACTCAAGCCGCGGTGACCCGACGCGAGCAAGGCTCCAAAACCCGCACGCGAACGCCACACCTAGCTCCGGCCGTTTCGCGTGGGAGTCGTTTCGAAAAGTTGTTCCGCAGCTCGCGAGCGGTGGGAAGAAGAGGAGGCCAGGCCATGGCGGCGGCGATGGCGAGCATCGGGATCATGGACGGCGCCTACTTCGTCGGGAGGGGCGAGATCCTGCACTGGATCAATGCCACCCTCCAGCTCTCCCTCACCAAGGTCGAGGAGGTCAGGCCCCTGCTCTCATCCCCTTTGGTCACGCTTGTTCGGTTCGATTTGGTTGGGTTATTAAGGTTTAGGGTTTTGATCCGTTCGCGAGTGTCGTAGTCTCTAGTTCGTGCGAGAGGATTGTATTGTATGGTCTGGAAGTGCGAGAGGATTGTGTGGCGTGACGCGGAATTTTGTGTTGATTCTGGGAGTTTGCTCTTGCTTTCCTGCAGGCGGCGTCTGGGGCCGTGCAGTGCCAGCTGATGGATATGGTTCACCCTGGAGTGGTGTCGATGCATAAGGTTGGTTCCGATTCTTCCAAACTCCGACACTTGATTGATCTGTATTTGGGTGCAGACCCATGGTGTTAGGTTGTCCAGTTGATTGTAAGGACTGTCTTCTGTGTGCGGGTCTGCAGGTCAATTTCGATGCGAAGACAGAGTATGATATGATCCAGAACTACAAGGTTCTTCAGGATGTGTTCAACAAGCTGCGCATAGGCAAGGTACTGGATGTCAACCTATTGCATTTCGATCCGCGGATATGTGTTTGATGTTGTGCTTGCCATTGCCGAAAAGAATGTGTGCGTCAACCTACTGCTTGTTTGATAGCTTTGGGTTCCAATTTGTAATGGTTGTAACCATTATAAGGAATTTACTGCATGATGTTCCATTGTACTGATTACCAAAATTATGTTTATTGTGGTGCACAGTAAGATGAAGTTCAAAGTAAACTGAGATTTAACTTTTCTAAATGTAAATTGCAGTCCACAGAGCTGCTGGTTGATTTCGTGCTTGATGCATTTCAATCCATGGGAATTGTCTATGATATTCTTGTCTGTCATTGGTGAAAAACTAAAAACTGAAAAGGATGGGTAGATTGGCTTCACTGTTTCAGAGCTTCTGTTGGTATTTTTAAGTTCAGTCTTTAGTGAGATAAGAATAGTGGTATAAGAATTTGATGCATGACCTTCCAATATACTAAAGATGCAAGGGTGTTAGTGGCACCTTACAATAGGAGACTGACTTCGAACCCGGGACCTTCCGTATTGAAACCGCTTGCACCAGGCCCGACCTTCCAATATACTGAGTATTGAAATTATTTTTGTGCTATACACAGACATAGCAAGTTGGAGTTCAAAGGAACTTGAAATTTAGCTCTTATGTGTATAAATAATAGAGTCCAAAAGACTGCAGTGCTGCTGTTTTGATACTGTGATTAGGTTTTGCTAGATAAAATAGTGGTTGTTGTTTTCCTGGGAAATCTTATATCTACAAGAATAAGGACAATATGCACAGTGAGATGGAGTACAAAGGAAACTGAGATTTAGCTCTTCTAAATGTAAATTGGAGTCTGCAGCGCTGCAATTTGATTCCGTGCATGATGCATTTCAATCCATGAAAATCGTTTATGGTTTTCTTGTGTCTTTCATTCGTGAAAACTGAAAAGAATGTTTATGCACAATAGTTTTCCTTCACTGCTTCACTGCTAACTTCTGGTGGTATGTTAATGAAACAAGAATACCGGTTTAAGAAATTTGATACATGACCTTCCAATGTACTGATTACTGAAATTATGCTTGTGCTGTGCACGGCGAGTTGGAGTTCAAAGTTAATTGAAATTTAGCTCTTATATGTGTAAATAAGTCTACAGAATGCAGCGCTGGTTGTGCAGCAGTGGTACAAAGTAGGAGAATCTGGTCGATTGGCATGCTGTTGGGACACTGGACACAAGTACCATCTTTTTGATACTGTGATTAGGTTGTGCAAGACAAAATAATGGTGATTGTTTCCATTGAAAATTTGATTGGGAAATCTTATATAATATAACAAGAGTAGGGACAATATGTTTTATTGCCACAAAAGACACAACAAATTTATGCCACTGGTATGCTAAATGATTTACGGCTCTTTTTCTGACACAAGTGGAGCCAAGAGTGGTTCATCTGTATCCTTTTGCTATAATTTCTATCAGCAAAGTTCTTTCTTGCTCTTATTAATGATTGGTTTTACCATGCAGAACATTGAGGTCAACAAGCTTGTTAAAGGACGGCCATTGGACAACTTGGAGTTTCTTCAGTGGTTGAAAAGATATTGCGATTCTGTGAATGGTGGAATTATGAATGAGTATGTGCCTTGAATTTTGATTATGTTTGACTATAATAAAATGTTGTTCCTGACCAAGGCATTGAGAAAACTATGTTTTTGTTCCAGAAACTACAGTCCTGTGGAAAGGAGGTCTAAGGGATGCAAAGAACGTGGCTCAAAGGGTTTCAATAAGCAATCCAAATCACTCCAAGCCAATAGGCTTTCTGGTACTGATTCAGCAGATGGAGGTGGTGAGTCTATCTGATTTTTTTATTAAGTGCTTGTCTAACTAAATAATGAGGCTAGCATCTTTTTTTCTTCTTTTACATAAGCATATACTGTACAATGTAATTGATATTATTCTGAAACGATCTAATTGTTAGAGGGAACTAGTGTTCTCAGCCCCTTGTCTGCTTAGGGATGTTGCAAAGTTTACCAAATTTTGTGTTTCTGTTTGTTAGTAATATATCAATGCTAATCCAATTATGTAGGCCCTGGAGTTGGAAAAGTCTGTAACACTTTTTCTGAAGACCATTACATAGAACAGATTCAGAAGTTGTCTGAAAAGGTATGGAATATGTACTTCCGGTTGCTGATTCAATTTATGGACGCTCCACATTAAAACAAGAATGCAGACTTTTTGTACCATTGATAGATTTAGCCTTTAATCTACATTCAAACCATCCTGTATAGTAGTTGGTACTTGATGTCTACTTTATTTGTTGAATTGCAGATTGCAGACCTGAAAGTTTCTGTCGATAGTACTGAAAAAGAAAGAGACTTCTACTTCTCGAAGTTGCGTGATATTGAGATACTGTGTCAACGACCTGAGTTAGAGCATCTCCCGGTACAAGATAAATTCTATTAAATATCCATTTGTCTACACAAGTTTACTGGTTTGATGTTATGACCTGTGTTCTATGGCAACAGTTTCTGAATTACTATGTTTATAGAGATAGAGATTAATATTCTCATCGGGTTGACCTAGAATTTTATCTGGGACACCAACAAAACCCATACACAATCATGCTTCTTGAAAATTAGGATACCAACAAACCCTATTAACTAACCCCTTACAGCTTCAGTTAAGAAATGTTAATTATGGTTCCCTTTTCGAATATTTCTCACAGCTTTAATTGATCCTGAAACAAGTAGCCAAGTACAAAGGGGAATTGATGTTATCCATATATGTAGTCTACCACAATCACTCGGGTCTTTGCAAAAAATTTGGCTTGGACCATGATGTGAGTGTGTGAGTAGCATCTCACATATGATTCAGGATCTGAATAATTTGGGGTGGCAAAATGATTTTGAGTTACTTTCCTCGTGTTTTAATTCTTTGTAGGTGATACCACTGACCTGAATTTTATTGTGATAGATGACTAAGGCGGTTCGGAAGATACTTTATGCAGCTGATGCAAAGGATTCACCGCTACCTGAGGCGAATGATATAATCACCAAGTCGCCAAGCTTGTTCTCAAGTGAAACTGAGTGAGATGTGCGGCTACATGAGCTAATTTTGGTGGTTTATTTTCTATCATCGATCGTCATCGTAGTTCTGAGTCTGTAAATGAGTAAAATAACATTTGACATGAGTCATTATGCATGTCAAAAACAGTTTTCCTGTAAGAACTTGCTACTTGCGAGTTGTTAACTAGTTATGATGCATTCTTGCTCGACGTGACAGTCCCTATATGGCTACTTGTTTACTCTGGAGAGAGAGATTCTGTTCTGTCATCAATATCTTACTGCTCGTTTCAATGAAATTCATTGAGTGTGTTTGACAAGTTTTAACTTGATGGTAATCGCAATCTTCTTGCACCAGAAAAAAAAAACTTCAAGTTCATGTATGTGCTCTGTTTTGAGTTGGGTTGGAGTGCATATGGATGAATGACCATTATAAGTTGCTGCTGAAATATTACTGTAGACAGCCGAGTTGCTTTAGAACTAGGCCCGGTTTGTATCCACCCTACTACAGTACTAGGAACGAAGAATTATAAACAGTGGATCCAAAGGATGTTTATACTAAATAAATGATATGCTAATTTTTATACTTCAAGTTCAGTAAGATACAAACCGCCAGTTTAGAGCTTCAATTTGGCCCTGTTCGTTTGTCTTATAATCCGTATTTTTCGACTTGTTTTTTTTGCTGAAACCGTGTTTTTTTTTTCTCTCCCAACAAATCAGCCGGAACGGTGATTCAACTATTTTTTTCAGCGAAGCGAACCAGGCCAAAGGTTGGTAGCAAGTGCTAAAAGCTAGCATGCTGATAAAGAGCTGGGCGCATCGTTGGAGCTTGCGTCGCCGCCGCCGCCGCGAAGGGAAGAAGGAAGGAGGGTGCGGGCAGGGCGGCCAGAAACGTAGTCGGGGTGTGGAGGCCACCGGCGGGGAGGGCCAGCCGTGGGCAGCGGCAAGAACCGAGGAGGCCAGTGGCGAGGCAGGCCAACAGCGGTGCGAGAACAGGGAGGTCGAAGCTTGAGCTCTAAACTGACGGAGTCAAAGACTAGGGCAAAAAAGAAAAAAAGTTATTCTCTCACAGAAATTAATAAAATAATTAGTACAATGTATTACGACTAATATATATGTTTTCATAATGATAGTACTGGGCAAATGTTTCTCCTATATCCTTGAACCAAAATTCCCAATAAAAATGACTCTTCTTATCCATCCAATAAACATGCAGCACGGATTATCATATCCCAAAATCTATAGATGGTCACGCGCCCACACGGGCCTGCGTCGCCTACGCCACGCGCTTGCCCCCTCCTGCTTCCCATGCTCATCCCATGTCCAACACCCCGACTGCCAGAATTTAAAACTTGGATATTCCTACCTCCACACCATAAAAAAACCTGAATTCATAGGCTTAAAATATAATTTATAGTAGTACCTTGCCGATGATTAAAGTCGCAAAATACTCAAATAAAAAATTGTTCAGCTAGCCAACCCTTAAGACTTTGGGCTAAATTGAGTGAAAATGCTGCAAAATGATGTGTTATACGTATATACATATGAGTATATACATATATATACATAAAGGTGTCCCAAATAGTTGGGTGATTCTGATCTACTTTTGAAACATCAAGATACAACACTTACAACATACGTCAGTAGATAAAACACTTGAAACATGTGGCTGGAACACCCGCAAAAACACATAAAAAACACTTGGAAACAATTGCAAACATACGCAACATCCAGAAAAAACACTTACAACATGTGTGCGAAACATACGCAACATTCAGAAAAAAAAACACTTGCAACATGTGTGCAAAACATATACAACATCCAGATAAATACACTTGCAACATACGTCTAGAAAACTGATGAAACATTGTGAATAGACGCTTGCAGTATACGTGTACAACCATTACAATATATACAACATCCTGATCTACTTTTGCAACGTACATATGAAACACTTGCAATATACTTCTACAAAATCTGAAACATTTAAATTTTAAAATATATACTTACGACATGCATCGTATTCCGGTGCCCCGCAGCCGCAGTCTGTATTAGGGCGCTGCAGTCGTAGCAGGAGGTGAGGTCGAAGGGCTTCAACGCCAAGGCTCAACGTTTCTCCTTACGCCGGCGACGCCTGTCGGTGTCATCGGGCACGAGCACGTGTGCCGAGGCCTCAGGTGTCTAGCTCGCGGCCGAGGAAGCAGTCCCCACGCGTGGGTGTGGCGGTGCCCACACTATCAGGCGGGGCGAGCGGCGAAGGGAGGTCCTGTGGAGAGGAAGGATGGCGCCACGCAGGTAGCTGGGTGCGCCTCAGTGTCGTGGACCATGCCGGAATCCACGGCGGCGCGGTCGAGTGGAGGTCGCGTCTCTGGAGCGGAGGTCACGTCTGGACGAGTGGATTTTTTACAAATTTTTAGAGTGGGGTTGTTGAGGGCAAGGCGCAATAGGCCATTCGGGCTGTTGTGGCCCACGAGGCCACGACAATGGGAGCGCCCGGATGCCTGGACCCCTAGGTAGAACCTTTCTAAAAAATGAGACATGGAAGAAAAATTAGAGTAACAAGTAGGCAAACATCAAGGTGAAAGGTAGGAACAGATCGGATTGCGAGCAAGGGAGAGACGACAGTACCTGGATCATGCGCTCAGGCACCTGGGCTGCCGCCGCTAGGGTTTGCCCGCGCCGGCTCCCGTGGCAGCGCGGCACAGCGTCGGGCCGCGGAGCCGGGAAGATGAAGGGGAGGAGGTGTGGAGCGCTTTGGTGCTAGGGAAGGCGATGGGCGTCGCGAAGCCGAGCCGGCAAGGGCAGAGGAACGGCCTAACGGGGCTGGCGGCGTCGTGGCGACCAGCGGCCAGGGCCGTCCTATGGGGTGGGGGGCTGCTTGTGCGATGCCCATGGGCCCATGAGGGTACCCATGTGTATACTGTATAGTAGATGCTATCACCCATCGCCCGGCAAAACAACAATGTGTACCAACAGCTCGCGTACCAATTGTGGCGCGCCGCTTGTATTCTCGTTCTCGATCGTGAGTGCGTGTTTGCGGATCTGCGTGGCGGTGTCGGCGTGCTAGGGGCGGTAGCGCGCGCGAGCACGGACGTCCCTCCGGCGTGGCGGCGTGGCATCGCATCGGTCTGGCGTCCCTCTTCACGCAACAACGGCAAGTCGGCAAAGGTATCAGGCCTCTTAAATAAACAAATCAATTTAATTGCAGTTCAATACTTTTTTAAATACAATTGATCTTGAAAGTGTTCTTGAAGATTTTGCATCAAGAAATGGCCGAAGACGCTTTTTTAAAAAGCACTGAAGCACCCTAGTTTTATTTGAGGTAACCATCATAGTTATTTTGTCGTTTTTTATCTTCTTTGATGTACTATCACCTTTTCAAGAAGAATTAAATATATACTACAAGTTATATACTTTAATCATTCTATTCAAATATTACATCGTCGGACCTTAGTGTCTTACTGGCCCAAGGGCCCATGAAATTTAGGGACGGCCCACTTGTGGCGGCGCGCCCTTTGGGGGCGCGACGAAGGATTGCCTTCAGGCAGAGCAACTCTGCTGGGGCGGCGCCCCGCGATCGCGAAGTCTGGAGCGGCGGTGGCGTGGTGCAGCGGGTGCGGGAGGAGAAGCGTCGAGAGAGTCGAGACCGGACGGGTGAGGAGAGAAGCCGAGTAGATATTTTGTTGGTTGGTTCTGGAGCAGGAGCTGGTGAAGTTCCAAGGAACCATGGAAGCAGCTCCGGAGGAAATCCGCTTCAAGCGATGACAGCCATTGGTTTGGGGATCGGATGGTCAGCATGTAAGGGTGACGTGGCCGCGTAAGGAAACAAAAGCTGGTATACAGAAATCATTATAGTAATGGTAGATGTCACTGATAAATGGTCCTAGAAAAGTAGAGTCGTCGTTGCTAGATTTTTTTTTTGATCGGACATCATTGCTAGAAAAGTAGAGCCATCAGGAAGTAGCATTTGATTTCATCGAACGGCGGGAAAAACTTGGCTTATATTTCTTATGATTAAATTAAAGAAGCCCCATAACTAGAAATCTCGTGATGTTCAGAGAGACCGTGGAAGAGTGCCATGCCAAGCTCACCACTACAATGACGACCGCGGATTCGACCACATGACGGCAAAGCGCTACTTCCCGGCGACGGAGGAGGAGAACGTCGGCATCAGCGAGCACGAGGACGGCAACTGCATCACCTTCATCTTCCAGGACGGCGTCGGGGGCCTCGAGGTCCTCACCGACGGCCACTGGGTACCGGCGGAGCCCGCCTCCGGCAGCATCATCGTCAACATCGGCGATGTCATACAGGTGAAGCCGGAGAGCAGGATAAGCAAATCCACGCAAATACGCAAATGGGCCCGTAACAAAAATATCTCCCTTTTTTTTCCAAATGTAGGTGCTGAGCAACAACAAGCTGAAGAGCGCGACGCACCGGGTGCTGAGTAAACCTGCGCACAGGCACTCGTTCGCCTTCTTCTTCAACCTGCATGGCGACAAATGGGTCGAACCGCTGCCGGAGTTCACGGCCAAGATCGGCGAGGCGCCGCGATACAGGGGGTTCCTGTACAGGGAGTACCAGCAGCTGCGCGTGAGGAACAAGACCCATCCGCCGGCTAGGCCCGAGGACGTCGTCAACATCACCTACTATGCCATTTAGTTCAGTAACAAATTGTATTTCAATGCGCAGAAATGCAGGACCAAGGCTCGTGTATTTACTAAAACAATTGTATATCAAAAATAGCTCTTCCATCCAATAAACAGGCAGCATGGATAATCATATCCTAAAATTGTTAGATTGTCATATCACATCTAACTTTGCCTTCAAATCAAACACACCTTTATTGAGAGGATGGTTCCAATTTCATCGATTTTGGGGTCGTTTGATTGGATTTGGTATTTGTCATGTTTTGTTTTTTTCTCTATCAGAAGTTTCTATGTTGAAACTTTCAGATGGAGGTCGGTATAAGTTGAGGCATATAGCCAAGCGGTGCGTTTGTGCTGCTCTTGGTGCTTCCCTAGTGCACTAGTTCAACAAGTAGACATGCCGTAAACAATAATACCAGAGCACATGCACGTCATGTGGCATTTCTCACCTTAATCGTGTGACCACTGACCAGAGGCGAGGCGACAGCCGATAGACATGGCGGCAAGCGACGCGCTCCCCGTGGTTGACCTGGCGCCTTTCTTCACCGAGGACGTCAAGGGCGGCACCGCCGGCGCCACCGAGGCCGTGCGCCAGGCATGCCAGACGCACGGGTTCTTCCGCGCCGTCAACCACGGCGTGCCGATCGACCTCATGGCACGTGCGCTGGAGCTGTCAGCCGCGTTCTTCGCGCTGCCGGACAGGAGAAGGCCAAGGTCCGGGCGGCCCAGGGGTCCAAGGTGCCTGTCCCAGCCGGTTACGGACGGCAGCCGGCGCACGTGGCCGACAAGAACGAGTACCTGGTGGTCTTTGATCCCAAGCTCGGGCTCAGCGCGTACCCCGTTGAGCCTGATGGATTCAGGTCAGTTCGAGCGCAGAATTCCGTACTTGTTGACCTTTTTGAGTTCTTGATCGAATTGAAGAACATCGGAGCCAGGAGGGACTTCGAAATTTCTTATCGAGGGCCGAGGGATCAGGGGATCAAAGAGCAAGATCTAGATACAAGGGCTCCAATAGTGGTTGTGATCTTCTTTTTGCATACAAAGTGCTAGTTGTGCATACTTTACCTTTTACATTTAATAAATTTTCAGTAGGGGTTTCACCCCTCCTGTTCTATAGAAAAATGCTAATTGTGGTTGTGGAGTTAACGACGCAGGCCCCTATGGCTAGTAAAAAATAGATTACTAAAATTTAATAAGCACCTTTTGTTGCCCGCCCATTACCCATACGAAGATTAGGAAAAAAAAAAAGGAGGAATAATAGAAAAAAAAGGAGGGGAGGGGAGCACGCTAGCAGATAGCTCCATCCGTTCCAAATTATGCTACGTCCAATCAATTCTCAGTTTGTGATGAAGAATTTCAAAAGGTTCGACTGTTTGAGGGCCAAATATTTCGTCACAACTAAGAAACACCTGATATGATCTTTTTCGATAAGGAGATTTTATAGTGCATCGAGTTAAAACGTGGTCTTAGAACAACCTCCCAGTTTCTGCCTAACCGATACACATGGCCTAGACTAATCTCTCAGTCTCTGCCTTAGACACACAACTTAAGATTAAAAATAATTTAAACATACTCTGATGACATTTAATCATAAGACTAGATTGCCAGCCATATTCCCAGATAAACACTGTGATACGATCTATTACTTTCGTTCCAAATGATAAGTCGATTTGACTTTTTGGTATAGATTTTGCTATGTATCTTAACATAAATTATATTTAGAGATATATTGCAAAATTGATATAACAGGAAAGTCCAAGCAACCTATAATTTGAAATCGTTGGAGTAGTAAGAAACAACTGATGCACCGCATCTTTCATCTTCAGAGAGACAGTGGAGGAGTGCTACAGCAAGTTCACCGAGCTGGGGTTGCTCATCCAAAAGATCCTGAACGAGTGTATGGGGCTCCCGCCGGGCTTGCTCAAGGACTACAACGACGACCTCATGATAGTAAGGCGCTACTTGCCGGCGACGGAGGAGGAGAGCACCGGCTTCAGCACGCACGAGGACGCCAGCTGCATCACCTTGATCTGCCAGGATGATGTCGGGGGCCTTGAGGTCCTCAAGGACGGCCACTGGGTACCGGCGGAGCCCGGCGGCGGCAGCATCATCGTCAACATCGGCGATGTCATAAAGGTGAAGCCTGAGCGCAGGATAAGCAATTCCTTCCACGCAAAATACGCAGTGGACCCGTAACAAAAATCTCCGCCTATATATTTTTTTCCCCAGATGTAGGTGCTGAGCAACAGCAAACTGAAGAGCGCGACACACCAGGTGGTGAGCAAAGCTGCACACAGGCACTCGTTGTCGTTCTTCTCCAACCCGCACGGCGATAGGTGGGTGGAACCGCTGCCGGAGTTCCTGTACAAGGAGTACCAGGGGCTGCTCGTGAGGAACAAGACCCATCCGCCGGCCAGGCACGAGGATGTCGTTAACATCACCCGCTATGCGATCTAGTTCAGTAACATATTGGATTTCGATCGCAGAAATGCAGAAGCAAGGCTCGTGTATATATGAAAAAATTGGTGGTGTCTCTCCTCTATATACTACTCACTTCTTGTAAAACTTTGTTCCTATATGGAGTATATATGAATTAAAGACCAGGCAACCACCGAAACGGCTACCGTTGTTTTTCGAGTGCTATTGCACGGTGGGAAAGTTAATCAATATGGATAGGTTTGAAACATCTCAAACACATAAATCCATTGTCGTCTAGTCCGGTTAGGATACCTGGCTTTCACCCAGGCGACCCGGGTTCAAATCCCGGCAATGGAAAGTTTTTTATCTTTTTTTGCTCCTCTTCCTTTTTGTGTTTTTTTCTTTCAGTTCAGTCTCATCTGCCGTGACCGTGACGTGATTGTAATGTGACATTGGGCTACCGTGTGTTTACCCTGAGAAAATTGCTACTACGAGTGGGTGCCGGTTAAAATGGTTCACATTGCTATTAACATTTATGGTTCTAAATTAATTAATTTATATAAAAATATATTTCTTAATTAATTTAATGGTATTTAGTTAATATCATAAATTTTGATATATTTTCCTATGATTGGTGAAACTTATGATACTAAAATATGTCATTGTGCTAGAATTGTATTTTTTTTTTGAACGGGGAGGGTATATAAAAAAAGACATTACTTCTAATTGAAAAGAACAAGGGAAACTAAAAAAGCAAACGACGTTGCAATTTATAAGGACTTATCAATATCAATTCGCCACTTCTCAAGTAAGAAAACTATTATACGGTATCGCCACGTTGAGCACTCAACACATGGCATTTGAGCCTATTCAGATTTCAGAGCCAAAAAGAAATAAGGCGTTGGAGTGTTGGACAAATATCCAATGCAACTTTCGCGGCTAGCCTGTACTCTGTAGATTAATAGTATGTTTATATACTTTATAGACCTGGAAAATTAAGATACCGTGAAAGCAATTTTGTTGTACCATTTTTCACGTACCAATCTGATCGTTTTGATAGCTGAAATACAAAACATCTAATAACGCACAAAACAAGGTCACTTCTTTTTTTCTCACGGCTGGTGTATAATGAATGGAGAACAAAATATACTAAGAATAGGTGTATAATAAAAGCAGAATATAATTACTAAGAATTGTCCTACAGCACATGTCCACGGTCCACCTCTCCTTGTACATGCTTATTGCTTGGGGCCACAAGATCGACAACCGCTCAGTAAAATTCTCAGACAAAAAGGCCCATTAACTTTACAGTGTAATCTCATGTTTAGTGCCACCATTGTCATCCTCGATGCAAAATTCAAACATTTCCATCCACCACTCAAACTACTGCCAACTACATTACAATCTCTCTCAGCTGTGTAATGAGCCAAAGGAAAAGATGAATACGGTAGAATATGCCACTAGATTTTCATGTGCAAGGAAGACCAACACATGCCAAAGAAAAAAGTTGCACAGAAAAATGGGGGAAAAGAACCAATAGATGTAGGCCCCCGAGGCCTTTGAAGACTTGAAGCTATCTCATTGATGTTGTTATGGTTTACGTAGAATAATTAGCCCCATTTGACAATAGCTGAACCCCAGGTAAGTCCAGCGCCGAAACCTGATGCCGCAATAATATCACCAGTCTTCACCTTGCCACTGCGAACAGCCTCATCCAATGCTAATGGGATGGATGCCGCGCTGGTATTGCCATAGTTAGCAAGATTTGAAATAACCTTGTCAGATGGGATATCTAATCGACTGGCAGCAGCATCAATAATCCGCTGATTAGCCTGTACACAGAAGATCATTTAGAACAGCAATGATTCAGGTCAAGTGTATTTTTAGTTAGGACACTCACTTGATGTAACAACAACCAGTCGATACTGGAGGCAGGCAAACCAGCTTCTTGGAGTGCCTTCTCGATGGACTGTGGCACACACCGGACAGCAAAGCGAAAAACTTCCTTTCCGTTCATTTGAATGCATGAGTAGGTTGCCTTCTTTGGCGGAAATCCAGGAACACCATTGGTGTTGGACAAGATAGACTCGTCATTTGCCGTTATGGCATTTAGGTGCCTACATGTAAATAAAGAGAAACTATGTAAGCCAACATATATTTAGAATGAATTTTCAGTACCACACAACATTCTCGAAAGGAAGTCGCACTTTTGTCCATTGCCATCACTTTGAACACAAAAACCAAGCAAGCCATCTTCATCAACGCTGCATGCCTGCAAAATTCTAAATTAAAAAGTTGGACAAGAGAATTTGGATAAAGATCTCGTAATTAACAGTATCACATCACCAAGCATGGCTTCTCATGTTTCTTACTGAACAAAGTTCCAACCATATTTCATTCAGATTTAGCCATGGAACATTAACTAACTTACTGGGATGGGGAGAAATATAAATATTTACACAGAAAATAAGCTTTACCTGTACCAACACAGCACCAGCAGCATCACCAAAAAGGATGCATGTACCTCTGTCTGTCCAATCCACGTATTTTGAAAGAGCATCGGCACCAACTACTAGGACATTCTGAAGACCTCCACCTACAACAGTATGCATATATTATTCAAGTGGCATATTAATTTTGAGGGAGCAATCCCACATCAACCATATAAACTTTTAATAATTGAATTACCTTTGATAAAACGAGTAGCTGTGATTAAGCCAACTATAAACCCACTGCAAGCAGCTGTAATATCAAATCCAAAAGCATTTGTGCACCCCACTTCCGCCAGCACCTGTCAGTTAAGGATGAATTGGAACTTTTAATAAAACACCAAAACAGCATGCTCATAGTAATCAACAGAAAACAAGACTAAAGAACAGTTATATCAATATCAATTTCCTTAAAAGTACAACAAGAAAATCGTACCCTTTGAAACTAGGCCCAGCTTATGGTACATACAGTGAAAGTGTAAAGTAGACAATGAATCTCAGGCAAAAAATGGTGCCCGCTGAAAGTATAAATGGGCAGTACCTTTCAAAATGCTAGCAAGAAATATATAAAAGTAGTGCAGGACCATTGTCCATGTTTAATAATGTGCATAGGTTGACATTAGCACTTTACATTTCAGAATACCAACTCTAGATTTCAAGCCAGGTTTCAATGCACTAAGAAAGAGCCATATGAGGCTTCTCATGTATTGAAACAAAATTCTAACTTTCGAAGGCTAATATATTAATGAAAAATGGCATAATAACGCTTAAATATATTTTATTAGATACCTGAGCGGCACCTCCAAACAAATCATCTGGAGTAGATGTACAAAGGAGAACAAGGTCAACGTCTTCAGCTTTTACTTCGGCCATCTCAAGTGCCCTTTGAGCTGCTTGTATTGAGAGGCCCCGCAATGTTTCATCTCCTGTCACATTTGGAAAGTAGAAGGGGGAAATGAGGAAAAGAAGCAAAACTAAGAACCTATTGCAACTGAAACTGTTATGACAATAAAATATGCTTTCCAACTGACACGCAGACACCAGCTTTAAATGTTATTACCCACATATATAGTAAATTAAACAAGCTTCCAGCAACAATCAACAGTTTTCTGTTCAGATTTATACAACAGAGGTAGGCAGAAATCAAATTTTAGGTTAATATTTTCCATAGTCCTTGGGATAGTACCGAGAGGTACTATAGTTTGGTACCTAAGTACCTCATGTTATGATCAGTGCCTTAGTGGTACCACTCCAAGGATGGTAAGAGAAATTTTCTAGCTGCTGTCCTAAACCTAAGTGGTAACTACGCAAATCAGTAGTCAAACTACAAAAAAAAAGATACAATGTTCATTTGTAAAGATTTTACGATAATAAGACATCTCTTAATATCATTGTACTTTTACTTTGTAATCTCATTGTTTTATTTATAAGTCTTAACATATTTTATCATATATTAGAATTTTCATATGATATTTTTTGACAGAAAATTCAATATTATTCATGTCAATAAACTACTATAAATAAAAACTGATGTGCCAAACGGTTTGTGCACATCCCCTACGGTTACCACACAACAACAAACAAAAGCAGTATAAATTTAATCTAGGGGACACAAGTGTCCCTAATCTGGTTATTTAATTGAAGGAATAAAAAAACATAATTACCTGAAAGAACTCGCCTGTTACGAATCCCAGTTCGAGCCGCAATCCATTCATCTGACGTTTCAACTATTTTCGAAAGGTCGTCATTTGAAACACTAAGTGTTGGGATGGCTGATCCACATCCGACAAGCTTTGAACCCATACCAACCACCCTGTAATATCATCCAGCAGAGGTCATTACACCGGTGGATATTGTAGGCTCCATGATTAAAAAAAGACACAGATAAATGAATTTATCCTAGCAATACAGTTGGGCCAGCACAAGTATTGTATACAATGTCGGCTACAAAAATGGAAACATTCACCATCACATTTAATAGCAAGTGGAGCACAGGCAGATCCCAGACAATTAATCAGAGAAACCACGACCCACCGTCGACTTTACTCTATACATCAGGGTGGCCTATTCCAGTGAGTAGAGAGACACAGTAACACTATCAACTTGAGGCGTCTACACTACAGCACACAAAGGATTGAGCATACGGAACAGTTATGACGTCCTGACTACATGGAACTACTGAATTTCGAGCATAAGATGCCCACGGTACAGAAAAGCAAGTCCCGGAGCTACCTTATGCGGCTGAAGTCAACCTTATAGCAGGCAAAACCAAAATAGGTGTGTCGTGAATATCACGCCATTTCCCACAAAAAACAGCAAAAGCAAATCCCTCTTTTCGCGCAATAACGGTTGTATTGCAACGCACCCAGTATATACGAATAGCACGAACATCACACCATTTTGTACGAGAGCAGACTAGAGGCATCCAATCTCACCTTCCACAGAAACAATCACATCTCGCCCGCCCAATCATTGTGCGAATGAGGTTCACAGGTGGACAGAGACACCGGCGTTACCTGGGGAGGCGGGGCTTGGAGGCCGCTGCGGACACCACGCCATCGTCGACGGTGGACGCGCAGCACCGGAGCTGGCGCGGTGGCAGCGCCACGGGCGGCGCGAATCGGAGGAAGGCGGGGCGGAGGCCACCCCGCGTGCGCGCCGGGCAGGGTGCGGCCACCCGCGGCAGCGCGAGGCCGGAGGCGGCGACCATGGCGCGGGCAGCCGGAGATCTCGCGGCGGAGATTCGGGCGCCGGAGGGAGGGAGTCACAGTCACCTGGGGGCGGGAGGAGGTGGGGGAAGGGGAAGTGGCGGCGGCGAGCGGGGCATGCGAGGGAAGAGTGGGGGGAGAAATAGAGGCCGCGGCGGTGGGAACGGTGGGCGGCGGTGATGGTTGCGAGGGTGGGAGGGAGTGGGCGAGCTTCGAAAGCTCCGCCCCCAGGCGAGAGGTATTTTTAAGGAAAGGGCGATGTGGCTGATGGCTTTCCCTTCCCCCGGCGCACACCAATCTATGGGTGGAGCAACCCAAGCTGCTCGCCTTCTACGGACGTGCGTGCCTGTTCGCTTGCGTCTGATGACTGTGTTTCACTGGATTTATTATGATATATCAATTATTAATAAATACTTCCTCCATTTCAAAATTAGTGTCATTTTGGGTTTTGTGCTGGTCAAATATATTTTTAACTTTGACTAGATTTATTAAAAAATAGCAATATCTGTATCTTCAAATAAATTTATTACGATAATATATTAACAATTAATCTAATGATATTTATTATGTAGCATAAATCTAATGATTTCTTATATATATTTGGTCAAAGTTAAAAATATTTGACTTTCCGAAAGGTGAGAATAATACTTATTTTGAAACAAATGAAGTAATAATAGTAATAACAACAACAGCAATATAATACGATGTATGTATGTTCTGTCAATGCGTGCTGAGGGTAAACAAAAAATGCTAAACAAATACATATAATTGACACGGTGCTAGCAATGATGATGTCAACATAAAAAGAATTCCACTTGTAATATACTGTCACTTGTGCGATATAAGGTAGTTAGCAAACACTCATTTTGTACGTAGTATATTGATATAGCACAAAGTTGTTTTAACAGAAAATATATATAATATAAATCAACTTGGTATTTTTATACGAGCATGAGTACATGTAATACTACAAATATTTCATATAGATAGACATTTCGTATTTGATGGTTTGGGTAAATAGGTGTGCATATATACGTAATTATAATACACTCAGTCTAGTATGTATTATTATATGGGTATAGCACAAAATCATTTTAACAAGAAACGTATGTAATGTCAATCAACTCCATAATTTGGTACGAAAAGAAGCAATAGCACATACAATATATGTGATAAATAAAAAAATTATTGAGACAGGCATTTCGTATTTGATGGTTTAGGTAGGTAGCTGCATGTGCACCCCTAATTGTCCATGTGGTGTTCGGTTGACTGAATGTGAGGATCAGAAGTCATGATAGTTGATAGTGACCCATAAACTGTAGCTAATTACATATAAAAAAGAGAAAAACACACTAATTACTTCATCATCACTTCATGGCCGATGACATCTAACTAGGAGGAGCCAGGGGCTACAATTGTTAATGTGATCTTTAGCAAACTCGTTAATAGTACTTCTAGATGAACTAATTCAATCGCCAAAAAAACGAGTTTATTTAAATTTTAAGAGGGATGGGATTTCCATGTGATTGTGAGTACTCTTAGCTAGACTAGAAGCAATTCGCTTTTATCATGGTATCTATATATGATTTCTTTGGAATTGTTACAACACGTCGTAGTCAAATGTGTGATGGCTTTTGAAAAAATGGTAAGACCTCTAGTCTCCGTTAGCCAGAAGAGTAAAATCTACATGTATTTTTTTTCCATGAACAATGAAGAAAACTCCCTCTAAATGCTCGAATTTGAGAAAAAATATACAAAAATGGGATTATGGGAATAATGTATGTGCATGAAAACATCAATTTCCGTGTCTCGCAAAGAGTGTCATTCTCACTTTAACTATTTTGAGATATAAATATTGCTAATATTTTTCTATAAATTTAGTCAAACTTAAGAAATTTTGAATACTATAAAGAGAGAATTATCTATTTGGCACTGAAACAAATCGCTCTTTCATATAAGGCACTAGAAATTTTGAACTTTCTTATCTGGTATCGAGTTGAAATTTTCTTCCGTAAACGGCACTACCGTCCACTTGAGCTAGCAACGGTGTCAAGTGGTTGACGAAATGACACGAATGCCCTTGTTTGTAGCATAAGTCTATGGCGCCAAATACAGAAAGGATAAATAGACGGTTTGTCAAATAAGAAAATCATAAATATCACAAACATACTTGTTCACTAAAACATGGGATTTTGGTAATCGAACATTGCAAATAAATAATCAATAAATTTAAAATTCTAAGGTAACAACAGTTACATGTTAGTTTCATGCACATATTTTTGGTGATGTGAAAATTAATTATCTTCGTGGAATAAATAAAAAAGTTTATAATCTTATAGAAGACGGAGGCACAAGAATTTTTGTTTTCGATCTCTTGGTCTTGCATGTTTTTTCTTTTTTTTGAGACTGTATATTGGAACCCATTCTTTTTCCCTTTTTTGAGACTGTACACATTAGAAAATAAAATCACATAGGAATTTTTTACGGATCAGGCGAGACTAATTTTCTTCCAAAAGCTAAAACTCTAAAAGGCAGCGCGTAACCTCTCATCATCATTAAAAAACAAATGAAAATGAGAGAGCCACGTGCTGAGTCCGTCGGTGCAGAAGAGAAAAAACATTCAAAATATTCAAGCGTTATCTTATGGGAATGCCGAACGATATCCATTCTTGATCTCGCCGCAGCAGGACTGTCGCGCGTCTGTGCTGTGTTCATGCTAAGTTGCCGCCGGCGGACTGGACCGGAGACTGCGTGACGGGGACCGCCTTTGGGGGAGGCCACCCCATGGGCCACGGCATCTGCGCGCCGAGCCGTAGGGCCCGTTTGGGGAGGCACCAGGTGACGCTGCCCCGCGGGCAGTGTGCGAGCTTGCCCCACCGCGTCCCGCACCCCCGTGCCGCGACATGGGGCTAGCGCCGGCGCTCCGCTGGGCGGGCTCGCCCCGCCGCGCCACGGCCTGCACCCCACACCGTCGGGCGAGGCCGCCCCCCGCACCACGCGCCGCGAGATGGGGCCAGCGCCGGCCAACGAGCCCGCCCTGCCGCCGCGTTCCCCGCCGGACCCACGCCTCGATCTGCTACCATGGGGCGAGCTTGGCTGACTGTGGGGCGCCTCGAGCTAGGGGACCCGCCCCGTGAGTTCCTGGCCACCGGCGGCCGACGCCTCCTTTGCCCCATCCTCATCTCCTCCGGCCTCCATTCTCTCTAGGGTTTCGTGTCTCTTGTTTTCAGAAGAGAAGAGCGACGAGAGAAAGCAGGAGACTCAGGAGAGAAGGGGAGATGGAGTCATGGACGCACGCACGAGACCGAGGACCTGCGCGCGACCAAAATAAACATGGGCATTTTGGTACTTCTAATGAAAAGCTAACATGGTCTTCCTAATCAACTAATGGAGGGATGCCTGAAATGGATGACAGTGCCATTTATGTAATGAATTTTTAAGTTAGTGCTAGATAAGAAAGTTCAAAATTTCCAGTGCCTCGTATGAAAGAGTGATTTGTTTTAGTGCCAAATAAAAAATTCTCTCTAATATAAAACCCTATGCGACACTTTTGGATGAAGGTAGTATGTTGAAATTTCAAAATAATGCTAACTGTGATGGCCCATTGTTACATGGAGTTCATATATTAGTCCAAAGAAAATCGTTCGTTTTGGTAGAAAGATGTAACGAGGCTCAACGTGTATGGGTGTGAGACATACATGGATCCTGATCCACCTACTTTTTTTCTATTCTTCTATTTGAAACGTGCTACAAGCCTACTTTTTTTCTATTCTTCTATTTGAATAGCGCTACAAGCTATTTTTATGCATGGGGCATAAGAGCGGACACTCTTGCCCTATTCCAAGGAAGTAAATAATAACAACACTTTAGACATACTCCATCTGTTTTAAATTATAAGACGTTTTGGTTTTTTTACATACATTATTTTTGTTATGTACTTAGATATACACTATATCTAGATACATAGTAAAAGCAATGTATTTAGAAAGACTAAAACGTCTTATAATTTGGAACGAATGGAGTATTAATTCTCTCTCCTTTATGGGTAGTAGTGGGGAGATCGATTAAAGTGGATACGTTGTCAATGCTATGAAATAGCTTTCTCTTCTATTTATCCACCTTATCCCTTGAAATGGATATGGAAAATCAAATGTGCCCCGTGACCCAATATTTTGTGTTACTGTTCTTAAATGAAAGCTTCAAAAGTGGCTCCAATGTACTAGTAGCATTTATCCGATCTGAGGGGTGAGAGAAAAGTTATCACGGTCGACGTGTGTCTAGGAAAAGTGATTTGTCTTTAGGCTTGACCAACATGAGTTGGCCAGATGATCTCATCTTCAAGAGAGTGCAAGCAAACGTTCATGAAAGCAAGACGAGCTTCAAGAATCGTTACTCTCCTTTAGAGAGTGAATCCCAGACTATCCCTTAACTATTGATTCAAAATCCATTGTAATTTGTGGATTGATGCTTATTTTCTTTTATTCTTTTTTTTTCTTAACTAGTCTGTATTTGAGTTTTAAACTTTGAATTTATCTTAATAAATACTATAGGGGCCAAGGTCCCTCCAGATTCTTAGAGAAAAAAACATGAGTTGACCAGAGCATCATAGACGACAAGGCCCTGACCAAGATTTCTCTTCAGTATATATCGGTCCCACAAATCAATGTTCACACAAGATGTTGCACTATATTCGTGTTCATGTTTGCTGAGCACTAGAGTTGCCGTAGCACTAATCACACAATAAATACTTGACGAGGAATACTCATTTGGACTACTAGTAAGTAGGGATATAATGCGAATGAGCCGTAGGTTCGATATATGGTCGGGTTCGAACATTGTTCGAGACAGGTTTCCTTCATCTTCTTTGTAGCTTTAAGTCACAGCTCAAGCGTAGATGCTTCACAAATCACAATGGTTAAGGCATTATGCCAGTTACACTTAGCATGCGATGATCTTCAATACCTCTCAACCACATGTGTAAGTGTATGCCTATGCCTAACTTAAGCACATGTATGATTACGTGTATTTGGTGAGTGGTGTGAGGTGTGAGTTTGTGTTTAAGTTTATATGCTATAGCTTTTACTTGAAGCATTGATGCATAAATAAAAGCATGGATATAATTGTGTTCTATAGAATGTATGAATTAAGTGGAGTAACACAGTGATCAGTGATCCATTCTCTTCTTGGACTGTGCGTCTGTGCTACCGATGTATGCTACGTACTGTTTTGTTGTTGACATACCGTGTACAGTGACCTTGACATTTTCAGACAATTTGATCTTTCAAAAAACTACTCACAAACGATTCAGCAAATTGAGACTACTTGTATGATCCGACGGCGTCCCAACATTTTTAGTTCCACGTGTCTCCAATCCACTTGTCTTGTTGTCCCACCCCAATCCTCCCAAATCCTCACCTTCCCCTTTTTTTAGAAAAGGAGGTTTCCCTTGCTTTTATATTTCAAAAAGCAAACACAGCGTTTAAGTTCTGCATATCCGCGCGCCCGCCTTACAAGACCAAGCCTAATGGCAATAGTTCAGATAATCCAAAGAGTTCCTAATAGCTAAAGGCTCCTGGCCAGGGATATCATTTCCTTCATGCATATTTGGAATTGCAGCGCTGGAAGCCGTAAGCTGAACATCCGATGGTTCCGACCTTGATGACGAACTCTCCAGGCTATGCACATCAGTTGAGGCGGAGATGACGCTTTTAGCTCCAGCTGGACGACCATCCTCACTATACATTCCCCCATCTCTTGTTGCATCATTGGCACCCATCTTCTTAACATCTTGGCGATCTTGAGCAGCATATCCTTGACTCCCATCCATTTACGACCCTGAAAACACAATTCATTCCGAAATTTCCAGATTGACCAGAAGATAGCAGAAGAAACAGCATTTGTAACCTTATGTCTCTTATTGGCTAACCAAAAACGAGCAACCGATTCAAAGTCTTGACCCAAACTCAAGTTCAGCAACTCAGATATGCATTCCCAAATAATTTTAGCAATGCAACAGTCAAAAAACAAGTGATTGATTGATTCCTTCTCAGCACATAGGAGACAAGTGGGATCACTTACCCCTCTTCTCTTAGCTAGATTATCCCTTGTTAGCAATTTGTTTTTAGACAAAAGACAAAGAAAAAATTGTACTCTTGATGGAATATTCAATTTCCAAACCGAGCTAACAAAAACCGGGGTAATTCCCCTAAAGTTCACCACAGCATACAAGGATTGAACTGTGTACTTTCCTGAAGAGTTCTAAGTCCATATGATTGTGGCCCCGTTCGACTTGCTGAATCTTGACTGAAAAACACTGTTCTGGCTGAAATATTGTGAGAGAAAAACACTGTTCCAGCTGGAAAAAAAGCCGAACAAGCCGGATATGGGGTAAGCCGAACGGGGCCTGTATCTTCATCCTTAGACAAAACAATGCTATCCACCAAACCCACTAATTCCCACCACAAGTTCATAACCTGTTCCGAAACAGTCCTCCTGAAGGTAAGCTTCAGATTCACACCATCCCACACCTCTTTAATAGTACTGCCTTGTTGTTCATTAATGATATACAAGGGTCAATACATGATAGCTAAACTAGTATTGCCCAACCATTGATCCTCCCAAAATCTAACCTTTTCACCATTTCCTATTTCCCAGTGAATACCCATCCTAGCAGCCTGCATGGCCCAAAATAACTCCTTTCCAAAAAGGAGAAGTCCCAACTGTAGAACAACAGAGGACATTAGGTTTTCAGTTTTATACTTGTAATCAACAATATGGGTCCAAATTGCATTTTTATTAAGCTGATATATAAAGATCCAAGCACTCAAGAGGGCAAGATTCAGACTTCTCAAATATGGGATTCCCAACCCCCCCAAACTCTTTTTTCTGTGCCACTAAGGGCCAATTAGCAAGATGATACCGATGCTTTTTCTTCAGTGTTATCCCAAAGAAAATGCCCCATATGAGTATTTATCATATCAATTGCCCACCGAGAAAATTTCATAATGGATAGCAAGTATATAGGGATGCTTGCCAAGCAAGCTCTAAGCAGGGTAAGCCTACCATCTTGCAACAGAACAACTTAGCAAAATCATTAGTGTCATCTTCACTCATCCCAATCCTAAGTAGATCACTCTTGTCATAATTATTTTTCATACCAGACATATGTTCAAACACATACCAAAAGCCACTTTAAAGTGCTAGCTTTTTCTATATTATTATCTAGGAAGAGCAATGTGTCATCAGCGTATTGCAGACTAATAACCCCCTTCAACCACCTTAGGGAGTAAGCCAGAGATCAAGCCCTGTCTAGCTGCCTTCATTAACATCCTAGGCCTTGTTTAGTTCGCGGTTAGAAATCAGTATTCGGCACTGTAGCACTTTCGTTTGTATTTGACAATTATTATCCAATCATAGTCTAACTAGGCTCAAAAGATTCGTCTCGTAATTTACAATCAAACTGTGTAATTAGTTATTTTTTTTTTACATTTAATACTCTATGCATGTGTCCAAAGATTTGATGTGATGAAAAGAGAGTGAAAAAACTTAGAATCTAAACAAGGCCCTAGTGAAGATGTCAGCTACTAGATTAAACAACAAATGGGACAGAGGATCCCCTAACCTTTACCAGGTTTGAAAACGCAGCTATTTTTATCATTAATTCTAACACATATAGAACCTCCTTCTACAAGTTGTTCAATGGGAGAATTTTTTGCGTGCCATTAAAAAAGATCGTAATGTTTTGGGTGTCCCTGGAAAAGTTCAGCGGTCTTCAGTCGCCCAATTTTTCCAAATTTTCCATGTACCCTCCATGCCAAAACTCAAATCGAGTTTGAGCTCTAATCTTTTTGCCGTCAAAATAGCTGCGAGTGTGAAAATTTTACCCTTAAGTCTAAATATGTCATTAATTTTTTTGAGCATCTTATGACTTCAAATGAAAAAAATCATGACTAGAAATTGTTATATCTTTTCATGAATTAAATGAAGATAATTTTCATATAAAATTATAGATCTTCATTTAATTATAAAAAATATGATTTGATATTTTTATATTTAAAGTCGCGGAGATGCTCAAAAAATTAATGACATATTTAGACTTAAGGGTATATTTTTGACTTTTCGCACCGCAGCTTAACGATATTATAAATTTAAACTGATGGTAGTGGCAGTAACGAGAAAAAAAAAAAAAAAACAGTGACGCTAAAGACCGTTGAATTTTTTCACAAACACATAAAACATTATAATTTTTTTTAATAGCACATGAGGAATTCGCCCCTGTTTAATCCAACTCACTCAGATAACATGCCTTCCATCCTCACCTTCCCCTTTCCCGCTCCTCATCAGTCATCAGTCATCCCCAAAACCCGCGCATACCAGCGACGGCCGGAGAACCTCCCCGCCGGCCGCCGCCATGCCGCCGCCTCTCCAGGCCCACCGCCTCCTCATCTCCCACCGTCGCCTCCCCACTCCCGTTCGGCGCCGGTTCACCGCCGTGTCTCCCTCCAATCCGCTCCCGCCACAACCTTGGCCCCGGGCCCCGCCACATCCTCCATCCTCTCCATCCGCGAGTCGCTCCTCTCCGGTGAGAGGACCGCGGCGGACATCACCTCCGAGTACCTCTCCCGCCTCCGCCGTACCGAGCCGAGCTTGCGCAGCTTCATCCACGTCGCGGACGCCGCCGCCGAGCGGGAGGCGGTGGAACTCGACCGGAGGATTGCCTCCGGGGAGAAGGATGCGGTGGGGCCGCTCTCTGGAGTGCTGGTGGGAGTGAAGGACAACCTCTGCACCGCCAACATGCCCTCCACGGGCGGGTCGCGGATACTGGACGGGTACCGGCCGGCGTACGACGCCACGGCCGTGCGGCGGCTGCGGGAGGCCGGCGCTATTGTGGTGGGGAAGACGAACCTCGACGAATTCGGAATGGGGAGCACCACCGAGGGCTCCGCGTTTCAGGTTGGCGGACCAGATCCTCATATTTTTTAGACGGAGTTTGCTGAAGTTTGAGCATTGCCGATTGTGTTGACTCAGGTTGAAATATCACGTTAGTGTTAAACCTCACAAGCATGGTAAAGTTTTGTTTACACTTGTCGGTAGCTGTCAATGAAACAAAAATGTGGAGACATTGAATTGAAACAAAAATGTGGAGACATTGAATTGAAACAAAAATGTGGAGACATTTGTTTGAGGTTGCAGATTCTGTTCATGATCAGACCAGGTATGGTTTCAGGATCGTTAATGCTATCTTAATTCATGTAGGTGGCTAGTTGCATGCCACTATTGATGTTGAAATGTGGGGACTTCTTTTGGAGACGAACTGCAGTGCACCTGCAATCTTCGCTATTTCAACATATAGAGTATTCATGTGCTAAAAATGTAGACATGGGGTGATGTGATTATGACAGATATTGTTGGTGATATGCAGGTGACAACAAACCCGTGGGATGATTCATGTGTGCCTGGAGGATCCTCTGGTGGTTCCGCTTCTGCGGTATCTGCTAGGCAATGCGTAGTGTCACTAGGAAGCGACACAGGTGGAAGTGTGAGACAACCAGCGTCGTTTTGCGGTGTAGTGGGGTTGAAGCCAACTTATGGTCGGGTTTCTCGTTTTGGTCTCATGGCCTATGCTTCATCGCTGGATGTTGTGGGATGCTTTGGTTCATCAGTTTTTGACACTGCAACCATCTTATCTGTTGTTGCTGGCCATGACAAGAGGGACTCAACCAGCAGTTCGCAGGTAAAGAAACCGAGGCTTCACCTTAAAAGTACATTTGTCTTTTGTCTCCCATTTCAACCAGTAGTATGTTTATTATCTGGTTGGGTTATAACCTTGGCTGGTACAGTTGCAAGGTGAACCACATGTATAATTGCTAATTTGCTATTGTTGGCAAACATGTCTATGACCTCACACATATTGTTTGTTTTGTTGGGCTTCACAGATTAGTTGTAGGCTTGGACTTCAGATTTCATTTCCATGTGATCATGTCATGTTTTGAGTTGGTTGTTAGTAATTGTATTAATATGGTTTCATAGGGATGACTTTTGCACTTTATTCTATCTAACTGTTTTTTTTATTAGTAATAAAGGCAGCACATGGGTTGTCTTCTTATGGTTGGAAAACAAATCATAGTATAGCATTCAGAAATGACTAAAAACAGATGTCAGAAGGATTATACTAGTCTGTCCCATACTCCCATTCTCATATATAGCGTTGATTTAATCCATTTACATCATTAAAACTATGTGGCAGTCTTGTATATTTGTTAACAACCCTTAACTTGATTTTTGTCCTTCTTCCGTTCTACTCCTGGTGCAAGCGGTAGAGTCTTACCGCATGTGACCGGAAGGTCCCGGGTTCGAGTCGCGGTCTCCTCGCATTGCACAGGCGAGGGTAAGGCTTGCCACTGACACCCTTCCCCAGACCCCGCACAGAGCGGGAGCTCTCTGCACTGGGTACGCCCTTCCGTTCTACTCCTCTACAACTGGATCATGATCCATTAGCGATGGGGCATGCAGGAAGGCAGAACATTCAAGTTTTGGTTCATTGCTATTTGATCTCTTCTGTCAACTTTTCAGGTTGTTCCAGACTATGCATCGGAGTTGGTCTCCCTAGATTTACTAGAATCAAAACCATTAACTGGTGTGAGAATTGGGATTATACAAGAAACTCTTGGAGAAGGTGTTGCCAATGGAGTCATATCATCAATCAAGGGTGCTGCTTCACACCTGGAGCAGTTGGGATCTGTGGTGGAAGAGGTTTGTTACTTTCCACTGTCTCAAATAAATAGTTAAAAAAACATGTCTTTTCAACGGGATTCATGAAAGAAATGTTAACTGAACTTTTGTCTTCTATTGTATTTCAGGTTTCACTGCCTTCATTTTCTCTTGGCTTACCAGCATATTACATACTAGCCTCATCTGAAGCTTCTTCTAATCTATCACGCTACGATGGTATCAGGTGATCTTGCATTCTTGCTGTAGCTAAACCTTATTCTTTCCGCTGTATTTTCAATGTATCGGAGGATTTACACCATGGAGTACTGTTTTCAGGTATGGAAGACAGGTTTCAGCTGATGACTTGAATGATCTTTATGGAGAGTCCCGGGCTAATGGTTTGGGTCATGAGGTACAATATTCTCAGTTACCAATATATCATACCATACTCCACTAGGATACTCATCAGTTGTCTTTTCAATATTTACTCATGATGTCTTTAGATGTAGTCATGTAGCTTAGCAAAGTGATCAATCTGATTAGGAACTGTCACATTGTGTAGTACTATGCATGTGTCCCATGTCATCGTAGCTTAGGGGTTAGTCATGCTATCCATAGATTTTGACTGACTTCTTTTGCTTTTTTATATTTTTATGATATTGTATAGGCACTAAATCTTGAGTATTACAATGAAAAAACAACAATTATATGCTCCACTCCATTTGCAAAGAAGATAAATTGCTAATCTAGAAAACATATCTGGTTCCTCGTTAAACAAAGCTTTTGAAATTAAAGACAGGTTTGGCTGTTGTGAATTGAGGCCACGCTTGCAAACTTCCGTTGTGGGGATGACAATACTGCCCCATGTAGGTCTGCCAGTTGTTGGCATGTCTTGTTAGTTACATTGTGCTAATTGGAATGTGACCATATATTTATGTATTATAGTATATATACGCACATAGTATGGTATTTTGATCTGCAGTATTGGATAGCGTTTGGATCTTTTGTATTTGAAATGCTTGTTTTCATTTTGAGTAACATGGTGAAACAATTTCGATCATTCTTTCCAGGTCAAAATGAGAATTTTGATGGGAACCTATGCTCTTTCTGCTGGGTACTATGATGCATACTACAAACGAGCACAACAGGTAATTGCAGAGCAGTGGCACCCAGTTCAATATTTGTATTTTATTATTTTATGACACAGTTCAATGCCACCAAAAGTAGTAAAATACATGCATTGTAGTATGTGAGGACACTGAAACCTTCAAAGATGCTTTGGAAGATACGGCATTCAGTGTTTGTATTTACTTGTCTTACTACTACGCAATTTGACGCCACTGAAAGTACGTACTGAAGTACATGCACTGTAGTAGGTGAGGACACTGGTTAATGAAAGCTTCAAAGATGCTTTGGAAAGATATGACATTCTAATTTCACCAGCCGCGCCATCAGCAGCCTACAAGATAGGTATGTTACAATCTGCTCATAAGTATGACCCCCTTCCCTGATTTATTTAGGATTGATAGCTCAATTCTTTTTGGCAGGTGAAAAGATAAATGATCCATTAGCCATGTACGCAGGAGATATCATGACGGTATTAGATACTTTGTTGTCTTTTGTTGATTTCACTTTTCTCTTCTTTGGACTCTGTTCTGAAGTGCCTGCTGACATGAAATTCTCTTTGATATATGGTACTCATTTTGTGACGTTTTACTCATGATAGAAATATGAAATGGTCGCAAATTTTATGACTTATGTAGGTCAATGTTAATTTGGCCGGGCTTCCTGCATTGGTTGTGCCTTGTGGATTTGTTGAAGGTGGACCTGCAGGGCTCCCAGTTGGACTTCAGATGATCGGATCTCAATTCAGTGAGGTAAAGTAGCGGTGTTGCTTACGTTTAGAACTGGAGACTGCTCCATGTTGTTTCAGGATCTACATAATTCTACTTTCGTTTCATGCATTGAATTCAGGCGCAGCGAGTAGAGAATCCACTAAATAACTTCTGTCATTTTATCCAGGGGAATTTGCTGAGAGTAGGTCACATCTTTGAGCAGACTCTCCAGAATCTCAGCTTTGTTCCACCGTTGTTGGCTGAGAGCTAGTCAACATACCTTTGTTGGCAGAAAGCTAGTTTCAACACAGGGCCGCTCAACAAGCAATTACCTGAGGCCCTTCTGTTCATCGACTTCATTCCCATACGGAGGAAATTGGTACTACGCGTGTAGAAAATAGAATCTTTGCTCGTGGAGTTGCTGATGATTGTGAGAGCAACGACACCCATGTGGTGTACACCAGCAATCAGCACATTGCATACCGCGCAGCATTTTACACACCGCCAGAATGATTGATGATTTTGTATCAACGTTGGTTTTTGTCAAGTGTCAAGTTTAGCATAGAAAATGTGTGCCCCTGACAGCGAGGCGAGTGTTGAAGCACCAATAGGAATGATCACCAATAAGCGGTTGTGAAATCCAATGAGAAACATAACAGAAAGCACAGTTCGTGTCAATTGGTATTCTGGGCATGGCGTCACATCCGGCAAGCTAGGAAGCGGAATCAAGCAAACATGAACGAATCGTATTTTCAGCTTCATCAACTCGTAACGGCATGATACCAACGAATCGTATTTTCAGCTTCATCATCTCGTAACGGCTTGGCACCAAATATACATTCCCATGGTCATACACGAAATATTCTAAACAACAATCTGTTATAAAATGCAGGTGCAAAAGCAAATACTGTGCAACTTCAGAATGCAGGTGCTGTGCGGCAAAACACCGCACACACCTTTCTAAAAGGAACATGACAGGAAATACGGTCCAATTGAATTTTCTACACCAGCTGCACATAACACCACATAACGCTCCGTAAAAGTTCCATGGCAATGTTTGGTTTCCAGATACAGATTATTGAGGGTCTTGGATGGCTAGACTCCAGACTACTTACTGAAACAAAATCTCCATCACTCTATAAACAGATACAATTCTGGAGCTCCAGCATCAACTTATTGTTTCTGCCACTGCAAGGAGAAGGAATCAATTAAAACTTGGAAATGAAATAGACTAATTCCATGTCTGATGTGGAGCATTTGAAATGCAAACGAGGCACAGTAAACAGCACTGCCTTAAGCAGGCAAATGGGGAGTGCCCATCTGCCAAAATCAAAGATATGGCTCCAGCAAGTCAAGTATACAAGATCTTACTAATAACCATGACAAAAACTCAGCCAGCAGGGAAGGTATATTGTTTGAAAGAAGAAACCAGAGTCTTCAAGTGACCGAGAAACAGCCCTGAACCCTGACAGTAGGACCCTATAGCGCCGCACCGTAACCTAGCCCGAACCCTAACAGTGCGGACCCTATAGCACCGCACCGTAACCTAGGCCAGTGGCCACAAGCTCACAACCGCCTGGTTCAGGCGCCCTGGCACAATCCCTAGGTAGGACCACCTCTCACACAGGCTGACTACCATAGGCTGGCGCCCTGCCACCATTTTATGGGTTGCTGGCAAGGGAGTTTTTTTTAACCATGCCTGAAATTCGCTCCCACGGGGAGTCAAACCTAGGCGCTGGAGGTGCTATTCAGGAGTCTAGCTATGAACCATTTCGCTTATTAACCATAACCACTTATATCCATTAGAAACTTCTGGATAAAGCAATGGAAACAAAAACTTGATTGCTATGACAAAAACTGATGTATACAGCTATGGCAAAAGTAATTGGTCTTATACTCAAATTCATTTCTTTTATGGAAAATGGTCTATATTATATCAAGAGTCAAATCAAAGTAAATTAAAATATTTTTATAACTAGATTTCAGATCAGACCAAGGTGCAGACTGAATGCCCACTGGATCTGTGATACCAAGAGTATAAGTGGATTCTTATAACGAAATAGACTCGTGCCCACTAAAATTTTGGTACAATCAAACTAAGACATACTCCAAAGATCAAAACTGAACTGCTACTGAAAGTTCAAGAAGCAAGTTGCAGTATTAACATAGTACACAGGTGCTCATAACCCATACTTAAACTATATATATCCTGAGTCACACATGTAATCAATTGGGATTTATTATGCGCATAAAATCTATAGGTGCAACACTGGTGCTAACTTCCTTCCCAGCACTCCCTCCCTATATGGCAATATAGTATGGCTCCTCAAACTTACTCTCTATATGTCACTTGCAGCAATTTGATAAACTTAAAAGTTCAGTGTAAACATAACATTCTTCAACAAGAAACTAATGCATATATAGGTATTAATTTTTTTTAACCTTTTGCAATGAACACTAGATGCTGGAACTGTGCTGCTGCACAATGCTCTAAGTACCGCTGCTAGCTTGCAGTTAAGATAAATCGCTAATCTGTTGGAAGTACCCTATCACTTACGTTAATTGCCAATGGCCAATCTTCAACATTTTAAGATAAAATGCTAATCTATTTATAGTTACTGATTTAATAATACATGTCATCCTCATTTCTAGCACAGAGATCCTGATCAATCTAGACGTGCACTTAATGATAGGAAGCTCAGCATATCTTAATTGCCAATGGGCAATCACCACTTACATCAGACACATTATTATCAGGTGAAGGTCTTGTTTGCTAACATCCTAAAGAGTTAGTCCACTCTCTCTACAAATGAAATGCATTAGCAATATCATAGGCATGACTAAATCAATCATGTGTTTGTGATTACCATGCCTTGTTTACATGAACACACAGATCTATAGAGTTCAAATAAATTAACTCAAGCAGGAACACTTGCAAGTGTACTGTGCTGTTTTCAACCTTTCTATAAACGTGATGTAAAATGAAACAAAAAGCATGAAAAAATATCAGCAATGTGATTGTGATTAGCATATCTTGTTGCAATCAATCAACAGCTACTATATAGTTAGATCGGTTATCACAAGCAAGAATACTTTTGGACCTTATGTGAAATTTAGGGAAGGTACCTTGGATCCATCTAAAAAAGTAAAAATTAATCGCAATGCCCAACTGATACTGGTACAATCAAAGGAACTACAGCAGCATTATTCACGGAACGAAAGAAACCACCGCACCAGACACATATCGTGCAAGTTTTCTGATCCCAGATGCAGAATAAGAGGACAATGTGTTGATGAATGATGATACGCACCGTTTGAATGATTGGATGACCATGGAAGGAGTGATCAGAAGATGATGTCGTCGTCCTTCTCCCCACCAGCAACCAGCAGATTTGCCGCAGCCCCCACGGAGATGCCCCTCTTGAGCGCGAGATCCTCGGCGAGCTGTTCCTCCGCGAACAGCTTGGCGGCGGCCATCTGGCGCTCGATCTCCCTCTTCTTGTAGCCCTGGATCTTCTTGAGCCTGAAGAAGTCCTCGCGCTCGAGCTCGTCAAGCTCCCCCTTGATGTAGGTGATGGTGTTCTCGATCCTGGGCTTGACGACGTTCTCGAGCGCGTTGACGCGGCGGTTGGTGGTCTTGATGGCCTCGTCGAGCGTGAGGAAGGAGGTCTGCAGCGAGGCGAGCTCGACGAGCACCTCGATGGCCTTGACGTGCGCGGCGCGGCAGGCGGCGACCTGCTGCCCGCCGCGGGCCAGGCCCGTGAGGCTCGGGGACGCGTTGGAGGGGCCCCCGGAGGCCGCGGCGGGGTCGACGAAGTGGGTGAACTTGGGGAGCTTGACCCCGGCCACGTTCTCCTGGTGGGACCGGACGCGGACGGACGCGGTGCGGACGGACTGGAGGACGACGTGGCGGACGCCGTCGCCGGCGACGTACTTGGCCTCGGCTAGGGAGAAGGAGGAGGCGCGCATCGTCTCGCCCATGGACTCCTTGGCGGCGACGATCTTCTTGAGGATGGCGCGGAACTGGACCGTCAGCGCGTCGGACTTCTTCTTCAGCAGCGCGTGGCCGCGGGTCGCGCCGACGAGCCGGGCCTTCATGGCGCCGAGCATCGTCACCGTCGGCACGACGTTGAGGCGCTGGTTCTGCCCAGCCATCACGCCGCCCCGGTCTGCCGCCGCCGATTAGATCCGCTCACCGCCGGCGAATTTGGGGAGGGAGAGAGGGGATCGCGGGTGCTGTCTCGTGTTGGCTATTGGGACTCGCTGTTTATTGGATCTGGCTAGTTGGACATGAATTCGTGGATTGGAGGATCGGGACACGTCCCCGCCGCGACGAAACGCGAGGGGTGTTTAGGTTTGGGCCGAGAGGAGAATATTATATATTGGGCCGAGAGAATTGAATCTCTCACGGTTTTAGTCTTTTGGAAAAAGTTTTTTTAATTTCTCCAACTATTGAAACCGTCCGATGTGAGCGGTTTGAGATTGGTTTTGCTCACGTGGCCAGTCATCTTACATGTACAAGCCATGAGGGACGTAAATCGGACTTTCACGGTAGCTAAAGAAGGTCAATTAGACTTTATAAAAAATTATAAAAATAAAATATTCAAAAAAAAAATCTAAATATTTTCCTAGAATAAGTATGCATTTAAAAATACTAAAATCTGATTTTAATATAATAAAAATTGTAGAAAATTTGTTTTAACTCGAAAAATATATGAAACATATTTCACAATTTTTCTAAAATCATGCTCCTAAAAATTTGTATAAATAAGTTTTCAAAAAAATATAAAAACAATTTTATAGAACAAATTTGTATTTCAAAATATTAAAGTATGATTTAATATTAGAAAAATTATTTCAACTTAGAAAAATATTAAACTAGTCTCATATTTTTTTCTCTAAAATCATGCTCTATATTTTTTTGAGTTAGGCAAGATTATCATGATTTTAGGAAGCACATGAAGTCCAACATCCTCGTCCTGTCCAAATTTCCTCCCGCTAAATATGTGATGTCAAATTCTGTATTTGGCCTAGTCTTAAATTTTAGGAGACCATATAAGATTTAAATAATTTTAAGAAAGGAACAAAAAAGGCAGAGTATGATTTTAGGAAAAAAATATGAAGCTGGTTTCATATTTTTGAGTTAAAACAAATTTTATAATAATAAATCATATTTTAGTATTTTTAAATGCATATTTATTTCAGAAAAACAATTGGATTTTTTTGAAAAATATTTCTATAATTTTTTATGTAAAGTCTAATTGACCTTCCTGAACTATCACGAAAGTCCAATTTACCTTCCTCGTGGTTGACCTGGCGCCCTAAAAACCACTCTCAAACCGTTCGTGGAACTAAATCAAACGGTTTCAATAATTGAAGGAGTCTAAAAAACTAGTTTTCTAATTGAGGGAGGTAAATCAAACTTATGCAATACTTCGTAGTATGTTTCCGCGAGAGGACATTTTTGACGCTTGTATAAAAGGTTAGTGTTTGTTATGCAAACGAATATAGTCTAATGAGGAAGGGGTAAGAGATACTTATCATTTATGTCAAAGGGGTGCAGCCTTCGAAGAACCAACATTAGTTCTGGAACGTGGGATTTAAGGCCATGTTCGTTTGTCTTATAATTCGTACTTTTTGGCTTGTCTTTTCGGCCGAAACAGTGTTTTTTCTCTCACAACAAATCAGCCGGAACAATGTTTCAACTTATTTTTTCAGTGAAACGAATGGGGCCTAAGTCTTTGCGAGAAGCCTTTGGCAATCCAATCTACTCCTTGTGCATATTATATTTAACATATGCTTCGTAATGTCATAACCTTCACCCCTTCGTAATTATACGACTATTATTTTACATGCCAGTTACTATCTTCATGCAAGAACCAAACTAGCCTAAGTGAGTATTTTCTCACCATATTATAATGCCTAATATTTTTTGCTCTTGTGATTTATTTTATCACATTCTTGATTTTACCTTCACCTCTCAAGGAAATTTTTCGAAAACCAACCTTCCGCACAGCAAGTCACCAAGGTGACTAGAAAAGCTGTTGCAACCCTTTGCTACTCCAAAGCATGGCCTAACCATCTATACATGCTCAGCCCTATCTAGCTAACTGAAAACATTTTTTATTTATTTCATAGAATCTATTTACTGCTATTAACATGTAGGTCACCGTCACTGTAAGTATCTTTTACCCTCCCAGGCTAACCTTCCCATAGAATATATTTGACTTATTGTATGCACGTTTTCACCGTCTCATATCAAAATCAGTCTCCATCAGTTAGCGGTTCCCATTAAGTGTTTAGCCTTTGTCACATATCTGTTCAATAGCTCCTGAGTTTGCATCAGTCAACATTCTCCATCGATCGACAGTTCTCATTAAATATTCAACCTTCATCAGATACCTCAGTGGTCTTGATCAGTCAATGGTTTTCATTAGTCAGTGGCCTTCATTAGTTAGTAGATATCATCAGTTAGTGGTCTTCATCTATCATTGGTTATCATCAGTCAGCAACCTTCGTTAGTCAGTGGCCTTCACCAGTCAGTAGATCTTATCAGTCAGTGATCTTCATATATCATTGGTTATCATCAGTCAGCAGCCTTCTTTAGTCAGTGATCTTCATTAGTTGGTGGCCTTCACTGGTCAGTAGATCTTATCAATCAGTGGTCTTTATCTATCATTGGTTATCATCAACCAGGAGCCTTCGTTAGTAATGGTCTTTATTAGTCAGTGGCCTTCACCAATCAGAAGATTTTGTCATATAGTGGTTTTAATCAATCAACGGCCTTCATTAATCAACGGTCTTCACCAGTTAGTGGACTTCATCAATCAATGGTCTTCATCAATCGGTGACCTTCGCTAGTTAGTGGCTCTCACTAGTCAGTGGATCTCATTAGTCGGTGGCCTTTATAGAATATTTGACCTTCGCTAATACATCTCTCAAATGGCTTTTGGGCTTTCATCAGACGTTTGTCTTCATTGGATAGATGATCTTCTCAGATAATGGTCGAATGGCATTCGTATTTTAGAAATATTGGCCTTCGCATTGGGGTTTCATCAAGTGCCAAGTCATTGAACATTATCAGAATCTGCCAGCCATTGCTCTTTATTACAACGGACACCAGTGGCCCACAAAAACTATCAGACTCCATCAACCATCAACCTTAAGCAACCACCAAACCTTTGAGCTCTCTAAAGCTGACATTTTTTCTCTTTTTGCAGGTTTTATTGTTTGATTTTCATTTTTAGGTTTTTATAATATGCACAACCAAATTTTATTTGAACTAACCTTCGCAGGAAACTAATCCTTTTACGTTTAATACTACAAGTAATATCTATACCCATGCAGGTTCTTGAATGATAGCCTTCGCTAGCCATCCAAAACTATAAGCCTATAACCCTCTCATTCGAGAGCATTACTCTTTATGCGTAGAGTTTAACCTTTGCTCAAGCACAACCATCATTTTACAAGGGCGCATAATAAGTTTAACCCTCGTAATCTTTTTAAGCAAATGCATTCATTTGCATCATCACATACATGCATTACATAAATGCATGGCACCATGGTAACCTGATAAAGACATATCCACAATCAGGCATCGGGGCCGTCACTCTCAAAAGCTTCGAACAGCTTCTCTGGACAAAGACCTACCCATAATTAGGCATCGGGACCTTCGTTGTAAGAAACTTCACCTGACGAAGACCTATCCACAATCAGGCATTGGGGCTTATACCAAATGACTAGCCATCTTTTGTAGGAAGTGGAAAGACAATGTCTTTTTCAATATCAAAATACTTGCTAACAAGTTGATATTCGACAAAGCTACAACGCTCAACCTAAGTCCCTGAAAAATGCACCTTATCAACTTAGGTGCATTTTCACGTGACTTCTCCCATCCTTTAGAAAAAAGGAACTTCACTAACAACTTTGGCATCTACACCAACACCACCTCCATCGACACCTTCGCCACGAGGGTCTTTCCAACACCTTCGATGTCTAAAATGACATCGCCTTCACCAACATCTTTGGTGACTATACTAGCTCGCCTCTGCCAAATTCCTTTATAGGAGGGCCTTCGCTAACACGTCGGCACAAGGGGGCTTCACTGACACCTTCGTCGTCTACACCAAAATCATCTTTGTCAAACACCTTTGCAGGAGGGTCTTCGGTAGGAGGCCATGGAGGCAAAGACCTATGCATTGGGTGAAGCCGATGAACCATGTCATAGAAGCGAAAGAAGCTGAAGCCCAAAATGAAGACATCGGAAAAATCAACATCAAGACACTTGGAGCTAGAAGCCTCGGAAGTTAGAACATGTATAGGCTAGAGTCGTGCGCATGCTCTTTTCTCCATGACCTTTTTTCCCATAGGGTTTTGGCAATAGAGTTTTTAGTGAGACGCACACGTGTAGGTTGCGAAGGGCGATCCTCACAACCAAGGTTTGAGTTGTATTGTGTCTCTTCTTGTATGAGCATCTATTAGGTCATGTAATACCGGATATAGCCTAGTAGCTAAGGGGCTACTGTGTTGGGGAAGCCCTTGTGGTATATGGACCAACTCCCCCTTTGAAGAGGCCCAATAGGGTTTAGTGTAGTGACTTGTCAATTCACCCTATCGAGGGGTCGCTTGTAAATTGGTGTTATCTATATATAGTGCCAAGAGCATGAGTGTGGTAGAACCGTCTAATCTAATGTCTCCTAGGAGTGCTCGTCCTCCATTAGACACTAAGCACTCAAGTGAGGACACCAAATTACACGGCCCCGTCAGGCACACCTCAGGGGAGAACCCAAAAATCCATATTTTTACATCAGGATCACAAATGAGAGAATAAAGCTTACATCATTCTTAACCATTTCTTACATCACTTTTAATACAACATCAGAGTATAATTTTTATTGTTATAACAGCGGAAATGTAATCATATTATTAGAGTTATGAACAATTTAATTTAATAACGGAATATAAACATGTTATCAGAATTACAGCAAAAATAAATATCTATTCATGACATGATGAAGCATTGTTATATAAACTATGACAATAAATTATAAAACTTTCATTTAGAAAACCTTTAGTGAGAGTTCACCCTGGGCATTCGGTCAGACCGAACCGGATCGGTTCGGTTCCTCGGTCATTAGGTCAGTTCGGTCATCAGAAACCTGGGACCGATCGGTCTTTGCAAAAAACGAAGACCGAGGAAGTTCGGTCTCGGTTAGTTCGGTTCGGTCTCGGTCACGACCGAATCTAACCGAACTGATAGCGACCACAAACAATAGCGAGAATCTATAGCAATTTTCAACAAAGATGCTTGCTATTTGAAGGCAAAAAATAACAACACAATATATAAAACAAACCACACATTATTATGACAAGTTCTAGCACACAACTTTTTAGTTCTCACAAATCACAATCACACATAATGACATTACTGAACGAAGTCTCTGAACTACGGTCGAAAGTCACTTGATTAACAAACACACATATGACCGAACTTCTATCGGTTATTTTGGTTAGTTGGGAGCCAGGACCGAACTCATGACCGAACTTTTCGGTCTCGGTCTTTTCGGTCTCGGTCTCGGTCTTTTCGGTTCGGTCTTCGGTCTTCGGTTAATTATGCCCAGAGTTAGTGAGAGTTATAAATGATAACTATGATCGCAGCGTAAAGAAAATCCTCTCTGAGCCCACCAGGAGCAATCCACACACAAAGGTCAGCTTTAGCCTCCACCTGTCACCTGCAACAGGGGGGAATAAAACCCTGAGTACTCAAATATACTCAGCAAGACTTACCCGACAGGAGGAAAGAAAGGACTCCAAGGATATGTAAGGCTATCTAGCTTGTGGGTTGATTGCATCTGCAGGAAGCATTACTAAGCGTGCGTCCTTATATTCGATTTTTATTAACAGCCGCATTAGTTCATTAACCAACCATTCTATGTAAGAACCTGTGCTACTTTCAAGTAGATGGTAAGCAATCAGATTTCCTTTTTCCATCTTTCATCTTTTAGTTCTTACTACGGTGCTAGAGTTAAGACAAGTCGTACCGACTCGGCGACGATTCGTGAATCAATGTCCCCAGCTGGGTACCCCGAAAACACACGCCCCGCTTGTACCCTAGTGAAAGGTCCTAATGGCTAGAGGGGGGTGAATAGCCTAATAAAATTTCTACAACAACACTTAACAAAAGGATTAGACATTTATGAGGCGAAGCGAATTTTGCGCTAGCCTACCAAAATGCAAGCCACCTACCACAATTCTAGTTTAGATAGAGTATATCCACACAATGGCTATATCACTACACTAAGTTAGTGTGCTCTCAAAAGCTAACTAAAGAGCCACACTAATCAAATTAACAAGCTCTCACAACTAGTTACACTAAAGAGCTTGACAACTAGTTTGCGGTGATGTAAAGAGTAGGCAAGAAGGTTATACTGCCGTGTAGATGTATGAACCAATCAATCATAAGTGTGGATAACAATGAAGACCAATCACCTCGGAATCAATGATGAATACAATGATTTTTTACCGAGGTTCACTTGCTTGCCGGCAAGCTAGTCCTCGTTATGGCGATTCACTCACTTGGAGGTTCACGCGCTAATTGGCTTCACACGCCAAACCCTCAATAGGGTGCCGCACAACCAACACAAGATGAGGATCACACAAGCCATGAGTAATCCACTAGAGTACCTTTTGGCGCTCCGCCGGGGAAAGGTCAAGAACCCCTCACAATCACCACGATCGAAGCCGGAGACAATCACCACTCTCCGCTCAATAATCCTCGCTGCTCCAAGCCGTCTAGGTGGCGGCAACCACCAAGAGTAACAAGCGAATCCCACAGTGAAACACGAACACCAAGTGCCTCTATATGCAAACACTCAAGCAATGCACTTGGATTCTCTCCCAATCTCACAAAGATGATGAATCAATGATGGATATGAGTGGGAGGGCTTTGGCTAAGCTCACAAGGTTGCTATGTCAATGCAAATGGCCAAGAGAGTGTGCTTGAACCAGCCATAGGGCTTAAATAGAAGCCTCCACGAAATAGAGCCGTTGTACCCCTTCACTGGGTAAAACGCGGGGTGACCAGACGTTCCGGTTATACTGACCGGACCCTGGACCCAGCGTCCGGTCGCTTGATGTCAGCCACGTGTCACACTACGTTCAACAGGAGTCGTCTGATCTCAACGGTCATCTATTGACCGGACGCTCCGCTACAACTGACCGGACGCTCAGCCTCCAGCGTCCGGTCGTTTCCAGTAAGGTTCCAGAAATGAATTTCTTCGACCAGACACGTCTGGTCATGCTTGACCGGACCCTGCCAGCGTTCGATCACACTATGACTTCTTACAGTGCCGCCCTACAACACGATCGGACCCAGACCCTTAGCGTCTAGTCTATCCCTAACCCAGCGTCTGATCATTCACCGATGCTGGCGTCTTCACTGCCATACATGGCCGGACGCGTCGGTCCCCCAGAGGTCCAACGTCCGGTCACTGTATAGCCAGCGACACTAACTCCTTTTCACCTCTAACCCTTGCTCAAATGTGCCAACCACCAAGTGTATCACCTTGTACACATGTGTTAGCGTATTTTCACAAACATTTTTTAGGGTGTTAGCATGTCACTAGATCCTAAATGCATATGCAATGAGTTAGAGCATCTAGTGGCACTTTGATAACCGCATTCGGATACGAGTTTCACCCCTCTTAATAGTATGGCTATCAAACCTAAATATGATCATACTCTCTAAGTGTCTTGATCACCAAAACAAAATAGCTCATACAAAATATACCTTTGCCATAAGCTTTTTGTTTTTCTCTTTCTTCTTTCCAAGTCGAAGCACTTGATCATCACCATACCTTCACCGTCATCATGTCATGATCTTCATTTGCTTCACAACTTAGAATGTGCTACCTATCTCATGATCACTTGATAAACTAGGTTAGCACTTTAGGGTTTCATCAATTCACCAAAACCAAACTAGAGCTTTCAATCTCCCTCTTTTTGGTAATTGATGACAACCCTTTCACAAAGATATGAATTGAAATTCAATTGAATCCATGTTGCTTGTCCAAGCATATTTACCATGTGTAAAAGGATATGGACAAGTTTCATAAATTCCATATGGTAGCGATTGCTCCCCCTACATATGTGCTAAGAGTTTGGATTTGAAGCTTGCACATATGCTTAGATTGGAAATATAGGAGACAATGTCTACCAAGTGATGCTAAGGTATAAAAGATGGACCTTTGAAGCGTGATAATAATCAGAGTGCACCATTATACCATCCTTAGCACCATGGTTAGCTAGATACCACTTGAAGAATACTTTGGAAGGATAGCTAGATACCACTTGTAAAAACTTTGTAAAAGATACTACTTGAAAATCTATTTGGAATAGATATCACTCTATAATACTTGGAAATAATATCACTTGTGAATAAACCTATGCATGCTAGATTTCCATTTCATCATTCAAGTATACAACTATCATTCATCACACAAGCATGGAAATTTTAAAAAACTTGTGTTATGCAAGCAAGCATATGAAATGCACATTCAAATACACCATACAAGTTCATGAGCTTGCTCCCCCTACTTGTGTGCTCAAGATTTTAATTTATCCCTTTCCTTTGTCATGTGTCTCCCCCTATGTCAAGTTCTCCCTCTTTGTTGTCTTTTCACCATCTTAGTACACTAATGTCTTTTGTTTCTCTCCCATGTACTAATTTTTTGTTATTTCTCCCCCTATCACTTATATCTTTGTTTCTCTCCTCCTTTGTCATCAATGACCATAAAGGTTTAAAAGGTAGATAGGTTAAGATTATCAATGTCAATCAATAGGGTGAGGATCATATGCTCAAAATTGGTCCAATCTAGATTATTTTGCCAAAGATGTTTAACTCTGTTTGATCCAAGGACAAGCTTCTTCACACCTCCTAATAAGGGTTATCTTGTACCATGTTAAGTTAAACACTTAGAGCTTATTTTCTAGATTAAACACTAGGTTTACAAGCCCATAAACATGTCATATGCTATCACTAGATCAAGTCAAACATAGAAGCAATAGTGATACCATATAAACATCAAATTTATTTGATTTTCATGAATGAGCCTAATAAAATGGAGAGATGACTAGATACACTAAACATGTCCTTAGCAAGGATGTATGCCATGCCAATCAACTTTTACCTTGGATTGCTCGAAGAAGAGGCATGTCATATAAGTGGGGGTGCATCAACACATATTTGAGAAATCCAATATGTTCAACTCATTCCTTAGCTTGGAAAACCTTTTTTCATCCAATGGCTTGGTGAATATATCGGCAAGTTGATCTTCGGTGCCTACACTTTCAATGCAAATGTCCCCTTTTTGTTGGTGATCTCTTATAAAATGGTGGCGGACATCAATGTGCTTTATTCTTGCATATTGAATCGGATTGTTGGTTAATTTGATTGCACTCTCATTGTCACATAGCAATGGCACTTTCTTGAACTTGATTTCATAGTCATTCAAGGTGGCCTTCATCCAAAGAATTTGTGCACAACAACTACCGGCGGATATGTATTCGGCTTCGGTGGTTGATAATGCAATACTATTTTGCTTCTTTGATGACCATGAAACAAGTTATCTTCCCAACAATTGACATGTGCCCGAGGTGCTTTTCCTTTCAACCTTGCATCTCGCATAATCCGAGTCGGAGTAACCAACTAGCTCAAACTTTGCTCCTTTAGGATACCACAAACCAACATTTGGTGTATGGTTCAAGTATCTCAATATTCTCTTTGTAGCCTTCAAATGACTTTCTCTTGGTGAGACTTGAAATCTTGCACACATGCATACACTAAACATGACATCCGGCCTTGATTTGGTCACATAGAGTAAGCTTCCAATTATAGACCGATACAACTTTTGATCCACCATATTTCCACTTGCATCACTATCCAAGTTGCCATTGGTTCCCATTGGTGTGCTAATGACTTTGCTATCACTCATGCTAAACTTCTTGATCATGTCCTTGATATACTTGCCTTGACTCATAAATGTACCATTCTTCAATTGCTTGATTTGAAGACCAAGGAAGTAACTCAACTCTCCAATCATGGACATCTCAAACTTATTAGCCATCATCTTTCCAAACTCATCACAAAAGTCTTGATTGGTTGATCCAAATATGATGTCATCAACATAGATTTACAATACAAATAGATCTTTTCCAATCTTTTTGATGAAAAGAGTGGTATCAACCTTGCCCATTGTGAACCCCTTAGAGAGTAGGAAGTCCCTCAATCTCTCATACCATGCTCTAGGTGTTTGCTTCAAGTCATACAATGCCTTCTTCAACTTGTATACATGGTTGGACTTCTTATCATCTTCAAAACCGGGAGGTTGCTCAACATATACTTCTTCATTGATATATCCATTGAGAAATGCACTCTTAATATCCATTTGATATAGCTTGATGTTGTGGGCACAAGCATAAGCTAGCAAGATTCTAATTGCTTTCGGGACATATGTTTCTCTAAAGTCAAGACCCTCAACTTGTGTATAGCCTTGTGCTACTAATCTTGCTTTGTTCCTTACTACTATCCCATCTTGATCTTGCTTGTTTCTAAAGACCCATTTGGTTCCAATCACATTATGTCCCTTTGGTCTCTCTACTAATTCCCATACTTGATTTCTTGTAAAGTTATTCAATTCTTCATACATAGCATTCACCCAAGTCGATGGTAAGCAATCATATTTCCTTTTTCCATCTTTCATCTTTCAGTTCTTACTACGGTGCTAGAGTTAATACAAGTCATACTGACTTGAACGGCGATTCGTGAATCAATGTCCCTAGCTGGGTACCCCAAAAACACATGCATCGCTTGTATCCCAAGCACAAGCAGGACCAACCCACTACCCTCCCGCCACGGGGTCCAGGTCCTCGTCCAAACTAGGGACTCCAAGCCCCCGCCCCTGAGTCTCAGACTCAGTGTGGTGCAAGGACCTCCTAACCCAAAAACCACCCTGATAGTCGGTCCGAAAAGAGCCAGAACCCATGACAAGAGAGTAATAAGTCTTCCAAGCGCCCATACCTAACTATGTGCTCGAGATAATAAATCTGTGACTTGCCTAGCGTCTAATGCAATGACCGATCCTTAACCAACACAAGATAGGGAAAGCAGTGTAACCAAGCTATGCCCCGTGGCCGGTGACACAACCTCTTACACCCACCAATACCCAAACCATATCCCTGTCCGGTCACCATTTTTTTCACCATTTATATTTTCCAAGTGATAATAATACAATAATATATTTCCTATCTCTCGTGAGTGACAAGCAATCACTCGACTTCTACCGGAGTCCTGTAGCATGGCAATCTACACGATCATGTCATACTAGTAAGACTTATAGGATAAAGTTATATATGCAAGTGGGTTTCATTCAAATCCTTAAACTTAATGCACAAATATAATTTAAAGTGTAGAAAAGTAGGGGTTATGCACCGGGCTTGCCTGGGTAAGATATATATACTAAAAAGTTGGTATCTTCATCTTCAGATCATCCACCATCAACTGAATAGAAAGCTCATTGCATCATCTCCTAGAGAGAATACCATTACACCATCTTCGGATTCCCAATCATACTTCAATTGATCCATTGATCCATCATTGTACCTATATGATATGCATTGATGCAAATGCATAGATGTAAATAATCAACGACAACCAAAATGCTTAGAAACCCAATCACGCCTCACAAGCTAACAAGCTTGTTCTAACGATGACCATACTTAGGCTACATATCCATATTGTCGAATAAGACGTTATTTTCCAACAAATGTTTTAGTTATATAAGCCCAAGTTATTTCTTTATTCCATTCTATCGATTTAATCCTTATTCAAAATAGGGCATCATTACCTACCTAGCAAACTGATTATTCTAGAGCCACAAAAATTACAATGAGTACCTAATATTGCTAGGAGCCTACTGTAAAAATCTCAAATTCAACACTATTACCATTTTATCACAATAATTCCTACAAGTTCTCATTTTAACAATATTAAGCATTTTTCAAATAATTAGAGCAACCCTAAAATCATACCGCATCTATGTGAACAAAATACACTACTAGGTAGATCACGATTTTAGAAACTCAACAAAACTAGTTTGTCATTTTTCTGATTTTTCTATGATTTACTATGAATTTTACAAGTTTATTTCCAAGACTAAATTAACACATACTTTTGAAAACTAAAAGGCAGCGGCCACCAAACCGGACCCATAGCGTGGCGCGGCCCGTAGAAGCACAGCGCGTGGAAAAGGCGTGGTGGCCCAGGCGGGAGTCCACGCACACCAGGCCTAGGCGCGGGAGCGGCATACGGTCGGCCCAGGCACGACGTGGCCCAAGCGTAGGTGGACCAAGGCGGCCCAGGAGGATGGGCGCACGCGTGGCCCAAAGGAGTCCGGCGGCCCACGCAAACGCACAGCCTAGTTGGGGCGGGGCACCCGTGCGGCCACAGGCCATGAACCATGACGCGGCAAGTGCAGCCTGGACGAAAGGCGGACCGTAGTCCAGCGCTAGCAGGCCGGCCCATGTGGCCATGGCAAGGCGATGACATGTTTGCGAAAAGGCCCCTAACATTACCTGAAATAGGAGGAGCCACGGCAGAGCCCGGGCACGCTATGTGTGCAGAGGCAGCGAGGGCGCGGTGCCTGGTGAGGCGGCTTAGCACGTGGAACTAGAACGGTGGGGCAATGCAGCGGGGTCATAGCTCCAGCGCGGGACTGCGGGGTCACGCGCGCGGGCGCGCGAGGGAAACCGAGCGACGGCGTTAGCTATGGCACAAGAGTAGGGGAGCGAGAGCGGCGGTGTTCCAGGGCGAGGTGGCTACGGCATGCCGGGCAAGGGGCGCGTACAGCGGCAGCCGCGAGCGGTAGTAGCACTCCACCACGGATTCAGTCACGGCGACATTGGCACAAGGCAAGCAGAGGGAGGCGAGCCGGGCAGGGAGTGAGAAACCGATCTGTCTTAGCTTGGCCTTAACGTGACGTGCCACGACTGCAGAAGGGGCGGTATGGCACCGGCACCGCCACGGCATGGCCTAACTGGGCCTCCTCATCACAGTGGCCGGCACAGGAACGCACATGGCCGGTGACGACGATGTAGACACGGCGTGCTGGCATGATAGCGCAAGCAGAGGCAGACAGACAATGGCACAGGCAACTGACGCGCCGGGGGTTCGGCTAACTTCCATTACGCATGGCAGCGCAAAGATAATGAAGGGGCAGACGAATAGAGGCAGCAGCAGTAGAGACAAGCAAGGTAAGAGGGCACGCCAAGAGGCATAGGGTGAAGCGACGGAACTGGCAGTGAGGAAGGGAAAACAAGCAAAGCAATACACGGCAGCAGCAGCCCGGCCAACTCATTAACGTAGGGACAACGCATCGTGGTTCGGCAGTGCTGTAGAGCGACAGGACAATGCGAACAGCAGGGGAAACGCACCACCGTCGCCACACTAACGCATAGACAGGACTGCTCTAACCTGACGGGACACAAAGGCAGTCAGTCCAGCCAATCATCCATTAATGCACAGGTCATACCGGCGAGGTAGGGGAGATGTGTGGCCAGCGGGGCGTTCGTTATTATTTTAGCTCTCAATTATTCATTTACCAGGCCGACTATCTATATTTACAAACACGGCTAAAGCACTAAAGTTTGTTACTTGATATTTTAAATGCAACAAAAATCATGCTCCGAATTTTACTATATGCCAGTCGTATCGTATTTTTGTTTATAAATTTGTTTTTCATGCTTAATCAATGAAATAAGCCGTTTGCTATTTATTTGCTAGAACCATTATCGGACATCCCTAATATTTCTATGCACTAAGTAATTTAACTTGGACGTTTATTTGAGCCCACAAAACCGAGTCACACTGGATTCACTTATCACGTCGAGTACGTTTTAAATAAAAAAAATCCGAGAACTCATTTCGAAAATTTTATGTAGGCCTAAATCGCGGTGCTAAATAAGCTCGTAACACTATGGGTGTTACAACCAACCCCCCTTAAAAAGAATCTCGTCCGAGATTTGAAGCAAGAATCAGAAGGGGGAAACACGATTACATTACGTAGATAAGAGATTATACGAAAGATTACACGACTTCGAATACTAAATCACATAGGGATTTAGAGATACATGGTTAAGTGCAACCTAATACAATCGAGACTTACTCAAGAAGTCAAGATAGATGAGGACAATGGAGAAACAACAAGATAATGATTATCGAAAACATGGTATAGCACCAACAGATCTAGAAACAGGACTCCCAGAACTCAAACATTGTGAACACTAAGACCAAACTAACCAAAGGGAACTTGAATTTTCGACGAAACCAGATCCTTCTTTTTCTCAGACTATCGAATCTAGCTTCACAATATCGACTGGATTTCGTTGCTTTGCTCCGAATGCGAAGGGAATGGGGATGAAGAAGAGGCATAAGGACCAAGGGCATCTTATAGTGGCGAACGGAGGTGGGGTGCAACACACCGAAGCAGATGTGGCAGGGATGGGATACATAGATGATTCATGCTGTGAAGATAAGATCGGACATGGTGCGCTTCCTACGCGAGCGACATAGGGGGAAATAAAGGAGAGGATAGGGGGAGGTCCGCTCGATGAGGTAAGTGTGTGGGCGGCCATGTCTCCAAATGAAGAAAAGAAGTGAGGGGAAAAGGGGGGGTCCGGTACGGGGGATGAGACGTGGCGGTCAAGAGCCGATCGGATACCAGAGAAAAAGGAAAAGCTCACAGTGCACAAAGACGACGAGTGCGGCATGAGTCTGCGGCCACACGAGAACGGGGAGCTAGGGGACCCGACATAGACGGCGTCCGCAGGGCACGCAGCGAAACAACCCGGCAGGCGTATTGTGGTTAACTAATACAAGGCTTGGGACATGACATCTACTCAGGCTTTTGCAATTACTCCCGACTATCCACGACTAACCTTTTTCCTACTACTCTTCTTTCCTTTCCCTTTCTCGACCACATCCGTCTTCCTGTAGACTAAGACCATGTCATACGTTCTTCCTCCAAAACCACCTCCACTTGTTTACTTAGAGAGAACACCATTTCATCAACCCGTTGTGGATCTCCCGTTTAAACACCTGAACATTTCCAAGAAGAATATTTTGTAGCAAACACGGTATGGCGGTGTAACTTCGCAAAGGTACTTGGTTAAGAACCTTGATACCAGCGCATGCCGAGCAGCATCACCATGTGGTAGCTATTCTACAGGGAGCCCTTGGTTTCATCGTGGCACCATAAGCTATTAACCAGACAACTACTTGTCGATGTTTGACCACCAATAGCCTACCACGGGGGTCCCTAGGCAGTATGTTCGGGCTTCAGCATATGCGGAACTCGACGGTGAACGCAAGAGACAGTCGATTTATCCTGGTTTAGGCCCTCGATCATGATCGAGTAATAGCCCTACGTCCAGTCGGCGTTAGACTTGCGTTGGATTGATTGTGTGTAGTTGTTATGTAAAAAGTCCTTCTCCTCCGCTAGGAACCCCGCCCTCCTTTATACGGTCAGGAGGTCAGAGTCCTAGTCGGTTTATAATGAGAGTTCCTAGTAGGATTATAGAATACTACTACTACTAGGATTACATGAAAGGAAACCTAGTTAGACTAGATCTTCTCTCTTCCTTGCGGGGTATCCCGTGGGTCCCGCATCAACAAGCCCCCGAGCACTTCATGGTTGAGCTCTGGAAGCCTCGTCTTGTTCCTTCAGGTCTTGCCGAGTAGAAACAAACGTCGTCCGAGTGCTTTCTTGAGCGAAACTATGTAGCACTTTCTGGGATCTTCGAGTGGTGTGTGCCTTTTTGAAGAAAAAAGCGCATCCAGCTGGGTGTAGCCCCCGAGCCTCTTGCTATTTGGAACAAGTAGCTAGAGGGTCATGTCTTGGAGTTGCTCTGATCCTTCGCTGAAGAGTAGCCGAGTATACCCGGGTTCTTTATAAAAAAGAACTCGGATATATCGTGAGGTCTTGAAGTAGTGTGTCTTGAATAAGTCTCCTTGGTGACATGCGCTTTTTTGAAGAAAAAAGTTCACTCACTGGGTGTAGCCCCCGAGCCTCTTGCTATTTGGAAAAAAGTTAGAGGGTCTTGAATCCTGTGTTGTTTTACAACTCTTGACTTGAAGAAGTCTTTTGAGTGATGTGTGTTTTTTTGAAGAAAAAGTGCACTCACTGAGTGTAGCCCCCGAGCCTCTTGCTATTTAGAACAAAGAGTTGGAGGGTCTTGAATTTGAGTTGTTCAAAGAACTGAGAACTTCCCTTGATGTAGCCTCCGAGGATTCTTCAAAAAGAACTCGGATACGGAATCTTGGCATATTCTCTGGTAGCCTGCTGTTGTCAGATTTAGAGTATGCTGCTTTCAGAGATAGAGTCTGCTGTTGTCAGGTGTAGTTGTATGGTGGTGGTTGAATGTAAATGCCTTTTCTTCACGGGTTGTACAGTGTTGGTATATTCTCCTGAATATGCTTGTTGTTGAGTATTGTTCCTTCACGCTTGGGTTCTCTTTCATTGAATTCTATCTTTTCACCGTGTCCTTTCTTAGGTTTGTTTCGCTGGTGCTCCCGGTTCATGTGCACCGCTTCTTTGGTCTATAAATATCCTCCTTGTATGCTGTTTTGATTCATCGAGCACTTTGTTGTGTGGTTTGAAATCCCTGTAGTCATGAATATGATAGTTTGTGAAGTAGAGCAGCCTCCGGGTGTATTTTGTAGTTCTTGTACATCTTGTCGTAGCTGGAGGAAGTCTTGTGATAGCGATTAGAGGTAGACTAATCCTGTAGTGGCATTGCTCCGGGAAGTACGTGGCGGTAGTTGGAGGAAGTCTTGTGACGTGGGATGCGTTCCTTCATCCAGCAGTTCTACGTTGATCCTCGACGCCTGCCCTGAGACTGTCCGGTGCAGATCAACACCATATTCGGTATCACATCGTACTTGGGTAGACAGATGCTTGCAGGCTCCTCTTGTTCCATGTTGTCCTACCGTGCCGCTGATCTCCGCCTTGGATGTGCTGCTTTCTTCCTTTGAAGAAAGCAGTGTAGCCGAGTGCGGTTTACTCTACCGAGTAGTAATTTGGAGCACGTAGTCGTTCCAGAACCTAGTTGTTTCCAGGTTCCTTTTTGCTACCTTGCCTGTCGCAGTACCGAGTTCGTTGGGTCTTGTAAGATGTGTAATCTTGTATCTTTTGAAGTCATTTGTAATGGAAAGAATCTTATCTTCTGAGTTGTCATTCTTTATTCTGCTGATGTCCCGGTTGTTTTTGAGATTCCCGAGTTCTTTCTATAAGGACCGGGTTGTTATGCTCCTTGTGAGGTGACCTTTCGTTGCTTCATGGCTGATGAGTTCTTTTTGTAGCAATATGATAGCTCTACCGTTTTGCCGGATGGATAAGTCCGAAATCTGCTCGTTGAACTGTACCATTATGTGGATTTGCGCCTTCCGTCATTTTAGTTGTGTTAGTAAATGGACCGTTGCGCTCTCACATCGTGCTTTAACGGGCCCGATGGGCCACATTTTACTGCTGTAAGATCTATTTAAAAGGCCTTTTCGTCTTCTTCTTCTTTACTGCTCCATTTTTGCCTTGAAACCCTAGCTTTCAGAAATCCATCGCCGCCATTGTCGCCGTCACCTGAGCGCCGTCGTCGTAGCCTCGTCTTTCCTTAGTTCCTTTTTGCTTCCACTAGTACATGGGTAGGAAGAAAGCCGTGAGCAAGTCCTAGGCAGCCTTCGTGGATGAGGAGTCATCCCTTTCCGTGATTGAGAACCAAGAGTTCATGGCCATGAGGGCTGCCTAGAAGGTTTGGCTGGCTCCAACAACGACTGAAGACCATCTTCACGAGCTTGTCAGTGATGGTTTGATCTAGAGCAAGGACATTGCTGAATGGAGAGCTCCAGGCGAGCATCGGGTCCCTGCTCTAGGTCCTGATGAGATCATTTCTTTCGTCTCCTTTATCCGTGCTGGACTTTGCCTTCCTACTTCCGCCTTCCTTCATCGATTTCTCGGTTATTTTGGGGTTAGCTTGAACCATCTTGCTCCCAATGCCATCCTCCATCTTTCTATTTTTGTACATCTTTGCAAAACTTTCCTTGGAATTCCTCCTTCTCTTTCTCTCTTCCATCACTTCTTTCATCTAAAGCCTCAACCCCGCCGCGAAGACACCAATGTTCTTGGCGGCTGCGGGATTTAGTTTCGCCAGGGTCTTAAAAGCAAATTCTTTGACTATGACCTGGTTGATTCTGTGAGGGATTGGCGCGCTGACTGGTTCTATGCCGCCAATTTGATTCCTTCTCTCGCTGTTCATTCTGGTTCTGGTCCCTCAGTTAATGACCGGTGGGAAAAGAACTCTCTGACGTCGGACAAGCTCCAGGCGATCCAGCCGTTTCTTGAGAGGATAAGTACTCTGAAACAGCAGGGCTTGACCGGCTTTGGTATCATTTCGAGTTTCCTTCGCCGTCGTGTTCAGCCTCTAAAGGAGCAAAAGCACTTTGGTTTTGAGTACTCTGGGGCTGAGGATCCTTCTCGTATGGTCCCTGCCCTTGAGTTGACTGACGAGGAGGTACTCGAGCATCTTCAGAAGATGCTGAAAGGAGCAAGTGTCGTCCCGCTTACTGTCTCCGAGTACTGTGCTAAAAACCCGCCTCCTGCTGTGAGTTATTTTCTCTTTGTGTGGGTACTTTTTGAATTTCTTTTGCTGTTATCCATTTTTTGCTTAATCTTCCTTGTCTTGTTGTTTTATTCTTTTTGTAGGAATTGGGGCGTAACTTTGTTGACCCGATTCTCCTTGATGCCTACCCTACCATTGCGGGACTGGGGATAGTCTTGCTGGGGCTTCTTCAACCAGTAAGTTTGAAACCACCACAATGTTTCCTGGTGTTACTTCCACGGTTTCTGATGTATATGTGGAGTATGTCCCTCGTCCAGTTCCTCAAGGCCCTCGCAGTGTCGGAAAGAGGGGGCGAGCTGAAAGTTCTTCTGGTTTGTCTTCTGCCAAGAAGTCTCACCAGTCGAGTACTCGTCTAGGTACTCTAGTTGTAGCTAGCATGCTCTTAGGTGAGCATATTAATACGATCTGTCCCTTTGTTTTTTGTTTTTGTCTTTAACCGAGTACTTTTGTCCTTTTTTAGCTGGTGCCTTGGCAACCTTGGTCGAGAGTGAGGAGGAAGAGGACGATGATGCTGCCCTTGTTACTCGTCGGTGAGTTCTTTTCTTGTTTTCCTGTTATTGAACCCCTCCTTTTTTGTTTTGACTTTGGTCTTGATCTTTTTGTAGTAACTGGTCGTCGGGTACGAGTTCTTCTAGGGCTCCGGTACCGAGTTCCTCTGGGGCTCCGGTACTAGCCGCGCCGCTCCTGTCGAGTTCTTCTAGGACTCTAGTACTAGCTGCGGTGCTCCTATCGTAGGGTGGCGGTGATGTTTTTGCCGCCATAGTTCCTCCTGTAGGTCTTCTTTCAGTTTTATGAAGAAGAAGATAGCTGAGTAAGTGATTCTTTGTTGTGCTTCTTTGCTTTTGCCTTCCTTTTTCCTGACTTGTATTATTATCGATGAGTTTCTCTATCATCTTGTAGTCCCTCGCCTTCTCTTACTCCTCCGCCGCCCTCTAATCAGCCCTCTGGTGCACCCCCGCGTACTGAGTCGAAAGACTCAGAGAGTACAGTCGGTGAGGTGGCTATGAGGGAAGCTGGGCCCCCTACTGCTGCTGACCCTGTTGCTCCAGAGGTGACTGTGGTCACAGCGGTGGGTACTTCTGAGGAGGTAGCCGGGGCTTCCCAGGATACAGCTCTGGCCTTGCCTTCTTTACCTACGCCGGCTTCTCCCTTAGCTCCCCTTGGTATCGGTGCTTCGTGCTTGGATGATGATGCGTTGCATCAATTTGATGCTACTCATCGGTTGTCTGAGCTGACCGTAGCCTAGGGGAACTTGGCGACCTTTGTGACTTCTTTCGCGGAAAAGCTCCAGGTAAGTTTTTCTAAGATTCTTTCTTAGGTTGTTCGTCTTTCTCTTGTCCTTATGCCTTGTTTTTCTCTCTCTCTATTTGCTTAGTCTTTTTCTCATGATCATACCGGCTTCTTTTTCTCGTCTGAAACCGAGAAAAAGTTGTCCTATGAGGTGAGCGCTCTGAAGGTCGAGCTTGACCTCCTCCAGGCCGAGTTGGAGACCGAGCGTCAAACGCACCAAAAGGAGGAGAAAACTATTTGTGCCCAGGTGGTAGAGGTAGAGAAGCAGAAGGATGCTGTGAAGAACGAGTGCAAAGGTATTGCGGGTTCTTTTTGTTTCCTTTTGTATTCTGACTTCCCTTTCCGCTAACTTGTTTTTTCTTTTGTACTCTGATTTTCCTTTCGCTGACTTGTTTTTTGTTGCCTGGTCTAGCTCTCTGAGTTGAAAAGCAGAAGCTCTCGGAGGGTCTTGAGGAAATGAAGATCGTCGCCCGCAATAGTCACAATAGGGCTGAGGAGGTAATTACTCACGCTAAAGAAGAACTCTCGCTTACCAAACTGATTAGGCGTGGAGCTGACAGAGATCTTGTGTAGGCTCAAAAGACTATTCAAGACTTGTCTGGTAAGTTGGCAACGGCTACTGAAAACTGGAATGCTTTGTGGAAATAATTTTGGTCAGTAGCCGGTCTCCTCCGGACTTCAGCGGATGATGGTCAGTCTTGGGGTCAGTTTATCCCCCAGGTTTCGACCCATTTCCAGGAGTTCATGAAGAGGTGCGCCCAACTATGTACTAGGAATGTTCTTGCCCAGGTCCAGGTTCTTTCTTCGGAGTTTCCCCTGTCCAAGATTGTTGACGAAGCCGAAAGTCGAGAATATATTGATGCTGTTGAAAGGGCAGAGCCTGAGGTCGAAGACTTAGCCAGTAGGATTGTTGATAACCTTAATATTGATATTTCTACTCCTGATGACAATGCTTGAATGTAATCAACCTTTGTACTCCAGCTTTTGTAACATAATACTTATACTTCTTCTTGAATGAAGATCCTTTATCTTTGTTGATGTCTTCTTTGTCTGGACGTCTAATCCCTGCTTATTCTTTAAATGAGTTGTCCAAGTGATCAGAATTTTCTCCGAGTAGTTACTTGTTCTGACTTTCATGTATGTTGTATAAACCACTCGGTGTATGTAGACCGTTGCCTTGACAAACTTTCTTGATTTGTCGAGTGCTTGTCTGGCTTCGCTCGTCACGCTTTCGGGTGAGTGTAAACAACTTTTTTGCGGGGTGAGTAGATCTCTGTCTTGACAACCTTTTTGTTTGCTCTTGTTAGTCTTTGAAAAGACTTGGGTCCGACGATCTCGAGTACTTTCGTCTTCTTTCTTTCTTTGGCTTATTTGCTTAACTTGAGACGTGGCCATGATCTTGAATCTGGTCCTTTCTCTCCGGTGCAAAAACATCTTTGGCTTACCAACCTCCCTTTTCGACAAGCCCCGAGCACTTCATAGTTGAGCTCTGAAAGCCTCGCCTTGTTTCCTTCGTGTCTTGCCGTAGAAACAAGCAAGCGTCGTTCGAGCCCTTTCCTTAGTGAAACCATGTAGCGCTTCCTAGGATCTTCGAATAGTTCGGGTGTTAGCTTATTAGCTACCCTCATCTCTTTTGCTCTACGTGGCAAGTATGCTCGAGCATGTTTATAGCATTTTGCTTTTGGTTGTCGGTGTCGTATACTTATTAGCTACCCTCATCGATGCGGTGAGAGATCAAGCATGTTTTCGGCTCTTTTTTTGCTCTCTACCTTCAGATGCCCGATGCTCGTGTGTGTTTCAAACCATTTTGCTTTTTGTTCAATGTTAGAAAGGATGATTTGCTACCCTCATCGGTGGGCTCAAGCATCTTTTTAGCTCTTTTTGCTCTCGTTCAACTGCTCTCAAAACTTGTTTGTTTCAAAGGCTTTTTGCTTTTTTTTGTTGTGTTAGTTAATGATTAGCTACCCTCATCGGCGAGCTCAAAGCATCTTTTTTTTGTTGTCTTTTGCTCTCGGCATCGGTATGCTCAAAGCGTGTTTTCACCATTTTGCTTTTTTTTTTGGTGTTTTAGTTTTTGTTGATTTATTAGCTACCCTCATCAGCGGGCTCAAGCATGTTTTCGGCTCTTTTGCTCTCGGTCGGAATGCTCAGTGAAGACAACTCGGAGAAAGTCAAAACAAGACATATGTTGTGTAGAAAGACCATCTTTATTGATCATGAATCATTGATGAGCCATAATAATACATATGTTGTTGATGAACATTATCTGTATTGATCATGAACATTGATTCCTTGCGGCTTGAATATATATATTCTTCCTTGAGTTGCTTTCACGCGTAGAATCTTCTTATTTGGCTGATGTGCCATGTGTTGCTGACTTCTTTTCCATCCTCGGTTGTCAACTTGTATGTGCCTAGTCCGGTGACTTTTGTGACAATAAAAGGACATTCCCATGGACTGAGTAGTTTGTGGCGTCCGTCAGTTTTTTGAATTCTTCTTAGTACTAGATCTCCGATTTGGAGTGATCGAGGCTGAGTACTCTTGTTGTAGTGGCGTCTTAAACCTTGTAGGTATCTGGCTGATTATAGGGTAGCGTTTACTCTGACTTCTTCTGAACTGTCGAGTTCTAATCTTCTGGTGTGTTCTGCTTCTCCTTTGTCATATTGTTCTATCCTTAGTGATGTCCAGATCAAGTCGGCAGGTAGTATGGCTTCTGACCCGTAAACTAGGAAGAAGGGTGAGTAACAGGTGGCCCTGCTTATTTGAGTTCGTAGCCCCCATACCACTTTGGGTAGTTCTTCAATCCATTTGGATCCATAGTCTACTAGTTCTTCATACAGTCTTGGCTTTAATCCAGCTAGTATGAGTCCGTTAGCCCTTTCTACCTATCCGTTGGCTTCTGGATGTGCGACTGACGCGTAATCTATGCTGAAACCACAGTCCTATGCCCAACTTTTGAATTCTATAGCTATGAAGGGAGAGCCCAAATCAGTGATTATTCGATTGGGCATGCCAAATCTATGCATAATGTCTTGGATGAACTCGACTGCTTTGGTTGCGCTGTATTTTGCGAGTGGTTTGTATTCAATCCACTTGGTGAACTTGTCAATTGCTACGAAGATGTACTCGAAACCGCCCTTTGCTTTCTTGAGAGGTCCTACTTGATCCAGCCCCCAGCAGGAGAAAGGCCAAGCGGGTGGGATGCAGATGAGATTGTGAGCTGATATATGAGCTTGTCTTGCGAACATTTGACAGCCTTTGTATTTTCTGACGAGTTCTTCTGTGTCTTTCAGAGCGGTTGGCCAGTAGAATCCGGTGCGGAAAGCTTTGCCGACTAGTATTCTTCAAGCAGCATGATTTCCACAGCAACCTGAGTGTATTTCGTCTAAGATCTCTTTGCCTTCTTCAAACGAGACACATTTTAGGAGTACTGATGATGCGGCTCTTCTGTACAGCTTTTCCCCTACTAGGACGTAGTTCTTGCTTCTGCGGACAACTCTGGTAGACTCCTCTTTATCCGCTGGCAACTTGTTCTCTTTGATATAATCAATAAAGACCTAGGTCCATGAGGTTTTGATTACCAAGATCTAGTTGTCTTTAGCTTAAAGCTCAGGGGCTATTTCATCGAGTTGTTTGATAGAGGGGGCTGATAACTCCTCTATGAATACGCCGGGTGGAACTTACGCCCTGTCTGATCCGAGCTTGGTGAGGATGTCTGTTGCAATGTTAGAATCGCGCAGGACATGTATAATTTCTAATCCTTGAAAATGTTTTTCGAGCTTTCGTATTTCAGCATAGTAGGCGCCCATGTTTTCTTTGGTGCAGTCCCAATCTTTGTTGACTTGGTTGATGACTACTATCGAATCTCCGTACATGAGTAACCATTTGATTCCGAGGGTAATTGCCACTCGGAGCCCGTGGATGAGGGCTTCGTACTCTGCTTCATTATTTGTAGCTTGCCATAATATCTGAAGGACATACTTGAGTTGTTTTCCGTTTGGAGAAATTAGGAGTACTCCTGCACCGGCTCCTCCTAGCTTGAGTGATCCATCAAAGTACATCTTCCAATGGTCAAGGATGGCATTCGACATAGGTTGTTGAATTTCTATCCACTCAGCCATAAAATCTACAAGGGCTTGAGATTTAATTGCCTTCCGCGAGGTGAAATCAATATTGAGGGCACCAAGTTCAACTGCCCACTTAGATATGCGCCCTGTTGCGTCTCTATTGTGTATGATGTCTCCGAGGGGGAAATCTGTCACCACGGTAATCTTGTGGCTTTCAAAATAGTGGTGGAGCTTGCGTGAAGTGATCAGAAGAGCGTAGAGTAGTTTTTGCACGTGCATGTATCGGATTTTTTATTCTGATAGTACTTCGCTGATGTAGTATACGGGACGTTGTACTTTATATACGCGCCCTTCTTCTTCTCTCTCTACGACAATCGCTGTGCTGACCACAGTGGAAGTTGCCGCAATGTATAGCATCATGTCTTCGTATTTCTTTGGAGGTGTGAGAGCAGGCGAAGATGTGAGGTATGCTTTAAGTCTTTTAAATGCTTTGTTGATTTCCTCTGTCCACTCGAACTTGTCTGTCTTCTTTAGTAGTTTAAAGAAAGGTAACCCTTTTTCACCGAGTCTTGATATGAAATGATTGAGGGCCGCCATGCAGCCTGTTAGTTTCTGCATATCTTTGACACTTTGAGGAGGGTCCATCTCTGTTATTGCTCGAATCTGCTTGGTGCTAGCTTCGATTCCACGATGACTGACCAAGAATCCGAGTAGTTGTCCTGAAGAAACTCCTAATACACACTTCTTTGGATTCAATTTCCATCTTCACCTTTTTAGATTTTCGAAGGTTTGCTTTAAGTCTTCAATCAGTGTGTCCGGGTTCTTCGTTTTTACTACTATGTCATCCACGTATGCCTCTACATTTTTGCCGATCTGATCACCAAGGCATATTTGAATAGCTCTTTGGTAAGTGGCACCAGCATTCTTGAGTCCAAATGACATGGTCTTGTAGCAGTAGGCACTGAACGGAGTGATGAAAGATGTGTTGCTCTGATCTTGTTCTTTTAACGTGATTTGGTGATATCCTAAATAGCAATCAAGAAAAGACAATAGGGCAGATCCTGCTGTTGAATCAACTATTCGATCAATGCGTGGTAGCCCAAACGGATCTTTCGGGCAGTGTTTGTTGAGATCTATGTAGTCGACGCACATGCACCACTCGTTTGTATTCTTTTTCTGTACTAAAACTGGGTTTGCTAGCCAATCTGGGTGTAGAATCTCTCTGATGAACCCAGCTGCCAATAGCTTTGTGATTTCTTTTTTAATTGATGCCTTCTTGTCGGGTGAGAATCATCGTAGCCGTTGCTTCACAGGCTTGGAGCCTTCATTGATATCAATTCTGTGCTCAGCCAACTCTTTTGGGACACCTGGCATGTCGGCCGGCTTCCAAGCGAAGATATCTTTGTTGTCCCAAAGAAAGTCGGTGAGCGCGAGTTCCTATTTTGCCGAGAGGTGGGCACTGATGGTTGCCGTCTTGGAGGGATCACCGGTGCCCAGGTCGATTTGCTTGACGTCGGCTTCTTTTGGTGGTGCAAGGATGCTGGGCTTTTTAGTCGGTATCTCTAGTTCCTCTGGGTTCATTTCTACAGCAATAGTGGCTATTTCTTTTCTGTCATTGGCGGCTTGTGCTTTGGCTACAATTTGGATTGCCTGAATGTCGCAGTCAAAAGCGCGCTTCAAATCACCTCGGAGGGAAAGTACACCATTAGGCCCTAGCATTTTGAGCAATAGATATGGGTAATGCGATATTGCCATGAATTTTGCTAGTGCTGGGCGTCCGAGGATTGCGTGATATGATGAATCGAAGTCTAAGACTTCAAACTTGATGAATTATGTACGGTAGTTTGAGGAAGTTCCGAAAGTAACTGGTAGAGTGATTTGCCCAAGTGGCATGGTTGCCTTGCCGGGTACTATCCCATAAAAAGGAGTGCTCATTGGTGTAATCATTCCGGTGAATTGAAGTCCCATCTTTCTTAGTGTTTCTAAAAAAATGATGTTGAGCCCGACTCCTCCATCAAATAGCACTTTTGTGACAGTCATACCGGCGATAGTTGGATCTAGAACCAGTGGGTAATGTCCTGCGTTTTCCACGCTAGTCCATTGGTCCTCTCTTGAGAACTGGATTAGATACTATGACCAATTGAGATATCTTGGAGTAGCCGGTTCTGCTGCCATGATGGTTCGTAGAGCTAGCTTTTCTTGATGTTTGCTTCTGGAATCTGGGACCCCGGTGAAGATTACTGCTACTGTCCCCTTGGATTTTTGGAATCCCTTGTCCTCATGGTTGTCTTTGCCTTTTTTCTGATTGTCTTCTTCTGTGTTTCCCTTACTATCTTTTCTTACGTATCGTTCCTTGAAGGTGTAGCAATTTCTGATGGTGTGATTTGCTTTAGGGTGCAAGATGCACTGCATATTTTCAATGTCATCATATCTTCTAGGTTTGGAAAACTTCCTTGACTTGTCATCCACCGCTACGGTGTTGTCCGACCCACGTTTCCTTTCCTGATTTCTGCTGTTTCGATGATTTTGTCTGTCTGGTTTGTCTCCGTTGCTTTGTTCCAGGAACCTTTCTCGTGTCTTCTCCTTGGCAGTCATTATCTTTTCTACTGTGCGTCTGAATTCTTTATTGTTTCTTGGGTTCTCTTTGCAGAAATCCTGAAACTACCACCTAGTCATGATTCCATGAGAGAAAGCTTCGATTACTTCTCGTTCGGTGATGTCATGTACTTGGGCACGTAGTTTGCCAAATCGTCGATAGTAATCTCTGAGACTTTCGCCTCCTTTCTGCTTGAGTCCCTTTAGTTCTATGTGGGTGATTGGGTGCGTAATGATACCCGTGAAATTTTCACAGAAAGCTCTTTGCAAGTCCTCCCAATTTTTGATTGACCCTGGATTCAATTTGTCGAACCATTGGAGGGGCATGGTTTTTAGGGCCATAGGAAATAACAAGGTCTTGATGTCGTCGTCTCCTCCAACCAGTTCAATCGATTGTGAGTAGATTCTGAGCCACTGCCTTGGTTTGGTCTTGCCATCATATTTAGAGTGGTTGGACGGTTTAAACTTGTACGGTAGTCGTATTGAAACAAGTCTGCTTGCAAAACAGGGGAATATATCGTGCATCCTGACTTCTCTGTACTCTGATTCAGCACCTCCTTCCAGCCAGCTGTCGTTTTGGAGAGAGTAGTTTTGTGGGGCTGTCCGAATGGGTGCTTCGCTTCTGACCTATCTTAGTTGTTCGGCTCGGTAGTTTTGACTGTGGTCCCTTCTACTTTATCTATTATGACTTCCACTTGGTCCAAGTCTCTCGAATGCGGAGTTCCTTTGATTTTGATCTTCTTTCCTATGAGATGTTGACCTGGCGGGTAGTCTTGAATGGGTTCTTCCATCATGTGTCTTTAGGGCTGCTGTCCGGAGAAGTTCCCGGAGCTGTTCCTGCTGTTCACTGGGATGCGAGGTCGTTCCGAGTTCTTCAAGAGCTTCTTGGATCCTGTTGTAGGGTGTGTTCACTGCACGTCTTTCTTTGACTTCTTGTTCTGATTTTCTTCTGTTGTATTTGGCCAGATCTGACTCATATTTAATCCAAGCTTCCTTGCGCTGCCTAGCATGTCGCTGGCGTCCTTGTTTCAACTTGTTTCTTCTTTCTCTGGCTTGCCTTTGATTCTCGGTCTCACCATTGTAGCCCTGAGCAAAGGGTAATATGTTGGACTCAGATTCATCTGATGACCTGACGTCGGGTGCTTCTGGGGGGATCAATGGTGATCGAGGACGACAAACCATGAGTACTTCCCATACATGAACTGTTATGTTATTGGCGTTGGTTTCCATACTGTCGGAGTTGCTGATAACTTTAGTAGAGGCTTCAAGGTCGCAGATCGAGTCTCCTTCTTAGTAGGGTAGAATTGTTGTTGTCGTCGTGCTGACCCGTCGAGTACTGCTATCCTCAGGAATAGAGCCTAGCCAGTGGACGATGCAGTCTTGAGATGTTATAGTTAGTATGAGACCTTCCTGAGCTCCTTTTAGTGGCATTCTAAGCACTGGGTCGAGGGATCCTTTGAGCTATGCCTGGTAAGACCTTGCCTTGTTGTGGAGTCCAAACGGGAAAAGATCTGACTTCTTGAAAAGATTCTGAGTGCACTCCGAGTTGTATTCTTGATATGCCGAGGCCACGTTCTATAGCCTCATTGGAAAAGAACTTGGATTCTCGAAAGAACTCGGGTCATACTCCATCTTGGATGTGGAGCCTGAGTTCGAGTCGGATGCGCAAAGCCATGAAACCTGAGTTGAATCGGACATCACGAGGTGCGTGAATCTCCCGGTGATTTGATCTGTCGTAGTCGCCAAAATAGGAAAGTTTTCATGGTGAACCGAATCTTTGAGAAGACGGCTTTGGAGCTTACCATCGTCGCCTGTCTCGTAGATCCACGAACCGAAGATGAAGGTTGATCCCATTGAGAAGATCATGTTGTCGAGGTCCATCGAGCTCTCGGATGCAAATTCGCCGAAAGCCCCTACCTGGCGCGCTAGCTGTCGATGTTTGACCACCGATAGCCTACCACGGGGGTCCCTGGGGCAGTATGTTCGGGCTTTAGCATATGCGGGACTCGACGGTGAACGCAAGAGACAGTCGATTTATCCTGGTTCAGACCCTCGATCGTGATTGAGTAATAGCCCTATGTCCCGTCGGCGTTAGCCTTGCGTTGGATTGATTGTGTGTAGTTGTTATGTCAAAAGTCCTTCTCCTCCACTAGGAACCCCACCCTCCTTTATACGGTCAGGAGGTCAGAGTCCTAGTCGGTTTATAATGAGAGTTCCTAGTAGGATTACAGAATAATAATACTACTAGGATTACATGAAAGGAAACCTAGTTAGACTAGATCTTCTCTCTTCCTTACGGGGTATCCCATGGGTCCCGCATCGACACTACTACCAACTTACATGCCATGAAGGTGGTGGGGTCATAGACCATAGAGTAAGAGGAGTATTGCAAGGGAAGATTCAAACAACAAGGGTTTCCTTCACAACAAGCAACAAGGAATTCAAATCCAACGGTAGATCTGATTTAAAGAGATTCAAGTGTTCTGCTGAGACATCCACAATTAGTCGGTACAGTGTCCAATATTATCCAATCACGGATGATCTGTTGGCATCTAAATGGTAGCTTCTCTTGTAACCCATTTAGCATCGCCCTTGAAACTCTACGCACATCTAACGAGACTTAAGGTAGATGAACGCAATAAACACAGCAAAATAAATAGACTACATATTCCGAATGGTCTTATACAGGTACATCATACAGGCATTTAGGCTCCCTTCTCAACACAACATTCACCTTCCCTACGGCAGACAATCTCAACACTACGGATGACAACAACGGCAAGAGTACAATACTGGAGGACAGTGACGAAAAGCACTACTACTATGGGTACAACATCCCAAGGCAACTAATCTACTCTGGGCCACACATCTTCATTCTTGGGCTCAACAGATTCTTCTACTACCCTAGCTATGGATCTGCATCTTCTCATGGCAATGACTGAGTGAGAGGAACCAAGGGTTCTACATCTGACACTTCCGAGGGTGGAGGTGCTGGCGGTGCTGCAACACCAGTTCTTCTTCTTTCTAGCGGTTGGATAGGGATCCCTTCCAAGATCGGGGCATCCTGCCTTTCAGCAGCTAGCATCCTCCGCTTGGCCCTGGTGACCAGATAGGCCTCCCATAGCTGATGAACATGTCGGTCTTCAGCCTCCTTTAGAGCTTTCAACATGGCAATCTCCCGGCTCTCAGTAGCTGCAGCATTGGCATACGCTTCGGCAAGCTACACCTGGAGCATCCGGGTGAAGATCTCGGCTTCCTCGGCCCGCCAGAGGTAGATCCTCAGTTCCAAGGCTTGCCGGTCATACTGCTCATCAAGAGCAAGCAGGTACGTGGTCAAGTGCACCATGGTAGGACTATCTTCTTGCGCATCCCGCCCTTGCAAAGCCTCTATGCGAGCCCTCCATGCTCGCCGATTCCTGTCCAAAGGTGGAAAAAACCTCATGGGGGTACGGGCAATGGGCTCCTCATAGATATGGCAGAGGTACCCCAAGGCTTTACGGGCCACAACCTGGTAGGTGTTGATGAAGCTAACCCCGATTGCGGTCACACTCCAGGTTTCAGTGAGGTCGGGGAACTCTTCACTCTTCCGATGTAAACGGTAACCTCACACCGCTCGGTGCCATGCTCCTCATACTCACGGCCCTCATACTCTAGATGATCTTTGACTCTCGAGCTTTTGTAGGGTGGCATGCAGGATTCTAGGAAAATCCTCAATGTTCAGGCAGTAACTACTAACCTAGGCTCCTACCATTTCTGGCGGTGGTGGTAAGGAAGGCTGAGCGAAAAGCTTGCTCAAAACAAAAGCTAAGCGAGCTAAAGTGCGTCGAGTGGTGGAACCAAGGGCTAAGTCAGGCTCTGTTTCTAAAGGCAGAGTGTTCAGTGGTCCTGGCGTGGTCCACCAAGGTTCCCGCGTGGGATCACTACGAGCAAATCGACCAACTTCCGCGCATTCGAGGTGAGCGACGTGCGATGCCATTACTGACTAGTATAACTGTAGGGCAAGGGTCCAATAAGAGTGCAGAAAAGGGGTACGGGGAGACATGGGTCACGATAGACGTGAACCATGGGCGAACGCGAAGCACAAAGCCATAGTGTAGACCTAACTCTGAAACAAGAACGAGTCAGTCATGCACAATACGACACGCGTGACATCTATGGATGGCGTATCAGCAAGTAGTACGATACAATAATGCACAAACAAGGTATGAATGAATGCACATCCTATATGTCCTTTCACTGTTGCCAACATATAGGGCAACCGTTCTCAAATTTTTGGCACATCGTTCTCTCTCTGTAACTAGTCGATACTATCGGACTATGCTCGGGGTCAGTGTACCCACAGAAAAATTGATTAAACCTACCTAAGTCAGCAGATTGTCATCTATCCTGAATATATAACCATAGTAATAGGGCTATTTATATAACTTCGCATAAACATCCTATTCTTTAAAAAGAATTTGTTGTTAAATTTTATTTTAGAAAAGGTTTTTGAAGCTTTATTTCCTCATTTATGCTCTGATACCACTTGTAGCAGAACCGCCTAATCTAATACCTCCTAGGAGTGCTCGTCTTCCATTAGACACTAAGCACTGAAAGGAGAACACCAAATTACACGGTCCCGTCGGGCACACCCTAGGGGAGAACCCGAAAATCCACATTTTTACATCAGGATCACAAATGAGAGAATAAAGCTTATATCATTCTTAATCATTTCTTACATCACTTTTAATACAATATCATAGTATAATTTTTATTGTTATAACAGCGAAATGTAATCATATTATCAGAGTTATAAACAATTTAAATTAACAGTGGAATATAAACATGTTATCAGAATTATAACGGAAATAAATATCTATTCATGACATGATGAAGCATTGTTATATAAACTATGACAACAGATTATAAAACTTTTATTTAGAAAACCTATAGTGAGAGTTATAAATGATAACTATGATCGCAGCATAAAGAAAATCCTCTCTGAGCTCACCAGGAGGAATCCACACACAAATGTCAGCTTTAGCCTCCACCTGTCACCTACAACAGGGAGAAATAAAACCCTTAGTACTCAATTGTACTCAGCAAGACTTACTCGACAGGAGAAAAGAAATGACTCCAAGGATATGCAAGGCTATCTGGCTTGTGGGTTGATTGCATCTGCAGGAAGCATTACTAAGCGTGCGTCCTTATATTTGATTTTTATTAATAGCCGCAATAGTTCATTAACCAACCATTCTATGTAAGCACCTATGCTACTTTCAAGTAGGTGGTAAGCAATTAGATTTCCTTTTTCCATCTTTCATCTTTCAGTTCTTACTACGATTGCTAGAGTTAAGACAAGTCGTACCGACTCAGCGACGATTCGTGAATCAATGTCCCCAGCTGGGTACCCAAAAAACAGACGCACCACTTGTACCCCAGGCATAAGCAGGACCAACCCACTACCCTCCTATCACGGGGTCTAGGTCCCCGTCCAAACTGGGACTCCAAGCCCCCACCCCTGAGTCTCAAACTCAATGCGGTGCAAGGACCTCCTAACCCAAAAACCACCCTGACAGTCGGTTCGGAAAGAGCCAGAACCCATGACAAGAGAGTAACAAGTCTTCCAAGTGCCCATACCCAAGTATGTGCTCGGGATAATAAATCTGTGACTTGCCTAGCGTTCAATACAACGGCCGATCCTTAACCGATACAGACAGGGAAAGCAGTGTAACTAAGCTATGCCCTATGGCCCGGTGACACAACCTCTTACACCCACCAATACCCAAACCATATCCCTGCCCGGTCACCATTTTTCCTTTCCACCATTTATATTTTTTAAGTGATAATAATATAGTAATATATTTCCTATCTCTCGCGAGTGACAGGCAATCACTCAACTTCTACCGGAGTCCTATAGCATAGCAATCTACACGATCCTGTCATACTTGTAAGATTCATAGGATAAAGATATATATGCAAGTGGGTTTCATTCAACTCCTTAAACTTAATGCACAAATATAATTTAAAGTGCAGAAAAGTAGGGGTTATGCATTGGAGCTTGCATGGGTAAGATATATACTAAAAAGTTAGTATCTTCATCTTTAGATCATCCACCATCAACTAAATAGAAAGCCCATTGCATCTTCTCCGGGAGAGAATACCATTACACCATCTTCGGATTCCCAATCATCTTTCAATTGATCCGTTGATCCATCATCGTACCTATATGATATGCATTGATGCAAATACATAGATTTAAATAATCAATGACAGCCAAAACGCTTAGAAACCCGATCACGCCTCACAAGCTAACGAGCTTGTTCTAACAACGATCGTACTTAGGTTACATATACATATTGTCGAATAAGACATTATTTCCCAACAAATATTTTAGTTATATAAACCTAAGTTGTTTCTTTATTCCATTCTATCGATTTAATATTTATTCAAAATAGGGCATCATTACCTACCTAGCAAACTAATTATTCTAGAGCCACAAAAATTATAATGAGTACCTAATATTGCTATGAGCCTACTGTAAAAATCTCAGATTCAACACTATTACCATTTTATCACAATAATTCCTACAAGTTCTCATTTGAACAATATTAAGTATTTTAAAATAATTAGAGCAACCCTAAAATCATACCGCATCTATGTGAACAAAATACACTACTAGGTAGATCACGATTTTAGAAACTCAACAAAACTAGTTTGTCATTTTTCTGATTTTTTCTATGATTTACTACGAATTTTACAAGTTTATTTCCGAGACTAAATTAACACATACTTTTAGAAAACTAAAAGGGCAGCGGCCACAAGACCGGCCCACAGCGGGTGCGGCCCGTAGAAGCACAGCGTGCGGCAAAGGCGCGACGGCCTAGGCGGGAGTCCACACACACCCGACCCAGGCGCGGGAGCCGGCATACAGCCGGCCCTAGGCACGGCGTGGCCCAAGCGCAGGCGGACCAAGGCAACCCAGGAGGATGGGCGCAAGCGCAACCCAAAGGAGGCCAGTGGCCCACGCAAACGCGCGGCCCAGTTGGAGCGGGGCGCATGCGCGTCCATAGGCCATAGCCCATGACGCGGTGAGCGCAGCCTAGACGGAAGGCGGACCGCAGTCCAGCGCTAGGAAGCCGGCCCACGCGGCCATGGCAAGGCAACGACATGTTTGCGAAAAAGCCCCTGAGATTACCTAAAATTAACTACGCCCTTAATTGTGAATCTACGAGTCTAGTGCTTTTGCGAAATGAATCCGGTAAAGAATCCTATTTGCGCCTCCTCACCTTCTCACCTTATCAAAACAGAGCAAGGAGCAGAGGCACCGACCGTCGGTGGTGGCAACGGTGCTGTGGGACCGGGGAAGGCACGGCGGCGGCGAACAACCCGCCGGTGAGCTGCACGGGGACTCGCGTGGCCAAGGCGCAGACCGAGGCAAAGGAGGCACCTAGGAGAGGCGGCGCCATGGGGCAGAGCAGCGGGTCTAGCGCGGACCAGTGGGGCACGTGATGGACGGGTAGTGGCGTGGCGCGACAATGGACGTCCACGGCGCATCGGGGAAACAGGAAGAGCCGCGGCGGAGCCCGGGCGCGCTGCGCGTGTAGAGGCAGCGAGGGCATGGTGGCTGGCGAGGCGGCTCGGCGCGCGGAACTGGAACGACAGGGCAGCGCAGCGGGGCCGCAGCTCCAGCATGGGACTGCGGGGTCACGCGCGCGGGTGAGTGAGGGAAACTGGGCGACGACGAGAGCTGTGGCGCAGGAGCTAGGGAGCGAGAGTGGCGGCGTTCCAGGGCGAGGTGGCTACGACATGCTAGGCAAGGGGCATGGACAGCGGCAGCCACGAGCGATAGTAGCACTCCACCACGGATTCAGTCACGACGACATCGGCGTAAGGCAAGCAGAGGGAGGCGAGCCGAGCAGGGAGTGAGAAACCGATCTGTCTCAGCTTGGCCTTAACGTGACATGCCGCGACTGCAGAAGGGGCGGTATGGCACCGGCACTGGCACGGCATGGCCTAACTAGGCGTCCTCATCACAGTGGCCGGCACAGGAATGCACATGGTCAGTGACGATGGTGCAGACACGGCGTGCTGGCACGACAGCACAAGCAGAGGCAGACAGACAGTGGCGCAGGCAACTGACGCGCCGGGGGTTCGGCCAACTTCCATTACGCATGGCAGCGCAGAGATAATGAAGGGGCAGACGAATAGAGGTAGCAGCAGCAGAGACAAGCAAGGCAGGCAAGACAAGCAAGGTAAGAGGGCACGCCAAGAGGCACAGGGTGAAGCGACAGAACTGGCAGTGAGGAAGGGAAAACAAGCAAAGCAGTACACGGCAGCAGCAGCCCGGCCAACTCATTAACGTAGGGACAACGCAGCGTGCTTCGGCAGTGCTGCAGAGCGACGGGATGATGCGAACAGCAGGGGAAACGCACCACCGTCGCCACACTAACGCATAGACAGGACGGCTCGAACCTGACGGGACGCAAAGGCAGTCAGTCCGGCCAATCATCCATTAACGCACAGGTCATACCGGCGAGGTAGGGGAGATGTGTGGCCAGCGGGGCTTTCGTTATTATTTTAGCTCTCAATTATTCATTTACCAAGCCGACTATCTATATTTACAAACACGCTAAAGCACTAAAGTTTGTTACTTGATATTTTAAATGCAACAAAAATCATGCTCCGAATTTTACTATATGCCAGTCGTATCGTATTTTTGTTTATAAATTTGTTTTTCATGCTTAATCAATGAAATAAGTCATTCGCTATTTATTTGCTAGAACCATTATCGGACATCCCTAATATTTCTATGCACTAAGTAATTTAACTTGGATGTTTATTTGAGCCCACAAAACCGAGTCACACTGGATTCACTTATCACGTCGAGTACGTTTTAAATCAAAAAAAATCCAAGAACTCATTTCAAAAATTTTATGTAGGCCTAAATCACGGTGCTAAACAAGCTCGTAACACCAGGGGTGTTACAATGAGGACAAGGGACTCTCCTTCCCACTCTCATTTGCAAACCCTAGCCACCGTCTCTCCCCTCTCTACCTCTTAATCTATTTGGAAATGCTAGTTCCAACACCAGCCTCAAAGCCTAAGTAGCGTCGACGAGAGCGCCTGTAGGCAAGTACCCTTGCTGGCACTGTCCCGCCATGGCCATGATCGCCCCCCTCCGCACACAGTTGCTCCTGCATGCATGCACGCCACAACAAGTCATGACAAATCACTTTTCTGTCGATCGATTTGGGTGCTAATGTTTGGGACTTACCACTATACCACAACCAAAAATTAGCGTCAAACAAATTATTAATGACCAACAATTGGTTGATATAACTTTCTACATATATTTAGCTGTTTTATCAGACAACCGGTCTATAAAAACACATATTAGAGTCCAACTATGGATAGATATAGCCCATTTTCGCCCAGCCTAGCGGCCACTTCCCTCAACATCAAACGCAACCCATGGCTCGACAATCTCCTCTTCGTCTGCCGTGGCTACATCAATCAACGCATTACCTTTGCCAATGAAGATGTGCATCAGAGTATGCATATACTCCTCCTTAACCTCCTTGTTGAGGATGTCGTTGGTGGGCGGCACGATGACGTCCTCCATGAGTTGCTTGGGCAACTTGAAGGTGGGGAAGAAAATATCCCACCATATATTGAGAGCTTTGCTGGTGCCCTTGGCGCACTGCCCCACCACAATCATGAAGGCCTCCTCCGCACGGGACACCTCCTGCATTCACACCAACAACACGACATCATAAGTCACGACTTACATTGACTTGTAAGTTTGGTCTTTGCCCATTTATAACTATACCTATGTTATAAGAGTCGTTGCCTAAAAAATAATCCTAAAAAGGTCAAGATTTAATCTCGTAGATTTAAGAAAAATGTTAGACAATGAAGTATAGAAAAAAACTCAAATTAGAGGTGATCAAGATTTCATCACTATGTGGATTTTAGTAAAAAATCTTATAAAATAAAAACTATAGAAAAATCTTAAATTGGAGATGCTTGTTAGGTGGTTTGTTGGTTTCCAAGCTAGTGATGTTTAGAAATATCCTATCACATCAATGTTTATGAAGAAATCACAAAAACATATATAAATTGCAACCATCCATTTTAACTATATAAAGGCAACCTAACAATCAAAGGCACATATAGTTAGACCCTACATGAATTAGTGTTTTTTCTTTCCATCGTAACCATCCATTTTAACTATATAAGGGCATGAACAATATTGATCCAACTAGTTGTCCTTATAGATGGAAGGATGGTAATAGTTGTTTTTATATTCCCACAATCTTGGGCCATGTAGTCATCATAGGTAGATCCCATTTTAAAATAAAGATGATATTATCAACCACCTCTTCTAGTCTCTCTCCCTCTCTCCTATCAATTTCTCATTTCACACGTAGCTCGCGGCCGCCGCCCATGGCACTGAATTCGACGCCCAAACCACACGGCACACCCTACCTTCATCCTCCCAAATTCGGAGCGACACACCTCCTCTAGATCCGACGAGATCACCTATTCAAGATCCGAGCAGCCATTACTTCTTCAAGATCCGACATTGGTATTATTCCTTTCTACCGGTGTGGAGCCACACCGGGCCCACCCCTAGTGTAGGATCTCTGGTTAGCCTAGAGGGGATAAATAGGCCTGTTAAAACAAAACTCAAGCAGATGTCAAATTTCACCCGCGGCACTGCCGCTTTGACCTCGTGGCACTACCGGACAGCAGCACTGTCGGGCTATAACAGCGGTACTACCGTACCTACAAACAACTTTGAGTCATAGTTCAAAATCAGTGAATGAAAACTTAGATTAGAGAAATTTCTTAGCTTCCTGCAGGTATGAGTTCACAAATCGAGAGCTAGAAGTGGTAGAAACTCCACACACAAGTAGATCGGCCACAAACCCTAGAATCTACCTCAACAACAATCTGAAATGCAAGTGAAGTAAATCAGACACAAGGTGACACAATGATTTATCCTGTGGTTCAGCTTGCCACCAAGGCTTGCCTAAGTCCACGTTGTTGAGGTTGCCACTAAGGCTAGGGCTTTGCAACCCTTCCTCGTTCTCAAGTCAAGAGAGTTACCTCTTGAGATGAGAGGTGAGTTTACCAGCTGCAAGAGATGATTATAAATCTCCTAGGGCTGCCACACAAGTTGGTAAGCTCCACGGACGACGCTCTAGCCGGCTAGGAGCCAAGCTCCAAGAGTAATAAACACAGCTGTCGGCCAAAACATGAACCAAGTGCTCTTTAGGCTTTGGGAATCAGTGGATCTGCTCTCTAATCGAGTTTGGCACCTTTTTCTTTTAAGGATTAATGGAGAAATCAATGGAGAAGCTTGGGAGTTTAAGGTCACCAATGGAGGAGAGAGAGATGAGCACTTTTCTGTTCTTGGACGAACTCAACGGTTCAAAAGCAAGAGAGAGACGTTGGAGAGGAAGGGAAAATGTATAAATACCCCCCAGCCCCCAACGGTCACTTAAGTCATGCAAGCGGTCATGCAGCTCTCAAAGTCTTGGCGATACCGCTTCAATGAAGGTTTCTCTTTAGTTGTGACCTTTGCCACACAAGGCAAGACAGCAAGGATAAGAGTGAAGTGCTGGGTGTCTTGGCTGAGTAACTGAGGATATAGGTGTAAAATAGAGCACTTGATAGCATGTGTTAGCTCAAGCATTGTGTCCCCCTTTATAGTACTGCTTTTCCTATATTTAAATTCAAAATATAAAAGAATTTAAACCTCCTTTGGGTTTGAAGCCATCGACATTTATAATTGGAGGTACCTCCATTTCGTATAACATCCTTGATTATATATTCCCTGCTTGTCATTTCGATAAATCTCATTAGTCCTCTAATTGCGTGGTCATTATCACCAAAACCCACAATTAGGGCTTGGATTGCACTTTCACCTAGTAGTCCCTCTCCCTCTCCCGCCCCAATCCTCCACCCGAATGCGCCTATGCATCAGCAAACAACCGCCAGAGTCCGATGTGAGGATTGCGAGAGGGGAATGAGCACGAGGCTAGGGTGGCATTGTTGCAAAGCATGTAGGCGGCCGGGGCAGCAATCTCACAGAGCCCGTGAGCGACTGAGGTGGTGACCTCGTAAAGTGTGCCTCATCATTGAGCACTTCTTGAGCGGTGCTCAACGATGCATCGGTGGAGGGCTCACGAGGCAACCAACATCCTCAAACCCTCCACCACGATGGTATATCGTGCCATACTGGTGTAACCGACTGAATGCACCCTTGCAATTGATATCATGAGATTAAATGTGATCCGAGCTCAGTAAATGGAATTGATGCTATCATTTATATTGAGTTAGTGAAGTTGAATATCTTGGCAATTACATTTTTATTTACTTCTCAGTCCCTCCATTCTAAAAAGAATAGAATTTTTGTTTCCTAAGAAGTCAAACAATCTCAGATTTAACTATAGGTTTATAAAAAATGATACCAACATTTATATTTCAAATATATTTATCATGAAAATATGTTCTACAGTGAATCTAATAATACTTATTACGCATCATATACGTTAATACATTTTTTCTAAGTTTTCTTAGATAATTGACTCGTTGGGAGCCGACATCTTCTCTTTTTTTTTGTGTGTGTGGGTACAATGAGTAGACGTGGCAACGGCAGTGCCGTAGCTGGATATTTTGTTTATTTAATCTCAATTTTAATGATGAATGATAGCAGACCACAACAATCTTAACAAGAGCTGACACTACCATTTGTAGGTGGTACCGCCACAATTCAGTCTGGGCATTCGGTATTATCGAACCGACCATTTCGGTATTTTGGTTCCTAGAGAAATTCGGTTCCTCGGAAAATAGGTATCGATCTATTCCTTTCAAAAATCGGTACCGAGGAAATTCGGTTCGGTATTTTTGTTCGGTTTTGGTAATTACCAAAAAATACCTAACCGATCGCATGGACATTTAATAGCAGGTTCAAAAGCTAATTTTGACATGATTTGGACATGATTTCATAGAAAATAATAATGCTAAATACATATATAAAAGTCTATGAGACTATAAGAGTAGAGTACCTCAAATATATAATATAATAGACTAAAATAGTGCTATCAATAATATAACAAATACTCAAACTCAGTACATTTCATATAATTCGATATCATTCGGTGGCGCTGGCGTGAGAGACGACGCCGTCGTGGCCGTCGTCGGTGAAGAACGGCGCCAGGTCCACCACTGGGAGCGCACCGCTGGCCGCCATGTCCGTCGCCTCTGGCGTACTATATGCTATTATTGTCCACTCGGCTCCGCTAGTAGACAAGGACGGAAGGACCCAACGAGCCAAAGTAGAAAACGGAGAAGGGACAACGTCACAATCGTTGCGTCGCGGGTTGTTGACACGAGATAATTATGCGATGGCCGGCGGATGATATAATTTTCAGGGACAACCTTGTTTTCTATATAAAACCTACTCCGTATTATATATACAGGTCCACAATCACATGCAGCAGAACACTGGAACTTGTTCATACTGATGTCCAGGAGCGATGGAGAGAGGAGGCTGGAGTATGTACTACCTAATGGCATCAATTTCTCCACTAGAATCACCGGTAGAATCAAGAAGTGAAGCTAAAAACCAAGAAGGAAGCTCTGACAAACTAGCTCTAAAAACTAGAATCACTTGGAGAATCAAGAAGTGAAGTGAAAAAACCAGGAAAGAAAGCTCTCCAAACTAGCTCTAACAACTGATGATTGCACTTGCACGCGCATGCACCCACACAACTGAGCCTCGAGCATCGGAGCATCATTGACTTCGAGTCAGGGGGGGGACCTGATCCATCGATGTAGCTGTGATTTCCCCTTTTGTTCCGACCAGAAAAGGAAACTCTGTTAGGAAAACGACGCACCTAGCGTCCGGATGCCCGGCTTCACGGGCGTGTCCGGACGCACCTCGGGTCCGTCCAAGTGTCCCCCTCCTCACGGAACCACGCCTACCCCCGCACGGAACAAAACGCCGGTCCTGCACGAAACCTGTCTCGACCGCTGCACGGAACCATGCTTGCCCCCTGCACGGAACAGAACGCCGGTCCCGCACGAAAACCTGTTTCATCCGCCGCACGAAACCACGCCCGTCCCCCCACGCGGAACAGAATAGAAAATGGAACCCACCCTTCCTCCGCTCCCCAACACGCTCCTTGTCTCCCGTTCCCCAACGCACCCCATTTCCCCACTACGCCCCTGTTCCAAAAGAGCACGTAACACTTCAACTGCAACATTGAAAAACATATGAAAAAACTATGTAGTGCAACATCGGGTTGTAAATACTGCAACATCGAAAAAATATGTATTGCAACATTGAAAAACATGCACTGCAACATCGAAAAATATCTACTGCAACAACGAAAAAATGTACTGCAACATCAAAATAATATGTACTGCAACATTGAAAAACATGTACTGCAACATCGAAACACATGTACTGCAACATCAAAAATATATATACTGCATCATCGAAAATTATGTGCTGCAACATCGAAAAATATGTACTGCAACATCTCAAGTAGTAGTACTACAACATCGCAAAAACATCTGTTGCAACGACCAAAAAAATCCCATTGCAACATTCGAAAAACATCTATTGCAACATCCCAAAACACCCATTGCAACACGAGAGGAGGGAATAGGGACCTAGAGCTCGCCGGAACCCTAGCCATCGCCGCGTCCCTCAGATCCAGAGGAAGAGGAGGAGGACGAGGACGAGGCTCAGATCCAGAGGAGGAGGAGGAGCGCTCGGATCCAGAGGAGGAGGGCTCAAATCCAGAGAAGACCCGACCTACCTCGTCAGAGCCGCCACCGCCGTCCTCGTCTCCGCTGGGGGTCGCATGGAGGTCGTGGAGGGGAGAGGGAGGGAGGGAGGGGCGGCAGCGTCTCACCGCGCGGCACGCGAGGCGTCCATCTCGGGGCATATGAGGCGGAAAGAAAGAGGAGAGGCAGAGGAACCTAGCCCTCGAGGTGGCCGAGAGCGAGAGTTGCACGACGCGAGGCCCGGAAGGCGAGGAGGAAGTGCGCGGCGGCGGCGCGGGGGAGAGCGGATGAGCGGAGCAAGCGAGTGGGGGATGGGGATGGCGGGTCTGTGCGGGTGGGAAACGGGGATGAGCGAGCGAGCCCAAAGAAGAGCGGCCAATCAAATTGTACGGGTCCGTCCGGATGGGACGGATGCCCGCACGGTATTATTATCGTTATGAAAAAGAAACGTTGACACAACATTCTCATGCTTCTCCAACAAAAAGAAGAAAAATAAAATTTGCCAAGGACGACACGGCCGACCAGCACAATGGGGAAAAGAATTAAATTCCCTGGGCAGACCACCAGCTCCAGACCACAGCTCCCTGATGGCCCACTAGCTTCCATGCGGCCTCACGCACTGTTCGTTTGCTCGTATACGATCGTGGATTATAATCTGAAATAATATTTTTCTCTCACACCAAACCAGCCAGCCGTAAATAATTCACGATCGTATTGGCCTCTACGTGCGCCGGCAGCCGGCAGCCGCGGTCAACTTGCGGCTGCGCCTCTTGTGCTCGTCCCCGTCCCCGCGTCGAATGGTTGGTTCACGGGGAACCAGATCCTCTGCAGTCAGGCTGGTCGACTTTCCTCTGCAGTCGGCTGATCTGCGCCGTCAGCTGTGATCCAACGACAAGGAGCTCCCACTAGTCTTCCATAGGCACAACACACGGCCCATCAAAGCCCAAGATGGATTTGCCTTCGTCTTCCTCGGTTGGAGCCGGTCTCTGGCGTCGCGCGATACCCGCCGCTAAAAAAGGCTGGATAACGTCTTCCACAGGCTCATTAAGATAACAAGCTAGCATTATCCTAACGAGCCGAAAGCCAACAAAGCCCAAGCTCATGGCCTACACAAAATATAATATTTGCATTTATCTAAAGTTTGTGAATAATAATAATACAACAAATGCAATGCATCTAGACCAGATCCTAGACGGTTATGAAGTAATACAAAAACTAATACAAGTTTTAATATTTTTTTCCGGCTCTACGCGTCGCGATGCCCCGCCGCCAAAGGTGGCGAGCGAGCTGGTTCGAGTTTTCGTCGACTTGCCGCCAAAGGTGGCTGCGACACGGGGCTGCGACGAATCACACAGGAGGCATCCGGCGCTCGGAGCGAGAGAGTGGCCGGCACGGGGTTGCGACGAATCTCACGGGCGGCGTCACGACTGCACGTGCGGATGCTACTTAGAGCGGTGCCCCTCTTCTTCGTGATTGTGGCTCCGAGCCGAACACGTACGGCTTGAGCAACGGCAGCGGCAAGAGCTCGCCGTCGCTACGAAACAAGATGCGGCGACGGCGGTGGCTGTGTGCCTTGCCGGAGGCGGTGCCGCAAAGCGCGCCAACGACCGTGCAATCGAGCATGTAGTCCTCTACTATATTTGCTCGGAGATCAAGGAGTTGGTACTCGTAGAAATGAAGCTGGATGCGCTCCGCTTGTGCAGGATGCCAGCAACGACCATGCAATCGAGCAGGTACTTCTCTATTGGATTAGCTCCGGGAGCAACCAAATGGGACCGGAAGAAATAAACCGGCGCTCGACGGCCCAGGGCCGCGGCCACCTGGACGTGCTGATCTGGAGGGCAAGGGGCCGACCAGCTACAGGCGCTCGACGGAGCAGGTCCGCAGGCGCCTGCATGCGCCGAGCTGGAGGGCCGCGCGGCCATCGGCGCTTGATGGAGCAGGGCCACGGCCGCCGCGGTGGAGTACTGTGGCAGCGAGTCTCTGGCCACGACGGCGAGCTCGGCCTTGCAGCCTTGCAGGAGAGACAGAGAGGATAGAGGAGTGGCAGCACCAAAAGAGCAGATCGACCCTGCAGCACCAAAAGAGTAGATCGCGGCAATGGCGACGGCAAAGGCTGCGAGCGGCGGCGCGGGGAAGGACCCGACTCGCATATGGCAATCTCGTGTACCTCCGGTGTTGTGGGCTTAGATGGGCCACCGTAACCTACCCGTATGGCCTGTTAGATGAGTTTTGCGAGCTTCACCGTTTGATGCTAACGGACGACGCGTATATGATGACTGGAGAGAAGAGTTGATGTGCAATACTGCAGAGGATCTCGTTCCGGTTCGCGGTCGGAGTAACCGAAGGAGGGCAGAGGCCTCGTTGACTGTGTAGTTCGCCTGTCGCCTCGCCTCGCCTCCCCGTCCGCTCCGCTCCCGTGCTTTCTCCTTTGCTCGCTCGCGGACCCCCGATCCCGACTCCGACTCCCAGCGGCGCAGTCGCGCCTCGAATCCGCACGCCGCCGCCGCCGCCGCCCCACGGCGCCCAGGTAACCGTCTAACCCTCTCGGTTCCTCGAAATACTTCCCGGATCCCTTCCACCGCGCGGACTTCGTCAGGAAACCGTCCGTTTGATTCTGGAAGCTATGATTCGCGCCCTCTTCCTAGACGAGTAGATCTGGATTAGCCTGCGAGAGGATGACGACTCCATTAGTTCGGCTGCTACCGATGTTATTAGTCGCACGGGGAAACGGAGGCGTAGCCCTGCGTTTTCTCATGCCGCGGCACCCCTAATCGTGGAAGTCAAACAGTGAAGACGATTACCCAGCGCTGCTCGTGCAGAGCTTAGCTGTAGCTTTTTTTGAACAGAATTAGCTTCACTATCTATTTGCTTGATATTGCTGGCTGCTGTAGAACACTATATTTAGGGGCTTAGGGCGTTACTGTCATGCAAATGGCAGTGTTTCCTGAACTGGCTAGCTTGCTTGTATGACACCTACAGCACTTGCCATTTCTGTATGCCCATGCTTTATCCGTGAGGTGTATTACTTTTTGGTTGTGGGTGTTGATTGTGCTTGTTGGTCAGTGTATTACTGTTTTTTGCGGGTAGTGATTGTGCTTGTTGGTCAATTGTATCAGGATCGGGGTGTTTCTGGTGTGCAGGGGTGGGCGGTTGGCTTCTCAGAACATGTAACAAGTGTTGATATGAAAATAGGTCCTGGAATATTGGGTTCATTAGCAGTTTGGCACAACCTTGAAGCTGCAGAGGATTTCAAATGCCCTTTGTCATCAGCTCTCCACCTCCATTGAGTCAGAGGTATGCTGCTGTGCTGGTTTTCTTTGACATCGATTTCATCATGCTTTTAGTTTCGAAATTTCTGCAGTATCTGTAAAATGTGGTTTTTGAATGCTTGATTTAGGGTCTGTATCCCTAATTCTGGTAGGATGAGTTATAGGCACTTATTTGTTGCCTCATTTTCTTCTAGCTTTCTTCAATCTGGTGAGCCTTGTGTATGAGAAAAAGAAACATTTTCTTCTAGCTTGATTTAGATGTCATGATTTTTTCTGGGTATCAATTCATTGCTACTGGTGGTGTTAGGACTTAGGAGTAGGATCCCTTTTGTAGATAAATGTAGGCACTTCAAGTGTATCGATACGCCTTATAAAAAAAAAGTGTATTGATATTTTTTTCTTCTTATTTTTCTGTCCTATGGCCTGTGGTAGATGGGGGCAGATGTGTCCTGTTAATATTTATATCTGCAGTAATGCTCTTAAGTGAAAGCATCCTTCTTGTCCTGCCATGTTCACTAATCTATGGAGTGTTTTTGTTTAGACTTTAGAGTATCTATGAGACTATGACGCATTCTGCCCCTATGTGATCCTGAAAGTTTCTATAGGATGCTTATCTTATATTCCTGAATTTTCAGCTCTACTTGAATGAAAAGGTAAATAGAAGAAAATGTCATTGTTCTGACTTGCAAAAAATGTATTTGTTTGACATATTAGCTATTCGAAGCCCTAGAAAAACATATTAGTAGTTCAAATTGTATAATCAAACTATCAAAGGGTTTCGTATCTGAAACCCTTTGATAGTTGCTAATGGTCTTGGGTATAAACCTGGGGGATTGACTTGAAGCTTGTGTAATTTCGTTGCTACCAGTACTGAAATTCGGCTCGTCCCTTGTGGAAAAATTCAAAGGGTTTCGTATCCGAAGGTTATATCAACTATTTATTTTAGTAACTTCCAGCATTATTATTTATCCTTTCCTTTGATATGTAGTTATGTACCTTCTGTGTTTGTTATCCCTTCTGGGTAATTCTATCAACTAACTATTCCATTGTCATATCTGGCTGAATTTCCAGCATTTTTTATTGTATTTCCAACTTCCCCAAGGATGTTTGACAGCACTCAAAAAGCTCACTACATGGATGGGCACAGAGAAAAGTTTATTAGGTTGGTTTATTTATCTTAAGGACACTTCTACAATGTTTTTGCATCTATTCCTATTCTCGCTGGGAGTATAACATGTTTCATGTAGTATTGCCCATTTCCCCATATATATTGGAAATCCTATTTCTGAAAGATAATATTTCTGTACATCCATGGCTGCAGCAGTATTCCTAAGTTCTTCTTCCGATAGTTTACCATTTGCCCTGTTCACCATTTGCCCTGTTCAGCTTCAGCAAGTTCAAATTGTTTCCTATTATTGTTTTGTGGTACCCTAGAAATCTGTTTTTTATCCTAGTACTCTTTCATTGTTCAAATAGGTCTTTGCCGCTTTACAAGCTAATAATTTTTGTCAGACTTGTGAGAGTTGCCTCATGTTGAGTGTTCAAGAGTGATAAAGTAGTAAATGTTTTTGTCAAATGTCTTATAGACCTGAAACCTCTTGCACCGCATAGAATTTCCATGTTCTTTTGTGTTGAACTGTTGGAGTTTTTTTTTAAAAAAAAATTAGTTGTATCACCATATTTTCTGTAGGCTGGAAGAGTCAAGTCCTAGGTCGTCTGTACCTTCTGAAGTGGGAGGCAGGAGTACCTTGAGGTCCAGCATGCCTGGGTTTGGATATGGTTCATTTAATGCACTAAGGTCTTTCTTGTCAGGGGTCCGCAAAGGCTCTGGAAGACTGAAGTCACTTGGACAGTCACTTGCTTCTGGTGCTCCTAAGAGAGCTTTTGCGGAAGATCTTAAATCATATAAGAGAACTATATTTGATCCCCAGGACAAAATTCTTTTTCGAATGAACTGGGTATTCTTCTCGTCTTGTCTTTTTGCTGTTGCAGTGGATCCACTATTCTTCTTTCTACCCATCATCAACGATTCAAACTGCATTGGTATAGATAAAAAGTTGGCAGTGACATCAACAATAGTACGGACGGTTATTGATTTTGTCTACCTTATACGTGTGTGTCTTCAATTCCGCACTGCTTATGTTGCCCCGTCTTCACGAGTGTTTGGGACTGGCGAGCTTGTGATTGATCCAATGCTAATTGCAAAGCGATACATTAAAAGTTACTTTGCAATGGACTTTGTTGCATTGCTACCACTTCCACAGGTACATCTGCTTTCTCATGGTGTCAGATAATGTAATAATTGCTGCACTAGTTTTTTTTTTGACATTTTTTAGTGTGTCAGCATTTCTAATATCTAGTTCGTTTGGTTACCTTAGTACTTAGAAGTGGATGTTGGCAGTAATTGCAGATGTTCAGCAACCAAAGCTCTATCCTATTGTCCAGAATCAGTACAAGTCAGTTTCATTCGCAGAGAAGCTGTGCTTTATAAACTTTCCAACCTGCATTTTCTTAGCTAGGAGGGTTTCTGATGATGCTTTTGAGGTTCAAGTTCTGTTCTCTTTAGTTAGGAGGGTTTCTGATAATGCTTCGAGGTTCAAGTTTTGTTAAAATAAGTTTTGTTCTCCATCTGATAGCCAGGAGCCCAGGATAACAATACGCTATAATATGCATTGACATCAGTAAAGAATTTCATTGTAGTCAACACTATTCCTTTGTTCTCCAAAATCCGAATTCCCAGAATCCAATCGTTCATGTGGATGGCTTGTATGTTGAGATAGACTTGTAGTGGAGATTAACTTTATTAGAGATATAGATATAGACATAGATATGCGTTTAGTCAATATCTGAAACATAAATTATTGCTTTTTCACTACCTTGCGTCCATGTGCAGCGTTACTTGATCAAGCCTTGATACTGTTACATGCATGCATAAGACCATCCCAATTGCTAGCTTTATGATCTTTCTGCTCACATTCGGAAACTTCCTTGGTTCTAATAATTTCCCAGCTTACCTTAAACTATCTGTTGGTGGTTAACAGATTGTTGTTTGGAGATATCTCAACATTCCAGATGGCCCAGATGTACTGACTACAAAAACTGCACTGGTTTGGGTTGTTTTGATTCAGTACATTCCAAGGTTGTTTCGAATATTCCCTGTGACCACAGATTTGAAAAGGACAGCTGGTGTTTTTATTGAAGCTGCTTGGGCTGGTGCTGCTTATTATCTTCTATGGTTTATGCTGGCTGGGCATGTAAGTGCTTCCATAGGCTCTGTACTATCAATTATATTTTCCACATTCCTTACTCATCAGAAGCAGGCAGCAGTAATGAGGTCGATCTTTGACTACAATATCAGTGATATTGTTAGAGGAGTCAAGGGCCTATTGGGCCTTAGCCCATTAGAGTTAATTAGTCGCTTGCTTAGGGGCCAAGTCAGACCTCTCTATATAATGAGAGGAGATGTATCAATCTAATCAAGCAAGAGATTAGAAGGAAATCCCTTCTCTCTTGCCGGCCGTGGGCGGGCCCCCATGCCGGCCCCCCCAGCCACTTCTTTGCAGCCCTAGCCGCCGCCGCCGCGAACAGTACCCGCGGACACTGTAGCTCCACGGTACTGTAGCACGCCCTCATCTCCATCCCAACTGGCCACATAACATCTTGTATCAAAGACCATGGCTGGATCCTACGCCGCCGTGTCCTTCCCACCACCACCATCTACCTCCACCGCGCCGCTCCAATCTGCGGCCTCCGAGGTCTCGGAAGGCTCGACGATGTCTGTGCTGCCGCTTTACTCACGCTTTCGAGTCCTTGGCGGCTGCGATCATCGACATCAACCGCAACATCGCGCGTCCATGCAGCGGCTTTGGCGGGACTCGCCCGGCAGCCCTCCCCCGCCGTTCTCGGCCGCCGCCCCCACGGGCGGCCGGATCCCTACGCCGCCGTGCGCCCATCTCCACGCCGCCGCGGCACACACACCCTTGGGCTACGCCGCCCTATCCTCCGCAGCTCCGCCCGTGTTCACCACCGCCCGCCAACAGCCATCAGGGCGCCTTTGCTCACACGAAGCACCGCACCTTCCACAGCGCCTTCGATGAGTGGATGGCGACCTGCGTCCATAACATTGGCGCCTGGCGGCGTCGGTGCCCTCATCCGCGGGCGCGCGCATCGGCGGGCCTCGTCCTCGGCGTGCGTGCGTGCCTCCATTCACAGTGCACACACCGGCGATCGATCGCCATCGCGGCAAAGAATCAGGTGCAAGTGGCGCTTATGCGCAGAAGAGTGATTGTTAGTCTGCGGCGGCATGCGATTACGGGGCACGACCTCGCCCGTCGAACGACCAACAACAACCGCGCCGACCCGTTCTTTGTCTCCGGCGCGAGCATGGTGCTGTTTTCCAGCGGCGCGCGCTCCAGATTCTATGGGAGTGATGATAGAAGAAGCGCACTCCTCTTTGTCACCGGCGAGACGATCGCCTAGCGCCGCCAGCGTTTATTACCGCCGGCCGCCACGAGGTCGCTCTCCGCTGGTCGCCGCTATGCGTTTGATTCCAAACAACCGTACCGCAACAACCCTCTCGTTTCGATGGTCTCCATGGGATCCAGGCGGCTACACGAGCCTGTCCAGCACGCGGAGGGTGTCCGCCGCATCTTCAGGAGTCAAGAATAAAGAGTTGAGTTTATTTGAAATAAGTCGAGATGTAAAAGGCTTGTTCTTAGGTGTTCAGTTTGTGTCTAGTGAAGCCTAGTTAGCATCATTGTTAGGTCGCAGCTCGAGGACGAGCTGCATGTCCAGGTGGGGTGTAGTGTTAGAGGAGTCAAGGGCCTATTGGGCCTTAGCCCATTAGAGTTAATTAGTCGCTTGCTTAGGGGCCAAGTCAGACCTCTCTATATAATGAGAGGAGATGTATCAATCTAATCAAGCAAGAGATTAGAAGGAAATCCCTTCTCTCTTGCCGGCCGTGGGCGAAGCCCCGCGGCCGGCCTCCCCAGCGCCCTTGCAGCCCTAGCCGCCGCCGCCGTGAACAGTACCCGCGGACACTGTAGCTCCACGGTACTGTAGCACGCCCTCATCTCCATCCCAACTGGCCACATAACAGATATCTACCTGAGATTGTCCTATGTTCTAAATAACTGATGACTTTAAAACTTTTTGTTAAAAAATTGTGGTACATATTCCAGTTGAAACTTTGAAACTTTGAATCCTTCAGCCATTATGTTAGTTCTTAGATGTAAATGAGATCTTGTGTGTATATTTTAAACATCATCATCTTTGTTTAATTGATTTTCAAGGAGTTTCCTTGGTTGACCTATGTAAAAGAAATACTCGCTGTCAGCACTATACATCAAGTTTGTTCCCCGTAGGTTTCTATCAGCAATCATGTTTCCCATGGCTTATGCTGCACCTTTTATACATGTTATCTGTGGCACAAGAAAACTCATTAGTTTGCATTCGTTCATTGAAACAGCCTCTTGCAATTTTCTGTTGGTGTTTACATATCCCCCATGACTTATGCTGTAGTTTCTATATGTATTATTTGCTGCAGAATGTCGGTACTTTATGGTACTTTTTAACCATAGAACGTGAAGATGATTGCTGGCATCTGTACTGTGATCCCAACGTTGGATGTAATAGCAGCTACTTGTATTGCAATAATAATCATCATGGCAGCTATGATAGTTGGCTTAAGACTAATGGTGCCCAAGTATTCAACATGTGCAATGGTAGTCAAGATAATTTCAACTTTGGCATTTATGAGCAAGCACTGGTCTCCAGAATACTTGGTCCAGGAAATTTCATCTCAAAGTTATGTTATTGCTTCTGGTGGGGATTGCAAAATCTAAGGTACTTCATTGCTGTTGTTTATGATATTTTTCATGACGCAGAATTTAAATGTGTTTGGATAATCCTGAAGCTGAACAATGTCCATAAAATGAGCACGGCTTGCTAGAAATACAAGTTTGCTTTTCATCTGGCCTTAATAGGATATTAAAATCAATTTGTCACCTTTTCTAAAGAAAAAAAGTAATCTATGCAGCTAATGCAGCTTTTTTTTTTGTACACAATGGTCAATTGAGATACAACTGTAGTAAATATGTGGGAAGTAATTGGGAATCTTAAGGCCCTATGAAGGAGGTTATGGTGTTCATAATACACTGTATTTCACGTGCATTGTAATAGATGGAGGTGCACATATAAATCCAATAATCAATATAGATCAATTTTGTATCTTCAAGGTGCATGAAAAGGTGATTTGGTTCTATTTAGCATGTGCTCTAGGATTGGTAACTTTGAGTAAAATCTGTTTTTGTAGTTAAAATCTCTCCAATATATATCTCTATTTTTTTAGCATTATGTTTTTTGAGCTAAAATTATTAATAAAGCTGCAAAGTACTGCAATGATGTGGTAACTTACAGCATTAGGCTGCCCTTTCTTTTAATAGGCTAACCCTCTGCAGGGTTCCACAAAAACTAAATCCTTAGCCCTAAACCCTCTACAGGGTTCCATGTTTTCAAGACTAATAGCGGGCGAGCTATAGTAACAGCTGGAAAGTGGTGGTTGCATTTTGTCTATGTCTAACAGAATGTATCATCAATGCTTACCAATCCGGGATAGAATCAGAAGCTGATCGGTTTGCAGCTTCCCTTCTTAGGTTCAGGACATCACATTTAGGTTATGTGAATTGGGTTCCTGTACTTGGCTGTTGAAATATGCCTTCTAGCTGTTGTAGGTTCACAAGATTGGCTGTCATCATTATATGTTCTACTTCAGAGCACATTATGCCTGCTATCTTAATTTCCATTCCCATTTGACAGTACACTTGGTCAAGGGCTTTTGACAAGCACATACACTCTAGAAGTGATATTCTCTATAGCAATATGTGTCCTTGGACTAATTCTTTTTGCTCTCCTCATTGGTAACATGCAGGTAGAGTGATATATTGTTTCCCTTTTATTCTTTTATAAGCCTTTCTTTCTTTGCTTGATTCCGAGTTGAATTTCTACAGAGCTACCTACAATCTGTTGCTATACGCCTTGAAGAGATGAGAGTTAAGAAACGTGATGCTGAGCAGTGGATGCATCACCGTTCACTGCCACCGGAAATCAGACATCGGGTGAGGAAGTATGAACGTTATCGGTGGTTGGAAACCAGGGGAGTAGATGAAGAAAGTTTGGTTCAAACTCTTCCGAAAGATCTTAGGAGGGATATCAAGCGTCATCTTTGTTTGGGCTTAGTGAAAAGGGTCTGTTATGGCTGCTCAAGCTATTGTTTTCTGCTTTGTTCAGTCATTTCCAGTTATTTAATATTCTCATTTTGTTTTTGCTACTGATAGGTGCCTTTGTTTGAAAATATGGATGAACGATTATTGGATGCAATATGTGAGCGGTTAAGACCTGCACTTTACACAGAAAATGAATTCATTTTGAGAGAAGGTGATCCAGTGGATGAGATGCATTTTATTCTTCATGGTTGTTTGGAGAGTGTAACCACTGATGGTGGACGGAGTGGATTCTTTAACAAGGTCCAGCTAAAGGAAGGATCATTCTGTGGTGATGAATTGCTCACTTGGGCATTGGATCCCAAATCAGCTGCTAATTTTCCAGTTTCGAGCAGGACTGTCAAGGCACTCACCGAGGTTGAGGCGTTTGCCCTATGTGCAGAAGAGCTGAAATTCGTGGCCAGTCAGTTCAGGAGGCTGCACAGCAGGCAAGTACAGCACACATTCCGATTCTATTCCCAGCAATGGAGGACCTGGGCAGCCTGCTTCATCCAAGTGGCATGGCGCCGCTATTACAAGAGGAAGATGGCAGAGCAGCGGCGTAAAGAAGAAGAGGCGGCAAGCCGGCCAAGTAGTAGCCACCCTAGCCTTGGGGCGACTATCTACGCATCTCGTTTCGCGGCCAACGCCATGCGAGGGGTTCACAGGCTAAGAAGCAAGGCTGTCCCTACCATTGTCAGGCTACCGAAACCCCCAGAACCAGATTTTGGTGTCGACGATGCTGACTAACGAAACATTCACACTGAACTCGCTTGTAAAGGTTTATCCTGCTTGACGTCTATGGAAATGTAAATGTATTAAATTTTTGCTGATTATATGAGTCCAAAGTTTGCCAGCCGGAACCGTATCGTCTGTGTGTTCAGTTATCTTTTGTTTCCTTCTGCGAAACCCTAGAGACAAATTGGGACATGAGAAAGCTAAACTATGAAATTTTGAAAATAAAAATCCTAGAGATGGATTGGGACATGAGAAACCTAAATAAAATATTTATAAATCATGAGGATATATTTATAAGCTTCTAGAAATTAGATTTATCTCTAGAAAAACTTGGAAATTTTTCAAAACATTCTGATGAATGTCTAAACATATTTAAAAAATCACAATAAAAATCTAAGAGGCCACCATGAATGCAACATACATTAATGCTAAATGAATTCATGCTGCTTGTATCTCATTTTTTTATTGTGAAGTTTTTAAAACGTGCTTCGACGCTTATTAGGATATTTTGGGAGTTTTCAGAACTTTTTGGATTTTTCCCCATTTTCTAGAGTCAAATCTAAAGCTTCTAAATATATTTTCATGAACTTTTTACTGTTTGGGTTTAATATTTTTCTCAGAATTTTTGTAAGCTTATAGAGTTTTTCCGTGGTTTAAAAACCTTATCAATTGTTTACTGGATTTTTAATAAAAAAAATGATGAAACCACTTCGAAAATCACTTCTAACAAGGATATTCAGCTAATTTAAATGGTTGAGTGTTGAAGGAGGCAGTTTGTCCGGTCTTAGAGGTAGAGGAAAAAATCTACACTTAGAGTCTGATTGGTTTGCGACCAAAATTTACCATGCTAAAGATTTGGCTAAGCCAAAGTTAAGTAAAAAAGTTATTACGGATTTGATAAACCAAACGTGAGAGATTGACAAGTTTTAATAGCCAACCAAATAATAGCCAAAATCATGACTTATCAAATCTTTGATTTAACAAATTTTAGAAGCCAACCAAGCTCTTACCGGTTTTAGACCTAGACTACTATAGGAAGTTAAAAATGTTTTTTTTTTCAATAGGTCTATCACCAGCAGCCGGTTTGGGAGGGGCGGGCCAAGTGCCACTGCGCTAGGATAAAAAAAAAAAAAAAAAAGTGCCACTGCGCCATCTGCCCATCTCTAGTCGCGGCACTGTAGGACCCTCGGCTATTCGGCTGCCTCCGGCTCTGCTTTGTGAGATGCTCTTCCTCGTCCGGCGGCACCGCCGCCTCGCTCTCCCCTTCTCCACTCTGCACGCACCCGCGCCCGCGCGCGCCTCCACCCCCACCCCGCCCTCCTCTCTCGACGCCTCGGCGGTGCTCGAGACGCTGTCCCTCTACGCCAACGACTGGCGCCGGGCGCTCGACTTCTTCCACTGGTCCGCCTCCCCCGGCGGCGCCAACCTGCCCCCGACCGCTGCCACGCTCGCCCGCGCCGTCGACATCCTCGGCAAGCACTTCGAGTTCCCGGGGACCCCGCCTCCCTCCTCTCCCACCACGATCCCGGGGACCCCGCCTTCCTCCGCCCCGCCGCCGCCAACCTCGTCGATGACGCCCTCCGCGCGTTCGACTCCACCGCCGCCTCCATCGGCCTCCGCGACGAGGCCTCCTTCCACCTCCTCGTCGACGCGCTCTGCGACCACCGCCGCGTCAACGAGGCCGAACACCTATGCTTCGGCAAGGACCCGCCGCCGTTCCCGCCGGGCACGAAGACCCACAACCTGCTCCTCCGTGGGTGGGCTAAGACCCGCGCCTGGGTGCGTCTGCGGCAGCTGTGGTTCGACATGGACCGCTGCGGCGTTGCAAAGGACCTCCATTCCTACTCGATATACATGGATGCCCTTGCTAAGTCAGGCAAACCGTGGAAGGCCTTCAAGATTTTCAAGGAGATGAAGCAGAAAGGCGTTCGAATCGATACCGTTGCTTACAACACTGCGATCCATGCGGTTGGGCTCGCACAGGGCGTCGACTCTGCTGTAAGGTTGTACAGACAGATGGTTGATGCTGGTTGCAAGCCGAATACTGCCACTTACAATGCGATTGTCAAGTTATTCTGCAAGGAGGGTAGGCTCAAGGAAGGGTATGCGTTTGTTCAGCAGATGCTCAAAACTGGCTGCAAGCCCGACGTGCTCACATACCATTGCTTTTTCCAGTATTTGAGCCGTCCACAGGAGGTCCTCGGACTGTTTGAGAAAATGCTTGAGAGGGGTTGTCAGCCAAGGATGGACACATATGTCATGCTTATTAAGAGGTTTGGGCGTTGGGGGTTCCTTCGGCCAGTGTTCATTGTGTGGAAGGCAATGGAAGAGCAGGGTCTTAGCCCGGATGCATTTGCATACAATGCACTTAATGATGCATTACTGCAAAAGGGTATGGTGGATTTGGCTAGGAAGTATGATGAGGAAATGCTTGCGAAGGGACTCTCACCTAAACCAAGGAAAGAGCTAGGGACTAAGTTACTAGAAGCAGAGTCTGAAAGTGATAACGCATTAAACGGTGTGCTTTGATTTCTGAGAGCTAGACAGGGATGGACATTATCATGTTCTACTACCCATTGTTATCATTGAAACAATGATTTGAATATGCTGATGTTCCCAAAATATAGGCTGCTTTTTATTGAAGGAGATCTAATATGAATTCATGGATGTTGTATGGAATTGGAGGCAGACTGAACCATATTGCATTGCTGTCAATTATCATTAGGTTATTATCTGACAAATCTGTAGAAGAGCTGGGCCTCCAGAGATTTATGTGTTCCTGTAATCATAGGTGGACATGGTCGCATGTGTAGGAAAAAGAATTATGATATGCTCATGGGCCTCCACCAAGTTGACATAAGAAGTGGATGAGAGGACCAAGAAGAACCAGCAATGAAGCAAAGTGACAAAGCCCATTTAGTTTGTAAAAACTATGGTCCCTAGTCAGGCAGGTTCAGCTTGCTAGCCTCATGGTAAAACCTGGAGCAGGATTGCAGGAATACTGCAGGTATTTATTCAGCCAAGTCAGCATATCAGACCCAATTTTTATCTCATTTATTACTGAGTTAAATTTGGATGAAAGTTGAAACGCGGAACTTCAGATGAAATGCAGAAATTCATGTGGTTGCTCTGAAGTCTTCACAGCAGACAAACTGCTTGCCAGGGGATGGATGGCAATCATGGCATGCAAACTCAACTTTATTATGAACTGCTTGTTCGTAACAGATTTGGTATGCAGTGGCAAACTGGCAAACTTGATTATGAACTGCTTGTTCGTACCATGCAGACCCATGTGGAGAAAATTCAGAATAAATATATGTTTGGATGTTTGAAAGAAACTGGCGGATTTCTGAGCACCTTGGAGGACCTTGGCAGTTGGCATGCCACGTACTGTATTGTCAAAAATCCTGTAGGAAGTCTGCATCGCTAGCTTTGCTTACTGTTGTCAAGCTTTTCAGTAGTGTCTCTTTTCTTCTTTGGTTCCAGTTTTCTTAGCTGATGCATTAACCATGCCACCTTTGTAATTTGACTCCGTTTAGAGAATCGGCAGATAACCTGCCAGTTTCCACTAAACAAAATAGTTGAGGAAGGATCTGTGAACAATGTGGAGTTTTCATGCACTTGGGAGGAAGATTTATGTTGGAAATTTCTAAAACGTTAGATGTATTGACTAGGAGTTTGATGCTAACAAGTGAGATGGAATGAATAGTAGTAGTTGCTCCTAGCATTATCAGTCAGTCATTGTATCGTTGCTTCCTAAGAATCCAAGGAAGGATATAAAGGACATCAATACATCATTAATGCAATTATCTTTTGAAGTGTAGGAAAATGCAACATCTTTCTGGCACCTGATATTAGCGACAAATAGCTTTCTCCAAACTGCTATCATACATTGCCTTTCTCTTAGATCAAGCTACTACCAAACTCAAAAAGAAGAAGAAGAAGATCAAGCTACTACCATGTATGGCGTGCTCAACGTGTTCGACAGAATGGCTCAGGCATCGCGCCAACTCTCTTTCTTTGCTTCCTTTTAACATCATCTGGGACATGCAGAAAAACAGGTTCCTATATGTTCTTTATTTTTTTGGTCTCTATATAGCACTGTACTGTACTGATGTACGAATAACTGAATCCAGGCAATCATGCATGAAATTGTTGTCAAATCGTTCAAATGTAAATGCATGGACCCTATGTAGTACGATCATATTGAATCTGTATGTCACATGCATATATAATCTTGAATTCTTGATGGCAACCAGACGATCGACCATGTGTCTCCACTCTCCAGGCGTACATTTGTAGGTCCATGCATTCCGCTGTGCTGCTTAATGCTTGTATCAACTTATCCACCAAACTGTCGACAGCCTCACCAGAACGGCAGCGTGCTGTTCCTGCTGCCTTGTCCGGCCACGGGCACGTAGGCACGGCCTGCTCCCGGTACGCTACGGGGCGCTCATCTCATGGCCCCCATGTCTGCAGGCGCACGTACCGGCAGCTACCACACTACTGTCTCCCTACCTGGCCCAACGACGACTTGCCTGAGATCGAGACGGGGCATGCACGTCCGTGTACCGTGTACGCACGCAGGTGATCGAGCTAGCTGCTGCCTTGCAGGTCGCGTATCGCCGATGAACCGTACCGTCGCACCTGTGGCCTGTGGGGGGAAAATCCGTCTGGCCGTCGGCCGCGCGGGGCCGGGGCCCGGCCGGCGTGGCTGGAGCCGTCCGTATCGGGCGGGACCGGAGCATGCGTCGTCGAACGGGAGAGCAACGCAGTAATGGCGCCGTGCCGACGGTCTGGGACTTGTCGACGACACGCGCGGCCCCGCGGGTCCGCGACCACGGCGCGTGCGTGCGTGCGCTCACGCAGCGACGGGCGCCTCCGCTCCGATCCGCTGATGGCGCTCGCGGCCGTGCGTTAACGACGTTGTCCCCGGACAGGGCGGCGTGCGCGCGGGGCGACAGCACCACGGCCGCGCCCAATGGGCGGTGGGCCATGGCCAACGACCCGTCGGTAAGGGCGGTAGTACAGCGAGTCGGCGTCAGCGCGCGGCGCCGTGGAAAACGAACGCGCCTGCTGGGTCTCAGGTCTCACTGTTGCGTGCGCCGCCGGGCACGCTCCACGCACGGAAAGGTCGTCGACCGGCCGGCCGGCTCGCCACCTGAGATGTGTGTTCACACGAGCCCTCGTTGTCATATCAGAATCCGGATCTGCGTAAACTGTGATCTAGGCGTGTCTATCTCGTTGCACGACATGAAAGGATCGATGATAGATGCTGGAGCTCGATCGTTCTCCGTGGTGGTTACACGCTTACGGTGACTAATTTGCACGCATGTTGGACCGTCGGATCTCATGCCATGCATACACGAATCGGATCCTCCGGCGCATGGCCATATAGTAATTCAGGCAGGCAATGGCGTGCGACGCCGTCGACGCCTGGACGGAGCAAGCCGCCAGCCGGGGCGCCGCGGTCGAAAGCGGCGTAGTATCATGCCGCCGTACGGCTCGCTAGGTAACCGCCATCAAGACCCATATGGCCACTTGCATGCCTGGCTGCGCGCCACGACGACGACGGTGATCGATCTGATCTCCATGACCTCGCACCTATCGATCCATCGGGATCATCAGGGCGTCGATCGCCGTGGTGGCTTCCTAGTTGCGTCACATCGTGTTCGTGACAGTAGCAGCTTGTGGCTCCCTATGCCTGCGACACTGCAGTGGCAGCAGGCAAGGTCCGGCCGGTCACGGATCTATCGATCGATGAACTGCCTCGGTTGATCTGATGGACATTGCGAGTGATGGAAGATGACGACGTGTTTGTACGTGCGTACCGGCGGCCTGCCGGACACAACAGCTGGGCTCCTCGAGTCGACGGGCTAACCGCTGCTAGTGCCTGCAGCCCACGGCGGCCGCTCTGCTAGCTTGTTACTCCCTCCTGAAGAATGCAATCACGTCTTGCGTACCAGCAAAAGTAGTTCACGCTTTACAAATTTTTTAGAAAGTACTATTCATATTTACGGCTCTAAAATAATTTATTATAAAAATATATTTTATAATTAATCTAATAATATTTATTTAATATCATAAATATTGATACTTTTTTATCTATAATTGATCGAACTTAAGATACAAAACCATGACCCTGTGCTAGAATTACATTCTTTTGTGGACGGAGGAAGTAACTCCGTCAAAAAATGAAAAACAAGTCAAACGTTCTTGAGTTTGAACAATTTAAAAAAAATAATACTTATATATCTAAATAATTTACTTTTTTAGAGTCTAAATAATTTACTATGAAATATATTTAATAATTAATTAATATTAATAATTCTTTGCATAAATTTGGTTAAACTTAAATTGTCCGATTCCTTGAAAAGTGAGAATTGCTTTTTTTTTTGGAACATATGGAGTACATTAATTGTTGGCCTATACCATGGTGGCAAGTTTTGTTCACGGACGACGGTTCTTGTCGACAAAGCTTTTGGATTTTCAGCGTAATTATGCATTTTATTATGAGGATATACAACATTTCCAATAAATCAAATCCCTACAGATTAAAATCCACTGAAATTATTAAATTTTGTAAAGGAACAAGTACATGGTTGCACAGAATATACTCCTTTAACAAATAATAACCACTATAACTCGTTTTTTTTTAAATGCAGTGGCGTTAGGCCTCTTATGGTGTATGAATTTCTTTTGAAATCTTATTTTGTTATTTGGTGGCAATTGATTTATGTGTTGGAAAAACATGGAATATTAGATGACTCAGTGTGGAACTTCCAAAGGAATGGTTCTATGTTTTTCTTAAGTCAAACTATCTTAAGTTTTACTAAATATATACTCCATTCATTCCATTTTATCTGACGCAAGTTAGAATGACACGGTCTCCTAGATTACACTTGGACAATTCATTTGCTTTATATTATTTATACTTATAAACTTATAATCATTGGATAGTATAATTCCTTACAAATCTAATCATATAAAGTTTGTATTATACTAGTTAAAAATTATTAGCCTAATTATTGGTCAAAGTTTTTAAAGTTTGAGTCTTGCGCCAGATAAAATGGAACGGAGGTAGTATAAAATTAGTATTAGCATCTACCACAAGAAACCTTAAATTATGAAATGTATACTCTCTTCATCTCAAAAAGAATTAATGTAATTCTAGATATGAATGTAGACAAGTATTTGTCTATACCTAGAATTTTGTTTTTTTAAGGAGGGAGTATATCAGCTAATATCATAAATATTACACTCTTTTCTATAAACTTAGTTAAATTTTGAAGAAAAGTTTGAGTTTGTACAAAATTATAATGTCCTATGAGAGTATTTCTTCTTCTTTTTTTTACCAAAAAGGGCGGTTCTTCTTTGATGTTGCTGATTTGGCGTTAGCAGAGTCCAAAGCCAGCGGATAATGCTCAGAGCCAGATACAGGCGACCGCGGGTGCAGGTGCAGTGCACTAGTGCAGCTACCCGTGTCAAACGTCTAATCGACGGCGCGCATAAAAAACCGCGGGCGCGCGCGTTGTGGCCGAGCGACCAGCACCATCGCCGCGCCGAGTGGCACAGTTGAAAGCGCCCCTCAATCGCTCGTCGGCCATGGCTCCATGAGAAGAGGAAAAGGCACCTTCCCTTTTGCGTTGTGCGCCGCGTTGCCCGATCGACCGTCCGTGGACTGGAGAGTGGAGACTGGACGGCGCGGACGGGCTCCTCGTCCTCGGCCCTTTGATCATCATCGTCTCTTCCTCCTTTTTTGACCGACGACCTGCATGATCTGCTTCTGCATGCATGCGTCTCCAGGTGACCGGTTCGTACGGTGCGGGGAGATGATCGGCGTGGTACGGGATGGAAACACACCGTTGTTACGTTAATGATAAAATGCTAGACGCATAGTACTTTGAAGGAATGTTTAGGCAGGTAGCCAGGTAGCCTAGCACTAGCACTGTACTGTACGTGCACAGGAGCGCGCCGCGCGTAACGTAACCTGTCACGCGCGCGCGGCGTGCGTGCCCGGTGCCCGGGCTTTGAACAGCATCTGGTCAAAGGCGCCGTCGGGATGGCTGATGGCTGATGGATCGGATCTCTTCCCACCTGGACTCGCAAGTCAGAGCAGTGAGACACCACCACACACACCTCCTGGCTTTGAGAATCGATGCGCCTACGATACGCCTATACCCAGCATGCCCCAGTGAGTGCCCCTGGTAGGGGTGTCCAAGTTCCAACGTGCCCAAACTCCCACGCCCACCTGGCCAGGCCAGAGGCCAAGAAGGCCACATTGTACTAGTACTGCTTCCTCCCAGTTACCTGGGCCTCCACTTCTACTCCACTCTCCTTCCAACATCTGTACCGAATCCACACCGGTTCTTTTTTTTACACACCAACTTTTACCACACCTCCTCATCATACAAACCTGATCTCGTTTAGTAGTTTTTTCAAGCTTACTTTTAGCTAGGGGAATCCTTTTAGTTAAACTAAACAAGAGTACTCTGCATTCTAGTACAAACTAACACTCCAACTGACATGCATGCACCGCTGGGAGAGAAGGGGACAGGGTTCTTGTTCATTACAAAAGCATGCGGGTGCTAGTACAAACAGGGAAACTATAGCCACAGTACGGCCCGGACGGCCGGTACAGTTCAACCCTCTCTTAGAGCAAGGATAGTAACCCAGCCGGCAGCCGGCTAAATATAATGCCAGGTGTGTTAAAGCCTTCACTAGTATAATGGCTTGACTTTATGGGTGTGTCTGGGTGCATGTGCATGACATGCAAAAGAGCGAAGCGCAATAATGAGATTCATTCACAAAGCAAACGCCAGACGGTACCGTCGGCTGTTCAACCTCGTCCATTATATACGGGTAGCCGGCGAGTAGGAGCATTTTCTGGACTCGTGATACAGCCCGCTTATGAATTATATTTGACCTTCTCAAAGTAGAGTAGGAGCATAGTATTTGAGTCCTTTCCAGTCACCAGAGGATCTTGTGTGTATCTAATGTCGTGCATTATTCTAGTGCGTGCGTGCTGCTGTTGAGGTACGGTAGGGCTTAACTAGTTTTTAATGGGTTTAGTGTAGGCCATGTCAGTAAGGAGTATAGTAATAATAATAATATAATCCTGCATGTCCATGCCCAAGAGACAGGGCGATGTGCCGGTCCGAGGAGAGCCGCGAGATCAGGTGGTACATGGCATGTTTGCTGTATGAGCGGCATTGACTCGGTTGGGACTCGGGAGCTTTGCCTTGGGAACGAAATTCGTTCAAACTAACGTACACTCCTGATGCATCGTGCGCACGTACGATATACCACCACAACAATGTCTGTCGTTATTGCAGTTCCTACATACTGCATCACCATAAAAAAAATCATCCTTTACAAGGGTGGTACTCGATCCATCCGTTCGTTTTTAGTGACAAAAAATTTGACTTTAAACAATCACGTTCCGACCAATTTAGTCCAGTGACATAGTGTAAACTACGGTTGTACTCGTATTTAAATGCATTTTTCTTGCTATAATTTGATTTTTATAGAGTAACTATATCAATAAAATATTACTATAGCAAGAATTTACGGGCAAAGATCGATTTTGAACCGTCAAACTGTCTACCGAAAACAAGGGTGCAACTATAATTCTAGCACTACAGAACCAAGTTAAAGTGTTTTAATTTAACTAACTATATATAAAAAAAATTATTAACATTTATGATATCAAATAAGTATCATTAGATTTGTCATAAGATATATTTTCATAGTATATTTATTGGACGTCATAAACATTAATATTTTTACCTATATATTTGGTTAAAGGTTAGGCACTTTAACCAAGAATAAATCTAAAATTGTATTTTTTTTATAGAGGTAGCACTACTAGGAAGTAAAGTAAACTAGGTGGTTGGTTTATGTAACTCATCCGATTTAAGAAACAAAAATAGTTGTGCTAAGTAATCTGCATGGTTGGCTAAAGGCCTCTCGCTGAGATGGTTAGAGCGTTGTCTTGGTTCGATTCTCCGTGGGCGCGAATTTTAGGTTGAGGGTAAAAAAATCACTCATCTGTCCCATGCCCAAAGCACAGGTCAAAAGGCCCGGTCTTATTCTCATAGGGCAAAGGTGCCCCTATATCAGGGTGAGGCAGGGGTTTGAAGGTTTTTCTCGACCTGTGTGAGAAGGTCTTCTTTATCATAACAATGGGCGGGGTGAGCCCTGCCGGTCATTTTTTTAAATTTGCATGATTGGAGCAGGTTAACTAGTTCCCCCAAAACTTGGCTTTACTTTTGGCTGAGAACTGAACTGTACTTAGTTTCGTTCAATTATTTTCATGGCAGTATTGTTCTAGCACCTCTGATGATTGTCAATATGTAGGAACAGAAAAAATGGTTTGCAAATTTCACTAGCTAGCTGCAATCTCTGGCTATATATCAGAGTTAACTAAAAAATTGTTCCATCTGAGCTTACATCAGAGAACGTAGTCATGTAGAGTTGAAGTCAACAGTACCTTCCTCAAGACTGCCGTTGGTTTTATTCCTATAATAAAGAGAGTATCCATCCAAAAGTCAAAAACTTGCAGTCCACCTACTACTTCTGAATCAGTTAAGGTAACATATCTGAATCCAACCATACTTGCAAGCATCAGGGACCATCCCACCTCGCCTTCTGCTAAGATTCAGAAATCAGAAAACCCAGGGGAGTTTGGATTTCTGAGCAGTGGTCACAAGCATGTCAAAAACCTGCAAAGACTCAGCTCTTGCAGGCGAGTTTGTAACAGTAATCAGGGGCAGCATACCTACTGCGTGCTCCATTGTAGGTGTAGTTTTATAACTGCGTCACGACAAGCAAAGTGATATATATTATAAATTAAAGTAGCACCAAGTTCTAATTTGGAGGGAACATCCTTCCTTAAAAAGTGATAGCCCAACCAAAACTCAAGATACAGCCACGGTACATCGCTGGATTAAAGAATTACCTTCGATCCAGCCTTCCTATTTGTTTTTTAAGCTTACCTTAGTTGGGGAGAGTTTGACATGTCAGTGCTCCATCACTGCAGTGGGCAAGGCCGGGGAGACCAGTGCCGGTGTATATATATACAGGGGCGCCTGAGGTCACTTGGCCTCAGCCTTGCCGCTTGCTCCCATTCCATCCTACTGCTCGATCTAGCTACTTCACATTCAGCAGCAGGACAAACCACCGCATCTTGTTCTTCGATCGATTTGTTTGGATCAGCACAGCACAGCACAGCACAGGAGGAGATGAAGATGAGGACTCCTGCTATCGCCTTTGCTGCTCTTCTGATGCTGCTGCTTCTGGCTACAAGAGCACATGGTATGCTTGCTTCTTGCATGGCCATCTCCTCCATTAGTGCTCCTTGTGAGGTGTATCCGTCCTGGACTGATATGACCATGCATATTCCTCTCTATTTCTCTAAGCAGGAATCAGGCTGGACAGGCAGTTGCATGAAGCAATCGACAGCAAGGTCAGTTCAGTATACATATACCATACACGAGCTACTGTGATCGAAGCACTTCTTCCGATCCTACCGTATGAAATTAGACCAGATTTGCAGTTTTGCTTATTTTGCTGTCTTCTCTCCGTGACAACCAGAAGATGGCCGACCCCAAGACCGGAGATGCCGAAGCATCCGTTGCTGGCGACCCGGTGAAGAAGCACTGCACTCCCGATGGGCGTTGCTCAGGTACAACGAAGCAGATGACCCCTACTCCTCCTGTTGTTGCCAGGGATAGCGAAGTGATGATCAGTGCGCATGCGGCGCCGAGGTTCCATGAGGATTACTATGGACCAAGTGGCCATGAGCCTAATCACCACTGATCAAGCTGTTCGAGCAAACCATTTCTACCTCTACCCTTTTTCTTAGCCTAGCTACCCGTAGTCGTTCTTCTCTCTCCATGCTTCTTCACCATCTTGGCCTGGAGAATGTAAAGGGAGAAGCTAGCTAGCTAGCTGTAGCATTGTTCTGTTCCGCACCAGGTCAATATCTCTGTTTTTTTTAATGGAAAGGTCAATATTTCTGTTATGTATGAGTACTTGTAATCTAGTTGATTTAAGCACATTTTAGCTCTGCACACAGCTTTGGTCTTTCCTGCTCGAAATTTTCTTCATATATATTCTCTCTGTGGATGCTTGCATTTATTCACGTGCGAGACCAACCCACGGTTCCACTCTCAGGACAGCACGTAACGGTACTAGCAAGAACAAGAAATAGGAAATTCAGCGTGTCAGTCGGCGGCTACGGCTATGGCTAGGCATTAGTACAGTAACATTTTACACGCAACCCTTTGGTCCCGTGCAGTAGTCAATTGCATCAAGCTGGGGCATAGAATATACGCTAGGCAAGCTTTTGGCATCTTTTTTACCTTCCGCACCAGTACAACAACTTTTTAATGTAACAGGTGGTTTATTTGTAACCTTTGATGTTGCAGGAAAGGTGAAAAAGGCACTGGCGCACGCTGAAGCAGCAGCGGAAGCGAAGCAGCAGGTCGGTGTGCGTTTTCAGGCTAGCTAACTTTCAGCCACCATCTGAACATTCTCACAGTGTCATGCCATGCATGCACACATGCATGTTCTGCTTCTCATGCATGGAACTCCCACTCATGTTTTATACCCACTTCTTGGATCTCAATCTACTTATGTACGTACAGAGCAATTCGACGGGAAATGATCACCACACGGCGGTGGACATCAAGGCCGCCACGCAGCAAGGGCGCCGTCACGAAGCGGCGGAGGCGACGTCGTCCTCGGCTTCTTCTTCCCCGGCCCCGCCGGGCGTGGCGGCGCGGCAGACGTACCCGGACATCATGGACATCGCCGGCATGGACTACTCGCCCGCCACGCGAAAGCCTCCCATCCACAACTGAACGCCGGGCTTGGTGGGCTACGAATCGAAGATCACCAGCAGCACGTGAGTGGTGCACGCAGCACAAGTGCTTGCTACACAGGCCTATGTAGCTAGTGGTGCTTGAGACTGGCCTATTAGCTTTGTTTGTTTGTTTGTTCATTAGATTAGCTGCTAGCCGTAGTAGCTAGCGAGTGCTCGATCGACCCGGTCCGCCGGTCAGTCCTGCTGATCCTGAATAGAATAGCGCGCGTACAGTCTAGTGTGACCCATCGATACTGGACAGCATCGCAGGAAATGCTGCACCTTTTGTGACGACGATACTAGTACAAAAGCTTGCTTGGCGTTTTTCATCTCGAGTCCCCCGCGGATCGACGACGTACCGTGCTCTAGTTTTGACCGCGCTACTATGCTGTACGTACTCAATTACTCATCATGACCCATCGACTTGTAATGTGCTCATTAGTACTACTTTGTCAGTAGCCAAAGCTTCCAATCAGACCAGGGGACGGGTTGGTGCGGCGGCCGGCCGGCGATCGACAGGGAACCCACATGCGGCTGTGCGCGCTCGATTAATTAGGCGGCCGGGTGGTGGGTTAAGCCGTAGCGGCGTGCAGTGCCGGCGCGCGGAGCCCCCGTCCCCAGACGTGCGTGCGTTGCTGGGTTAACAGTGGGGGCCGGCACTGCGCGTTCCTGTCGCGCGCCCGCCGAGCCGTGTCGCTTTCCGGCCGGGCGGCGAGGCCAGCCGGCTGGGGGGCACCGGCAGGGACGTACGCGCGAGCGGGCGTCTGATGCGGTTGCGCCGCGCGCGCCCACTCCTGCGACGGCGACGCGGTCCGCGAGCTGGGCGGCAGCCCGGGCGGGACAGCCGCGCGGTGCCGGGTGACGGCACGGCGCTGCGTGCTAACCTGTCTCTGTACGTCCGTCGACCGCATTGCTCGCGTACGCCACGCCACCGCGCAATAAGGCCGGCCCGTAGAAAAACACTGCATGCGCCACGGCACGGCACACATGCGGGCACAGAGCATGATGGTGATATTGGTGGACAGGCAATGGGATGCTGCGTGACTGTTACCACTGTAACGACGGCCAGAGGCTGTTACTGACGTACCGCTACAGCTTTCGACGATCGGGTCTTCAGTCGATCTTGACTCCGATCCTCTGCGTACGCATGCATACGCATGATGCGTGCTTTGGGACGTGTATCTACAGTAGTCTCCAGACCAGGGGCAGTCATGCAGAATAGTGGAAGCACCGGCCGGACGGAACACGGAACGCGCGTATAAATTCAGCTCTGACGGGGGAGCCTTTGTTTAGTGCTTTACTGTAGTCTGTGCTCGCGTTTTTGTATGGCTGTACGCTGACAACCACCTGACGATGTTGATGATTGCCTGCCCAGCCCAGCTGCCCTGACTGCGCCGTTCTGATGGATCGGAAGCGAGGGATATAAGCAAGTCGCAGCGGCGGGCCGGGCATCGCGGAACACGAAGGATGGATAGGTTTTCTTCAGCGCGCGCCCATCCTGCTGCTCGAATGCATATCCTATCTTGCTCGATCAGAGATCAGAGAAGACTTGGCAACCTCCTGTTGTTTTGTTTTTTAACGTGTATAAAATACTCGGGACAAACTGGAAAACCAAACTGTCTCCTTGGATATACTATTACAGTACCATGCTGGATTGCAGCGGAGGATGCACAGAGCGTCTCAGAGCAGGAATGGGTAGAAAAAAGTTCAGAGTTGAGTGAGGCTGTTATATTTTTCAGTACTAAACCTCGTCCCAAAAGAGTACAATCTATACTTGGACCAAATCAAATTTAAATAAATTTATAGAAATTTAAGTCCTCAAATAGATTCATTATGAAGATGTATTTTATAATTAATCCAATAATACCTACTCTCTCCGTCCCAAATACGTGCACATCTCACATCTCGAAGACTCAACCGATCTCGAGTTTGATTTTTTTTATAGAAAATAGTATTGACATTTATATCGCTAAACAGCTTTACTTTGAAGGCGTGATTAATTTAATGAAGTTTATTTGGTATCATAACCTTAGTACATTTTTGTATATATTTATTCAAACTTGAGATTGGTTGAGTTTTCGCGATGCAAGATGTATACTTATTTTGGGACAAAGGGAGTATTTGATATTATAATGTTAATATATTTTGTATTGATTTAGTTAAATTTAAAACTTTGACTCTTCAAAAACAGAGACGGAGACCTATTTTTTCCATTGGCCAAAGTCAAACCAAAGACAACTGGAGTATGAGTTTTTTTTTTTTTTTGAGTGGAAACTGGAGTATGAGCTGAGAACAAAAGATTGATTCACTTGACGGCCCGGCCTAGACTTTTTGAGAGGTCTCGGCCCATTGCTGAGAACTTCCTGTGATTCTAGATTGGGCCCAATGGATCGAATGACGGGCCGAGCAAGCCTCGAGAAGCAAATGCAATGCACGCGCAGGCGCAGCTGAATCGATCGCTGCTATTTTTGGAGGCGCCCTCGTGTGGCTGAATCGTCTTTCGTGTTGCTATTTCTGGCATGGCTGTTTTGGAGGCGCGGCAGCAGGTCGGTACCCTCCTCCGTCTCCGTCCGGCCCTCGCCACCACCGCACTCCCATCTCAGATGGGAGTGCGCAAGAGGAGCATTCGGCATTCCGGTCTCGATCGACCTGCCGGATCCCCCTGAGAATTCCCACCCACCCCGAGGGCGTCGTCAGGCCGTCGGGGCCAGCTGATTTCACACGCCAGGGCGGCGAGACGGCCGGCATTTCGTCCTCCGATGGCGCCGGCATCCCCCTCGTCCGCCGGCGTTGCGCGTCTCGTCCTGCTCCTGATCCTCGCCGGCGCCTCCGTCGCGCACGGCTCGTTCCAGGCTAGGCGTGCTCTGTCAGGTGCGCCACGTGGGCTCTGTGGCTCTGTGCTCATGCCTTCCTCTGGTTCCTCAGTTACAGCTCATATATAACTTTGTGCCTTGAATCCGAGCAGATGGCCAAGGGAGGGGGATAATGGCGCTATGGAGGAGGTCGCTCGCCGACGCCGCCGCTGCGCCTCCAGCGAACAACTCCCTCGTCCTGGCTGCGGCGAGGACTCACCGGAGCGACCCCTTCGCCAACCTCACCGCGTACAGCGGCGGCTGGAACATTAGCGACGAGCACTACTGGGCTGTACGGCACATCACATCACATCACATCCATTCGTCTCATCTTCTTCCTCTCTCGCTCACCACCCCCCGCGCTTCCTCTGCATGCAGTCCGTGGCGTACACCGCGGTGCCCCTCTTCCTCATCGCCGTGCTGTGGTTCGTCGGCTTCGGCGTCGTGCTGCTCGTCATCTCCTGCTGCTGCTGCTTCTGCCGGAGCAAAAGCAACGCCTACTCGCCGGGGTGCTACTTCAGCTCCCTGGTGCTTCTCATCGTCCTCACCATGGCCACAATGTGACTGCTCCTTTCTTCAACCACGCATGTTTCCTTTAAATGTCGCCATGAATGAATGAAAAGAAAGATCGTGCGTGTATGAGCTGACGATCCTACTCGTTTCCCTTCCACAAACTGCCGGTTCCTCCAGCGCCGGGTGTCTGATCTTGCACGGCGGCAGCGATCTGTTCCACGGGAGCACCATCAGGACCGTCAACTACGTCTTCGGGCAGGGCAACCTGACGGTGGACCACCTGAGGAACTTCGCCGGCAGCTTGGCGGCGGCGAAGAACATCACGATCGACCAGATCTTCCTCCCAGCTGATGTCCAGCAGAAGATCGATATCGTCGAGGAGAAGCTCAACTCTTCCGCGAACATCTTCTCCACTCGGATGCAGGAGAACTCCCGGAAGATCAAGAGAGTGCTGAACCACATGTGCGTATCGATGGCGGCTTAACACGATTTGCATTGCAGCCCATTTTATTTTGCTCTGAATTTTCATGGTCTCAACAAAGATCAACAGACTGGGGGCGTTTCTAATAACCACATGTCCTTTCATTTTGCTGGTTTTAGGGAGCACGAATTGATGGCTGTTGCAGCTGTTATGGCTGGCCTTTCAGTACTCGGATTCCGTAAGCATTAACCTCTGACATGATTCTGTTTTCAGCTACAGGAGTCCGGGGCCCTCTGGTTTCATGATCTGAATTCTGAACTTGTTTTTTTGTTTTTGGCAGTGTTCTCCATACTGGGGTTGCGGTTTCTCGTCTCCATGTAAGTAGTTATTACAGTATCGTGTAGTACCATTCATTTTATTTCAGATAAGGAATTGCACTTAAGCACATAGCTGACTAGTTAACATCTAACCATGTTTAGTGAAATCTTCATGACATTCGTCTCCGGCATGCCCGTCATTTCACCATTGTTCATGTCAATTTCTCATCCTTCTCATACCTCTGCAGATGGGTGCTCGCTGCATGGATCCTTCTCACCAATACCATCATCAGTTCTGGTCTTTTCCTCCTCTTGCACAAGTAATCTTTGTTCTCTGAAATTCTGGACATGCAAATGCAAATGCAGCAGTATATTGCAGCATGCTTCGTTCAGGCACTAACAGAACGGGCCGTTCCGTGCGTGGCAGCGTGGTGGCGGACACGTGCGTGGCGATGGGCGATTGGGTGGCCCACCCGCAGGCGCACACGGCGCTGGACGACATCCTCCCCTGCGTGGACGTGGCGACGGCGAACGAGTCGCTGTACCGGAGCCAGGAGGTGACGGCGCAGCTGGTGGCGCTGGTGAACAACGTCGTCGTCAACATCTCCAACCGGGACTTCCCGCCGGGTCTCCGCCCGCTCTACTTCAACCAGTCGGGCCCCCTCATGCCCGTGCTCTGCAACCCGTTCAACCCGGACATGAGCCCCCGCCGGTGCGCGCCCGGCGAGGTCGACTTCGACAGCGCGGCGCGGGAGTGGAAGCGGTTCGAGTGCCAGACCACGGGGCCGCCGGGGTCGGAGGTGTGCGCCACGCCGGGCCGCATGACGCCCGCGGCATACGGACAGATGACGGCGGCGACGAGCGTCAGCAAGGGGCTGTACGAGTTCAGCCCGTTCCTGGTGCAGCTGCAGGACTGCTCCTTCGTGCGGGAGACGTTCTCGTCCATCAGCAACAACAACTGCCCCGGGCTCGAGCAGTACAGCCGGGACGTCTACATCGGCCTCGTCGTCATCTCCGCCGGCGTCATGCTGTCCGTCGTCTTTTGGATGGTGCACACACGGCACCGGCGGCGGCGCGCCATGTGCAAGCACCTGTGACTGAGATCTTGATATGGCGTGCCGGTGCCACGTTTGAGCTTGAGCTGTTCTGTACTGACAACCACGGCTGCTTTGTACATGAAGCCTCGTGCATCCGATTCAGCTATGTACAGTATGGTATTGTGCATCTGAAAGTGAAAACCGCAATGACGCACGTGGTGTGGTTGCTCTCTTGGGTCATTCTGCGACTGGTATCATGGCTGTCTGTGTTTGTTGGTTGTCGATTGTCATAGACGCACTGGGAAGAACAACGGAAGCGCCCCCATAAGTCCGATCCGGGCGCTAGCATCCGGATGCTGCCCGCACATAGAGCGAACGAGCGTCTAGCGTGTCGGACTCAAGAGGGAGCGCACCAGTAGTGGTCCTGCGCCGCCCTGATGTCGCCCACACTGCCCCGGACGTCGTCCGCACCGCCGCCGCTTCCCACGTCCATCCCATGTACAACACGCGGTCTACTTTTGAAACATCCAGATGCAACAGTTGCAACATACAAAAGAAGACAGATGAAACACTTGAAATAAGCGTCTGAAACACTTGCGAAAACGCCTAAAACCATTTGAAAACCATTGCAAACATATGCATGATCAAAATAAAACACTTGCAAACATATGTATGAAACACCCGAAGACACCTTGAAACATATGCTTGCAACATGTATGTTCATATATGCAACATCTAGATCTACTTTTGCAACATCCAGACAAAACAATTGCAACATTCTTCTGGAACAGATGAAACATTTGAAACATACGCTTCAAACATATGTGTATATCCATTATAACATGTGCAGCATCCTGATCTACTTTTGCAACATCGATATACAACACTTGCAACGTAACCTTGAAAACATCTGAAACATACTACTACAACATGCGCTTTTAGCGCAGTATATGTGTTGCTCCTTGGACGAATGGATGCTCGTCGACGCGGAGCTCGACGTTGGCACGGAGCTTGAAGCCACGGAATGGCGCGGAGGTCGCCGGTATGGAGTTTGTCAATGGCACGGACCTCGGCAGGGGCAGGGGCAGGGGCAGGCGGATGGAGCACGACCATGACGGGAGGCACGAGTCCAGGAGCGAGCTAGCGAGCACCTAGCGCGTCGGGCTCACCGTGCACGGCGCAGGCGAGGACAGGGTCCGTCTCACGAGCAGAGTGAGCAAGCGACGCGAACGGGGACGGGGTGGACGAGTGATATATGGGCGTTTCCAAAAGAACAAACGTGGGTTGTTCAGAGTTGGGAAGTCCGTGAACTCGGACTCGGAGTAAGGACAAGTAATCGAGAACACGTGGGACCCTGATTTGGTTATATGATATCTAGAAATGGCCTAATCATCGGATCATTTTCCTCGCTGATACTACTTAACATCCCAAGACAAAAAGAAAAAGTCCTCAACGCCATATATGATGCCCCAAACAAAACATGGCTCATGTCCATGTCATCCGGATCATGTGGATCAACTTTACTCCTCCATTCCAAACTATAGAGCACTTTAATTTTAGAGAAATACTCTAACGCAGTCGCTTAATTTTATCCTAATCAAGCTTTTTTTAGTTAAACTTTTTAGAAAATAAATATACTACTTCCATATTTTTCAAATAACTGAAAGATCAAGCAATAATTCATGTAAAATTTAACTAATTTAGTATGATAGTTGTTGATATATTTTTTATAATAACTTGGGTCAAATTTAGAGAAATTTGATTTAGCACAGACCTAAAGTGAACTGTAATTTGGAATTGAGAGAGTAAACAACAAGATCCAACCTAAGTTGAACTAAGAATAAATTATTCAGCCAAATTCGAGTAGAGTGAACTCGAACATGGGGTTTATACACCAACACTACACATCAAGGTAGTCACTTAAAGTTTTTTTTTATTCTATTAGTTAGGTTATTTTGTCAAGTTCCTTAAGGTTTTTTTGATGCATGTGTATCCACTTTAATTCACATGTGTTGGAGTGTATTGAAATGAAATTTAGTTTAATTTCACTCCAATTCACTTCAACATATGTGGATTGAGATAAATACATGCGCATCAAACAAGACCTAAGTTGGCCTTTTGGGGGTTTTCAGTGAACCGCGAAAACATGAAATTGACCTATACAACCATAGGTACCTGTTGCACGTGCAGGTTGCAAGGGTTTTCAGCTGTTACCGCTTGCTAAACATGAAATTTTCACCTACACAACCATAGGTACCTGTTGCACGTGCAGGTTGCAAGAATTTTGTGCGCGGCTCATTTTGTCACAGACGCCTAAATAATTGAGACTGTAGCAAGTAGCCTTCACATGTGCGACAGTATGACTAAGCTGATCCTGACCACACTGCTTGAATTCCTCTTGATCAAGCACAGATCAGACTTCAGAGGGTATGTTTGTCTCTGTTTGTTCAACTGTCTCCTTCAGAGCTTCGCCTTTTTCATTTGTACGAAACGGTATGTCCGTAAGGTCAGAGGGAGAGGTTGTTTCTATGATTCTGGCTTCAGACCGGGACTTCTATTTCTATGACTCTGATAGTGTAGTAGCAATAGCAAAGCTCTGTATCTTCAGAATGTGTGCAGGCTCTGCTCACAGCTATTAGCTGTGGATCGGAGCACTGGAACTACTGCGAAATGTAACGTGATGGAGTACGATGCAGCACTAGCTCGTGGTCGTGGAGGCAACGCAAAGTGGATTGGAGTACGTGACAAAAGTCATAGGCACCAACTGTGTCGTGCCGTGCCACTCGTCGGGTTGGAGAAACGGACGGTCGGGATGACACCCATTATGTCCATCCGTCAGACGCGACATGCAAACGTACAATTATTCCAGCGTCCGGCCGTTTACCCACCCCCATGACTTTGGTATAAACTCCAGCTCCCAGCACGATGGCCAGCGCCCTGCAGATCGAGCGCGCGCGCGCACACACACACATGCACACCGGCAGTGCCACAGCGCGTGGCAGAGCCGAGCGAGCGAGCGAACCGGTCGGCGGCCGCGCGCGGGCGAGCATGGACTGGCACGCGTGGCTGTCGGGGGCGCGGCTGGAGCCGGCGCTGGTGTATGGGTACGCGCTGGTGTTCGCGCGCAACGAGCTGGAGGCCGACGACGTGGCCTTCTTCGACCACGAGTTCCTCCACAGCATGGGCATCTCCGTCGCCAAGCACCGCCTCGAGATCCTCATGCTCGCCTGTCGCGACCGCCGGAGCCGCGCCCGCCCCGCGGCGCTGGCCCGGCTCCTCCTCGGCCGTGTCGCCAGGTACGTCCGCTCGCTCGTGCGCCGCGACGAGGATGGCTCCACGGCGCTCGTGCTGGTCCCGAGCCAGCTGCAGCACCCCGACGTCGTCGGCCGCAGCCCGTGCGCTGCCGGCGTCTCCAGGCACAAGCAGCAGCGCCGCGGTGGCAAGGCGCTACGGCGTGCCAAGTCGGAGCCCAATAAGGCGCCTGCGCCCAGGGCCTCCATCGGCGGGAGGGCCGCCGCGGCCGTGCACGCGGTAGGCGACGTGGAGAGCGGCGTCGGCGACGAGATGGTCAGGTGGGACCGCCTGTTCCAGGACCTCAAGCCCAACTGACGCCGCCGCCATTTGCCACGTCATCGAAGTGCTGCTGGGACGACGATCAGTGTTCAGAGTGCTAATAACGGTTGTGCTTGTGTTTGATAAGTGAGTGTGGTTGCTTTGCTGTCGATCTTGTTTGCATGTAATGTACAGTCTACGTTAGTCAATGCTTGGAACTGGCCATCGGACGTCTGGTTTTGCCGTCTGATGGGCTCTCGGCTTGAAGTTGTTGACGTGTAATAATTTAATTAATAAACATGGTGATCTCTGCAGTCTGCTTCTGTTCTTTCATTTGAACGAGTTTATATCCTGTTCATTTGCGTTGCCAGGAGTTCAGCCAACACATGATGATGAACTGCTGCATTTCTGTAGTACATGTTCGCATTTCGATCAAACCAACATCAATTTGGGGGTTTGATCACTAGCTCCCATGTAGTGGTTACTCGTAGACCGTAGTAGTTTGGTGTGGGCATTTGGTACGTACCATGTACCAACAGCGACCCGTGCTACCTTGCCTGATCGGTACAGATCGAGCAACCCTGCACGTACTACCAGTTTATGGCAGAGACATAGTACCATACCCGATCAAGCGACACCATATAACTGCAACGCCATCACCATCGGTTTGCACGACGGCATCTGGTCTTCTTGATCTTGCAAGGTTTCAGCGATGGCATCTGCATCACGAACAACAGCCTGCGCTGTCCACGGTAACTTCCACTGAACGTTACCCAGGCCAGGAAGCACCCATCAGTCAGTATTCAGTACTGTGTTGTACTACCAGAAACTACTGCACCCAACAAACAACCGTACAACAATTCATGTTCCTAAAGAGAAACAGTACCACCACCGTTGCAATGTAATTGTTTCAGCCGATATGGACAGCTGTGACACCTAACAAATTTAATAACCGAAGTAAAAAAAGAGGTGGGCCTTGTTTAGATTGCAAGTTTTTTCACCCTCTTCATCGCATCAAATCTTTAGACACATGCATAGAGTATTAAATGTAGATAAAAAAATAACTAATTACACAACCCCTGTCCGCTTGCTCGTAAACGATCGTAAATTTCCAGCCGGGAACAGTGTTTTTCTCTCACACCAAATCAGCCAGCAGTAAATAATCCACAATGCGATACGGCCTCCCGAACAGGCTGTTGATTGTAAATTACGAGACGAATCTTTTGAGCCTAGTTAGGCTATGATTGGACAATAATTGTCAAATATAAACGAAAGTGCTACAGTGCCAAATACTTATTACTAACCCCAATCTAAACAAAGCCGTGGTTATAAAACTTAAAAGTCTTGAGTCTCAGTGTGTCCCCGATGTATACTGGCTTGTGCAGCTTGAACCGCCGTGGAAGAGACCCACGTGAGTACGTGAGGAAGCAGCTCCAACCAAGAAATCATCGAACTCAATTACTAGTGTTGATTGCTTCCATTTCCCAGGCAGACTGCAAGCTGACAATGATACAGTTTACGGATCCTTAAAATACAGAGTCCAATGGAACAGGAAGTAATTGGCAAATAAGTATGTGAAACTGATAACTTCCCAATATGAAACTGAAACATGACTGAAGTACTACCCAGTTACCTTTGTTAAGACAGCGGCACATGCTTAGGAAGTCCGTAGACGTTATTACAGCGGCACATGCTTCAGTCTCTTCTATGCAGACAGTCAGACAGGATGCCAGACCCTTCTCTATGTTTTTCTTCATTTACTAGCCCTGATGATCCCACATCTGAACACTGATGTTAACCGTCTTCCAAACTTTCTTGCCACTGTCTTCCAAACAGATCACGAGAAACAATTTTTTCTATAAAAAGACAAATCACACGTCGCAACATCGCAGAGGAGGAGGAGGAGGCCTGGACCTGGAGCTGGAGCCGGATCCGCTGCCGCCACCGCCACACTCCCCAGCCTTTCCCTTCCCTTCCCTTCCCTTCCGTGAGCCACACAGGCCCGACGCCGGCGAAGCCGCTGCGGCTGCCTGGCCTGGGGGCGGCGGCGGGGCTGCTGCCGGCCACCGGCGTCATCGAGCCAGGACGAGACGAAGCGAGCTCGCCGGTGCGGGCGGCCGCGAAGCGCGCAGCTCTCGCTTCCGCGACGACGTACGTGGAGGAGGGGACCCGAGCATGCCCCTGAGCCCCGGCGGCCGGATACAGCAACGGACGCGATATTGAATCCGTGAAAAGCGACGGCAAGAAAAATCGTGTGTTAAAAGCGGCCAAAACACTCGGTTAACTCATAGCAACATGTGGAACCTAGTCATAGATTAAAATAAAAAATATTTTTTTATTAAAACATATAAGTATTGTATAGCATTTCTGATAAAAATCAGATAGACCCAAACGAATAAAAAAAAGGAAAAAAGCATGATAGGAAAACGAAATGAAATCAAAATTAGCATCGAAATGAGGTTAACCGCTTGCTCGGGATTCAACACCAAACACATTGCAAATCAAACTGCTTCTCCAGATTCAACACCAAGTACATTGCAAATCATCGTCGATATCTTAGGCAGGAAACGAGATAGGTCACAGCGCAGCACGAAGGGCATACCTTCAGGTCACAAGTAGTAGCCAGCAGTCCTCGGATTCTCGCTTTCCTCTACATCCAACAACAAAAACATTAGAAATCATCACAAATTAGCCACGAAACGGAGTAAAGCCCAACACAGCACCGTGCTATTACCTTTCACCCCGCCTTCCCTTTCCCGATTTCACCGATGGACACCGAATCCCGGAAGACCGAAACCCTAACCGGCAGATTTGGGGGGCCAGTCGCCGAGCGGGTAGAGGGGGGGTGCAGTCGCCGAGTGGAGATAGTAGGGGGGAAAAAGAGCGCAGTTAATGAGGATGCAGTGGCTCCTTTGGGCGGTGGGGAACAGGCGCGGGTCGGCGTAGGACTGCCTGGCTCCTTTAGAGCAGCGGGCGCGGGTCGGCGCAGCCCGCCGAAAACCAGCGCGGCGCGCGCGAACGAGCAGCCACTCCCGCTTAGCTTTCACGGAAAGAAAGCTGGTAGCCGTCGGACGGTGTTTCAATGCTGGATATAGGGCCGCACGTTACGCTGTTACTTGCCGAAGGAACGTTCCTAACCTGGATCCCTCGCGGTACCGAGTAGAAACAGCTTTTACCGTTTTATTACTGTACGCCGTGCGGTGCCGTGGAATGGTGGAAGTAGTCACGCTGCTTAACGTGCGTTTTTTTTCAAAAAGTTAACGTGTGTATTTTTACCAGGATGTCCGATGTCTATATATCCATCATTTTCTCGGCATGGTCCCACATGTCATTGGGCTTTTCATCCTAACCGACGTTTGCTGTGTACCAACCTCCGTTTCACAATACTTGAGATCAATGCACGTATACCAATATATGCTTTACTTATGTTGGATGAAATTACTAAAATACCCTTGTAAAGTTATCCAAAAGTTTCTAGAATCTTCGTAGGTGGAGAAACGAAAATATTTTATAGGGGCAAAATCATAAAATTGTATCTTGGGAAATGTGAAGTGCCAAGTATTTGGAAAAAGAAAAAGTGGTCAAAAGTGACAACTATTTAGAAACCGAGGTTGGTAAATTGAGAGGATGCGTGGTGTTCCACGAAGACTCACCCACCCACACAAGTAGGCGATCCACGTGGACTCATGTCCCTACAACACTTTTTGGTTTTCCATTATATATATTTATTTATTGATGGCTATTTGCATGGTTGCTTCTACTTTGAAACCTAATTGTGAGTTTGCCCTTATATTTTCTGACTTTACACCATTGCCCTTGCCAATCTCAAACTATTTGCACCATTGCCCCTAGTGTTTGCACATTTACCCCTATTTTTCAGGGGTAAATGAGGACAACGGTGCAAACATTTTTAGAATAGCAAGGGCAACGATGCAAACTTAGAAAAAAGAATAAACTTACAATTAGAGTTTAAAGTAGGAACAACTATACAATTATCCCTTTATTAATATCGAAATTGAATAGATGGTACTAGTACTAAATATCTCTAAGGCAAGATCAAAGGCAGCTGGCTGGATTTCGCAGCGTCAGATCGGCTCATGTTGGCCGTTAACCCGTTAATGCCTCTTTGGAACACAGGAATGGAAAAACGTAGGAATATAATATGATTGCACATGTAAAACAGAGGATTGAAAAACATAGAAAAGTTGTATAAATATTCCTTTGGATGAGTCACAGGAATACCATTGGAAATTTTAGATGAGTGTTGATTACCTTTGGCTTAATTGCCCTGTCTAATAAATCTTGTAGCACCAGGATGGTATTGTTTGGTCCAAGAATGAGCAGCGTGCTTTACCTCGATCCTATGTGTGACAGCAAGAAAAAAGAGGTGGGACTGGTTGCTAAATTTCCTGTGGTTTTGCTCTAAAATGGCAAGCAAAAGAAAATTTTCCTACACTATTCCTATGCTCCATTCCTGTGAACCAAATGCGTGCAGACTAACAATTCCTATAGGATTTATAGGATTTCCAATCCTATTATTTTCCTCTGTTTTTCCTATGAAGCAAAGGAGGCTTAAACCGGGATGTGGATCAAATTAGATCTCCTGCGAGACGGGAAAGGTGTGCACTTCTCGTTGGGAAGCGTGGCTGGTAATGGGATTTAGCAAGGAACGCAGGCAGGGACGCGGGCTTCGAAGTTCAGCCTCAACATTGCAGGTGACACGCCATCCTCCAACGGCCTCTTCGACTCCGTAGTCAGCCACTGCGTTCCCGTCATCATCAGTGACGAGATTGAGCTCCCATTCGAGGACGTCCTTGACTACTCGAAGTTCAGTGTCATAGTCCGTGGTGCTGACGCGCCCAAGAAGGGCTTCCTGACGACTCTGATCAAAGGCCGGGATCAGCCGAGAAGAGTGGACACGCATGTGGAACAGGCTAAAGGAAGTAGAAAGACACTTTGAATACCAATACCCGTCTCAGAATGATGATGCTGTGCAGATGATCTGGAAGGCCATAGCTCGGAAGGTGCCCACTATCCGGCTGAAGATCAACAGATCGACTACGAAGATTTTCTAGGTTTGAAACTAACAAAACAAAAGAGGCTCCACCACAATCTTCTTCTTGGCTACAGAATGAGGTTTGAAACTAACAAAACAAAAGAGGATCCGCCGCAATCTTTTTCTTGGCTACAGAATGAGGCTTCTTGTGTTAGTTGATCTCCACCAATAGGCCCAGCCTATTGGGCCTTTACCTCTGTGCCCTGATCGGGGGCGTCCAACCCTAACTGGTTGATGGGTCCCTGTCGCACAGCACATATATACAGAGGAGTGGGGAACTTCGCTCAACTCACGAGGTTCAAAGGAGCCGCCACATCCATCTACAGAAAACCCTAATCCGATCAAAGGTCGTGCTGCCAGCGACGGGATGTGCCCCGCCACCGCCGTCGTTCCCCTGCAGGTCTACACCGGACCACCGTCTCGCCACCGAGCCGGAGCTGCCCCTACACCGGCGTCTACGCTGCTGCTGTGCCGCAACAGTGAAAGGCGAGAAGGGTCTTTCCCGGATCTACGGATTACACACACAGAGGTATTAATCATCGATTCTAACAATGGTATCAAAGCCAGGTTGCCTCTGTGTAACCCTAACCCTAACCGGCTAAAAGAAGAAAGAAAGAGAGACCGGGGTGGCAGACGTCACTGTCTACCGGTCACCACCGCCACCGCGCGGGGGGAAAGAAAACAAGATCCATTCGGATCAGAGAAGAGATAGGACCCTCGGCTCACGAAGCCGAACCCTAACCCAAGAACAGAACAGATCCAATTCGGATCTAAGAAAAGAAAAGAGTTCCTTTTGGATCTGAACAGATAAAGGTTCCCCAAGCCTAAACCTAACTAGGTGAAAGGAAGGGCTATCGGCACTTCAAGCCGAACCCTAAACCCGTAAAAGCCTTCAACGGGAAGAGAAACAGTAGAAGAAGAGAGGATTCGGATTTAGCCGAACCCTAAGACTAACCCTAATTTTAACCCCAATCCCAAATTGGGTTAATCCCAAAAGAAGAAGGAGAAAGGTGAAGAAGGGAAAAGAATCTGGTTCAACCCTAGATCCCCTTTTCGAGTGAACAAGCGAAAAGAAAAGAAAGAAAATGCAACTCAAATCCGAAGGGGAAGATCCAAAAAGAGAAACAAGATCCAAATCGAAAAGAAGAAGGGGATGGGAAAGGAGAAAGGGAAAGGGGAACGGAAAAACCTCGCCGGGCGTCGAGAAAACCCTTGGCCGTGGCCATGGAGAGAAGAAGAGACCGCTCATTCTCGCTCGGCTCAAGGGGGTCATCATGGCCGAAGCCGCTCGGCGGCGCGGCCTCACCACCCGCTGGGGAGCGCGCACGCCGGCGAGGGGGCCGGCGGCGGTGCCATGGTCGCCTTCGCTCGCTCTCGGTCGCTCGTTGTGCTCGCTGCGCTGAGGTAGAGATAGGAGAGAGCGGTGAAGAAGAGAGAGGAAGCAGCCGAAAGAATGAGCTAGGGTTTTCGCTCACGGGCGCGCAGCGTCGGCTTTTATACGAGCGAGATGCGCGCTCGGGCGTCGGATGTGAATGGATGGCCGAGATTGAATGGGCCAAGTCACGGCCCAAGCGGGCGAGCGAAGTGCTGGGACTTTGCTTACCCAGCCCAGTGCGGCTTCTGCTGCTTGAAAAGCATGGGCCGAAATAAGTTTATGGCGGTTTTGGGACGAAACAGTAAAGTTTGAGTCCAGTTTTGCATTTTTTCTTTTTCCAGAAAATTGAAAAATGTAAATTAGCTCAAAAGAAAAATAGAAAAGTAATTTTTCCCTGTGGGTAAAATTCAAGAAATTGAGTGAAAATTTTTCCGCTGCTAAAGAAAAAGTATATTCTCCAGTGATTTTGAACCGACATGATATTTAACTGGAGAAAAAGAAAGTTTTTCCAATAAATGTTTATTTTCCTGGAAATTGATTAATGGATTAAAGAAAATAGAAAAAGCAATTTTTTCTATGGGTAAAATTCAAGGAAAAGAGAGTTTTTCCACAGCCAAATAAATTATTGATTCTCCAATTATTTTGAACCAATGTGGTATTTAATTGGAGAAAAAGAGTTTTGATAAAATTATGATGTTGTTATTTTCTGACCAACGTTGTTAATAACAATATCGTAATTTTAATGATTTATGCATTGATTCTACTTCTGCCCAATGGTGATGTAGAATTAGTGTATAAGAAGTGTTGTAAATTTTAATGATTTATGCATTGATTCTACTTTTGCCCAACGGTGATGTAGAATTAGTGTATAAGAAGAGTTGTAAATTTTAATGATTTATGCATTAATTCTACTTCTGTCCAACGGTGATGTAGAATTAGTGTGTAAGAACAGTTGTGAAAGTTAAAAATTTATGCATTAATTCTATTTCTGCCCAACGGTGATGTAGAATTAGTGTATAAGAATAATTGTATGTTTTGATTTTGACCAACGTTGAAATCAAGGCATGCAAATGGTGTTAATTTTATGATAAGAAAAGTTTTGACCTAGTTTTCATCTTATCTAAGGTGGACTGGGTAGTCACCTCACCGTGTTCCACTGATTTTGTGGCACCAGTGAGGGAGACAAAATAAAATTATGCCACTTGGACAACTAAAGAGAGGGATTTTGAATTCCAAAAGATAGTCCTATGACTTTTGTACATAAAAAGTGGGTCACTGGCAACAAGAAATGTTTTGGCTGTGATAAAGAACATGATTGAACCTGCAATTGTGGGCTCAATCTCAGAGTGTGACACAGTCACCGAGTATCTCGATAGAATAAAGAGTCAGTTCACTAGCTCTTCAAAGACATATGCTACCCAGCTGATAAAGCAGCTGGTGACAAAGTGTTACTCTAGAAATGGTGGTATAAGAGAGCTCATGATGCGTTGTCAAAATTATGGCACTATCGTTTAGGCCATATTTCGAGGGGAGAAAATAGAAAGACAAGTTAAGAATGATATTCTTCCTCCATTAGAGCTCTCAGATTAAGAACAATGCAGGAATGCATAAAAGAAAAGTATGTAAAGAAGATTAAGAAAGATGACAAACGAAGCATAGGAATTTTACAGATTATTCACACAGACATCTATGGTTAACTTTCTTGTAAAGAGTGTGGATGGTTATGATCCGTTCATAACATTCATAGATGATTACTCCCATTATGACTATATTTATCCAATCAAAGAAAGAAAATATGTATTGAATAAATTTAAGATATTAAAGATTAAGATAGTTAGGTCTGACCGTAGGGGAGTACTACGGTCGGCATACCCTAAAAGAATGGCATAGTAGCCCAGTATTCTACACCGGACGAACCTCAGCAGAATAGAGTAGCTAAAAGAATCAATCGCACCTTGATGGATATGGTGGGCAGTATGATAAGTTACTCCACCTTACAGTTGAGCATGTGGATGGAGGCGTTAAAACCGACATTCATATTCTCAATAGAGTACCAAGTAAGTCGGTACCCAAAACACCGTATGAGTTGTGGACAGAAAGAGTACCCTCACTAAACCACTTGCGTGTGTGTGGGGGGGTCCTACTGAGACTAAAGTATTTAACCCAAAATAGTAAGTTGCCATTTGTTTGGGTACCCAGAAAAGTCAAAAGGTTTTCATTTCTACTGTCCAGAAAGACATACAAAGTTTATGGAAACGAGACATGCTGTCTTCCTAGAGGATGAACTGATGAGGGAGAGTATGGTAGTTCGAGAAATTGACCTTGAAGTAAAGCGGGTGTATACGTCCACTCCAATGATTCATGAGCCAATTTTCTCACTACCTGTTGTTGCTGCACCGATAGTGCAAGAGACCATGGTGTCAGCAAATGTTGTTATCCCACCTGTGGCAATAATGAATGACGATGAGGAACCTGTTCTTCAGGATTCTATAGAACCTATTGCCACACATGAGGGGGAGCAACAATAGCCTCAAACAGAAAATGTGCCAAATGTGAAGGCTCCTAGAAGGTCTCAAAGAGTTAGAAAATCAGCTATTCCTGCTGATTATGAACTGTACAACATTGAGGAATTTCAAATGGAGGATGATCCCACCTCATTTGAAGAAGCTATGAGAAGTGATCATTCATCAAAGTGGCTTAAGGCCATGGAAGCTGAAATGAAATCAATGAATGCCAATAAAGTTTGGGATTTGGAAATAATTCCTAAAGGAGTCAAAATAGTAGGCTGTAAATGGGTCTACAAAACAAAACTTGACTCTCAAGGGAATATAGAGAAATATAAAGTGCGACTTGTGGCAAAAGGCTATATGTAAAGAGAAGGGATTGATTACAATGAGACCTTTTCTTCAGTCTCATGTAAAGTTTCCTTTAGAATCATAATGGCATTAGTGGTACATTACGATTTAGAGTTACATCAGATGGATGTAAAGACGACATTCCTCAACGGAGACTTGGAGGAAAATGTTTACATGACACAACCGAAAGGTTTTGTCATGGAAAGAAAAGAACAAATGGGATGCTGCCTAAAGAAATCCATTAATGGATTAAAACAAGCTTCAAGAAAGTGGTACTTGAAGTTTGATCAGACAATAAAAAATTTTGGGTTTAAAGAAAATGTAGAGAACAATTGTGTCTATGCAAAGTTTAAGAATAGGAAGTTTATCTTCCTTGTCCTGTAAGTGGATGATATCTTACTTGCTAGTAGTGATGTCAGTCTACTATAGGAGACAAAGAAGTTTTGTCCTCAAAATTTGATGTGAAAGATCTTGGTGAACCTTCGTTCGTTCTAGGGATCGAGATTCACCGAGATAAAAGTAAAGGGGTATTAGGACTGTCACAAAAGGCATAAATGGAAAAGATCTTAAAGAAATTCTGTATGCACAAATATAGTCCCTCACCTGCTCCTATAGTTAAGGGCGATAGATATAGGGAATTTTCAATGCCCCAGGAACCAATATGAGCTCAATTGATAAAGTGAAAGTGGTTCCATATGCTTCAGCTGTCGGAAGCTTGCAACATGCTCAAATATGTACGCGTCCTGACTTGGCATTTGTTACCGGGTTTTTACTTGGTAGATTCTAGAGCAATTTTGGAACAGAATACTGAAATTGATAAAGAAAGTCTTGTGTTATTTGTAAGGAACAAAAGGCCTCATGATGACATATAGAATATCTGATTCACTCCACATGGTGGGATATTCAGATTCTGATTATGCGATAGTGAATGCATATCCAGACGTGGATTTTCTATCATCTCGCAAAGGGGAGCTATTTCATGGAAAAGCTCAAAGCAAACTGTCACTACATCGTTCACAATGTATGACAGTTTGTAGCGTGTTATGAGGTAACGGGCAGGTGAACTGACTAAAGAAGTTCATACCCGATTTGAAGGTGGTTGACGATATATATAGACCACTTAAGTGATACTGCGATAATAATCAGGCAGTACAGTATACTCACAACATAAGTCAAGTGATGTTGCCAAACACATTGACATAGAGTATTATGTTGTGAAAGATAAAGTCCGGATCAAGTCATAAGTCTTGAGCATATAAGTATCGAAAAGATGCCCGCGGATCCGCTTACAAAAGGCTCACCATCCAACATGTTCAGAGAACATGTAGCTAGTATGGGTTTAAGGAGAAACCTAAAATTCCTGGACAAAAGAAGGCCCAAAGATAAATATCTATTTCAGAACCGAGTAGTGTGTTGTAGCTGTTAAGTCTATCGGCAATGGACCGTGACGATGAGACATGCTCTATGCGCTAATCTATAATGGAATGAACAAAAGTAAATGATATGAAATTAAAAGATGGAATGAGATCAAGGGGGAGAATGTTAGTTGATCTCCACCAATAGGCCCAACGGCCTATTGGGCCCTACCTCTGCGCCCTGATCGGGGGCGTCCAACCCTAACTGGTTGGTGGGCCCCTGTCGCACAGCACATATATATAGAGGAGTGGGGAACTTGGCTCAGCTCACGAGGTTCGAAGGAGCCGCCACACCCACCTACAGAAAACCCTAATCCGATTAAAGGTCGTGCTGCCAGCGACGGGATGTGCCCCGCCACCACCATCGTTCCCCTGCAGGTCTACACCGGACCACCGTCTCGCCATCGAGCCGGAGCTGCCCCTACACCGGCGTCTACGCTGCTGCTGTGCCGCAACAGTGAAAAAGATGAGAAGGGTCTTCCCCGGATCTATGGATTACACACACAGAGATACTAATCATCGATTCTAACATCTTGATTTTGGACTAGTAGTAAACTGAGGCTCGCACTGGATTTCAATACTGTCGAAACATGAGTTATCAACTAAAGACTGAACCTGAACCGCTTGCCGGGGGAGAATGTTCCCGCTGCGGAGGTTGGAGTAGAGTACACCTGGTACACGTGATCGATCACCCAGAATTACAGATCCCAGGGCATAATTTTCGTTCCATTTATTCTTTTATTTATTTATGATTATATATAAGATGTTCTCAACCGCAGATTAGGGACACTAAATTTTGTTTCGGAAGCTGTATATTCTAGGCGCTAGTTTGATTACCTAATCTGCGGTTGAGAACATCTTATATATAATCTTGCCGCAGATCAGTAACTCAACATTCTTGGAGCAAGATTTTTTTGTACCTTGCAGAATTCTATCAAAACATTCACTCCAGACGAAACTCTAGTCTCTTTCCTTGTGGCGTCATGCGTCATGAATTTGTCTCTTGCCCATTCTAATCAGCGGCAAATTAAAGCCTGCCCTGAAATACCAAGGACACAGTCCCTGTACAGGATAAGGAGACGCCGAGAGCGGTTGTCTGAACGCGGAGATGAGAACGAATGTATGTAGAACGGAGTACTCGACTAGAGAATAGAGGTAAACAAAAGTGCCCCGTCGAACAACCAAAACATCATATAAGGCCTTCTTTAGTTGACGAATTTTTTTAGAAAATGGTATGGTAGCACTTTCGTTGTTATTTGGCAATTAGTGTCCAATCATAGTCTAATTAGGCTTAAAAGATTCGTCTGGTGAATTTCGTCTAAACTGTATAATTAGTTTTATTTTTTATTTATATTTAATGCTTCATGCATGCGTTGCAAAATTTTGGAAACTAAACAGGCACTAAGCTGAAGAACAAGGCTTTCCATGCGTTGCATACAAATGTGGGGCAGCGACCACAAATGAGCAATGCTAGCTGCTCAAAAAGTACAGTGGCAACAACAATTCATGGCTCTGATGAGGGTTCTGGTCTGGCCTATCATTTAAAAAGCAGACAAACACATGTTAGAATTTGGAAACGGAACTTGTTCATGTTATGGCAAGTAGAGCCGGCCTAGGGACCACGCGGTACTGTAGCGCGTGAACAGATTAGATTAGATTGTTTGGTTTGTTAGGAAAGAGATATGTAGTTTGGTTTGTTAAGAAAGATATATGTTAGACTGATTCGATTAGGATATTTTCTTATGGGTCAAGTCATTCATCTCTATAAAAGAGAACCCTGTATCAGTTATAATCAAGCAAGAAGCAACAATTAAGTTGCTGGCTTTCCCTGGGAGCCAGCCGTCCTTGCCCTCTCTCCCTCGCGTGAACAGTACCCATAGGTACTGTAGTTCCGTCGCCGCCTCTCCCTCAACTCTCTCCCTCTCAATCCACCAGCCACGTAACAATCTGGTATCAATCCTTGTTGATGAGGTAATTGATAGTGTGACATGCACTGCAGACTACAAATCAATCCTTGTTCGACGCGTGTTTTGAGTACACAAGTTGAGCCAGTAGACAAGCTACAACGCCATAATTTGTTTCAAATGTTCCTCATTGTTAATAATTTTCGTGTTCGTGCTATAATTGATGGAGGGAGCAGCGATAACTTGGTAAGTTTTGAGCTTGTCAAGACTCTTGGTTTATCTACACGTGCTCTTTCACATTCATACCATGTTCAGTGGTTCAATAATAGTGGTAAGACAAAGGTAACACAATCTGCTCGTGTGCATTTTTCTATCGGATCATACCATGATTATGCTGATTTTGATGTCGTGCCTATGCAAGCTTGTTCACTTTTGTTAGGCCATCCTTGACAATATGATAATAATGTTGTACATCATGGTAGGCAAAATAGATATACTTTTATGTTTAAAGGAAAGACCATTGCTTTACTTCCGTTAACACCTGCTGAAATTATGCAATATTAAACGGAACTTGCTGAAAAGAAAAAGAAAGGCATTGATAAAGTCTCTAGCAAACCATTAAATGAACCTTCAAGTAACATGAAAGAAGTTTTATTTGCTCTTAAATCTGTTCTTGCTGTTCATGATGAACCATGTTATGCTTTAACTTGTACATCGCCTATATATCCACTTGGTCCTACTCCTAGTGCTATGCCTCTTGTTGGTACTAACCTTTTTGCAGGAGAAGGAGGATGAATTTCCAGCAGGGAAGCCACCATGGCAGCCGCCTTTGCGAAGGATGGGGCGCCAAGATGAACGTCTTCTTCCGGAGTCATCGTTGTTGTCATCCATTCGAGGAGACGATCTACTTCAGTCGAGGACGACTTCAATTCAAGAAAGAGAGGATGATGAGGACATCACTACTTCATTGCATACAAGCCAAGGAGAGGAGGAGGTCCAGCATGGGCGTCCAATTCATATTTTCTATGGTGGAGGCCCAGTCCAACTGAAGTTGGAGCCCATTTCAGGTTTCAGGACCAGTCTGCCTTAAACTGGTCACTCAGGATGCATCCGGACTCCGTTTTCGACGATCCACATATGGATGGAAAGCTAATTTGATAAGTAAGCCAATCCAAGTGGTCTCACATCAAAAGCTATTCGGAATCAACAAGAATCGTGGTCATAGGTTAGCACCCAGAATCTGCCAGGGTGCTGCGACACCGTAATTTGGTCCGTTGGACCGTGTATCGTGTTTGTGCCCATTAGAGGGCGCGTCCAGGGAGTGATGCCCAAGATTCTATATTTAGCAGCCGTCACTCTCCTTAGGGTTTGAGTTTTGTTTAGTTCTTGATTTCCTCGTGAAACAGACATCGTTTTGCTGTAACTGTCGCCGCCAAGACCGCTTGCTGTGAACCAGGGCCCCAGTTCTTGATCTTGTTCGCCTGTGGCGATTAATCCTTTCGAATAAAGACCTGAACTCCTTATTTTCATAAGCCTCATATTTATTTGTAATTTCAGATTGCGTTCATCTCGTTCTTGCTTGTGTTCTCGATTCGCTTGCAGGAAAGCCTTCTCGGCGAGGTCAATCGCGTTCGCGTGGTTGATAACCAATGGAGCAGTGATGTAACGGTTGCGGGGTCCGAATCAGTCTTGGTTCGAAGGCTAGATCGTGAACGTCAAGTCTCCACCAATTGACGCTATCATACCTTTCGAAAGATCAGGCCTAGTCTACATCAAGTGTTATGGCAAGTAGAGCCAACCCAGGGGCCCACGTGGTACTGTAGCGGCGCGGTACTGTAGCGCGTGAACAGATTAGATTAGATTGTTTGGTTTGTTAGGAAAGAGATATGTGGTTTGGTTTGTTAGGAAAGATATATGTTAGACTGATTCGGTTAGGATATTTCCTTAGATGTCAAGTTAGTCATGTCTATAAAAAAGAACCATGTATCAGTTATAATCAAGCAAAAAACAACAATTAAGTTGTTGGCTTCCCATGGAAACCAGCCATCCTTGCCCTCTCTCCCTCGTGTGAACAGTACCCGTGGGTACTGTAGCTTCGTCGCCGCCTCTCCCTCAACTCTCTCCCTCTCAATCCACCAGCCACATAACAGTTCAATCAACCAATGTGTCTCTGTTGACTCAGTTTATTGCATGGAAGGACCAAAAGGGATTATATCAGGGGAGGTCAATGAACGACGAAGTTCAGGCACAAACATCATATTCAGATATTTCGTTGATCCTGTCCTGCAGGACATATCTCTGGTTTTTCAAATCGGAGGCCATGGAAGCAACTTGAGAAAAGGAAGACATGGAATTTTAAATCAACATCTTCACGCAATGCCAAAGATATTCTATGTACCGATCATGAACTTGCCTCTGCTCGCAGCTGGAGAGATTGCCTGGTTGGAATGGTTCTTAGTCGATCCATCAAACCTATGCCCAAAGAAGTAATAGATATGCAATTATACGCCATAGCATGAGCAATCAAAAGGGTGGCCTTAGCCTCGTTTGTGTAAGTTGCGAAATAACTAGATTAATGAGCTTAAATAACTTGAAGACATAGTTTGATACCTGCAGCTGTGGATTCTGCCTTGTAAATGGAACATATAAGAGCTTGTATCTGCTTCTGAGTAGATCTAGAGAAAAGGCGTGGCCATATTACAATATGTCGGTGATAAATCATTGTTCAATAAAAACAACAGAGGCATGGAAAAGGAGACTTTTCAGACCAAAACTTCAGGTAATTACCTCAAATCTGTTCGTCCACGCTGCAGATCACTTTCACCAATGGCTATTTTGTCAAGAGTGTATTTTGATTCTTTCTTTAGGCTCTCAATAGATTTTTTGTACTCCATCATACTTTGCTCAGCATCATTCAGTAAATCCTGGAAACAGTTTAGAGTGGAATCATGTAACCACAAAAGAGTTAAACAAGGTTGTTACTGAAGAACAGCCGCATAGATGACTAACAGGGAAGATGATAGTTACAAGATGCTACTGGCACAGTAACAAGGATACATAGAACTATTGATAATGTGAATCAGTTTAATGAATGTTACATGTCTGCATAAAAGCTCTGACGTCATATAACTACACTTGTAAGAAATATACCCTCTCTGTCTTGAAACGTCCAAGGGTATTGCGGTACAAAAATCTCCAAGGACCTAATGGTGCAAAATTCATTAGTGTCGCTATTTCTGGGGGAAGAAACAAAATAGTACATTTGTCAAACAAACAAGATTGCAATGGGCATCATGTGTTATGTCTATTTGGCAATTTTGATGAAAGTGTTTATCAAACAAAGTTAAAACTGTCAGGTGTACCATTTGGTAAGGCTTACACAGAAACTATCAACCTAAGAAGAGTAGACTTGTAGCACCAAATCCCACTTTTGAATATTTAAGTTCAAGTTATGTGGGAGGACCTTAAAATGCAATGATAAATACATGCATAATAATTAATTAATATATCTGGTAACCAAGCTAGAACAAGTCAAACCACCATTAGGACCTAAAAAGGAGGCCCATATGACATGAGCACTTCATAAACCTTAGTCAAGAAGAGATGGCAACTAAATAACCATAACTAAAAGCTTCCCAAGAGCATAATACTGCTTCACAGCAAAATTTAGACGCTTAAGTATACAACATAGCATAAGATGAGCGTTTTCCACACACACACAAAAAAGATTGCATCTGCAAATTGTAAGTGCAACTGAGAGCAATCTTCCCCCACCAACAGATTAAGGTACTGCAATATGCACTATGCAAAAACTACTCTGGCCCTTCCAAAATATATGAAGTTGTAGAACGCATTCAGTAAGAAATCTCCAACTTTAGTCACTAATCATGTGAACGAAATATCAAAACTGTCATCGCTGATTAAAAAGGCACATATTGGAGACAATGTCAATGTTCAAGTTGGAACAACATGTAAGATAACATTTTGCCCTATTAACTCAAGATTTGTAACACTTCCTCAAGCTTTGTATGGTTTTCAGTGCTCAATATCATTTCCCAAGAAGATGCTTGTACATCCACCCTCCCTATGCTCCCTATGCAAACAGGGGGATAGCTAAAGCTACAGTACACTTCAATCCAAATCTCATATTTTCCAGCAAGTAATACAATAGAAGACTCTCTTTAAAATTCTATGTCACAACAAAACTAAAAGAGATATAATAACTAGTTATTAACATAAAAGACAGCCTAGATCAACATATTACCTAAAGAAAGACATTTAATACTACATCCGTTCTAAATTGTAGGTCATTTTGGCTTTTCTAGATACATTCATTTTGTTATGCACCTAGATAAACGCTATGTCTAGATACATAACAAAACCAATATATCTAGAAAAGCTAGAACGACCTACAATTTGAGACCGGTGGAGTACCAATTAACATGATACTTCAACAGCTGAAATTTATTTAAAAGTTTTAATAGTCTGAGATAATATACATTGCATGGTTTCAGTAATAATAAGACAAACAAATAATTGATAGTATTAAATTCCACGTTGTCAACTAAGTTTTGATTTCAAGTTAAATAAAAAGGTGAGTAAACGGTGATATTGATGGTGCAGTCAGGCCTAATACTCTCAGATCCCATCATGCTTTCTGTTTTCCTTTGTCCAACAATGAGCGAGGATCATGAAACCGTAACAGGCAAGGATCATGAAACAGATATACCTCACATCAAGTTGATTCGTAGCCTTCATTAAATCAAGTAATTAAGCATGAAAAAAAATAAACCTTCATTCTATTAAATCTAATTCAATAGCGGTGCTACTTGCAAGTATGCCGCTATGTGATGAACACCAAGAGAATTTTGGACAGATCATGATGCTATCTATACTGGTAGTGCCTGGGCACTAAAACAATATGAAGTCTTATGGTGTGCCCAAAGTAACCCTGGAGTCTATGCATAACTGCATAATTGCATCATCGGCCCCGTTCAGCTTATCTTATAATCCACATTATTCAATTTGTTTTTTAGTCATAACAGTGTTTTTCTCACAACAATTCAGCCAAAACAATGTTTTCAGCCAATTCAGCCAAGTTTCAGCAAGCCGAACGGGGCCATTGTAACAAAACCAAATCAGAGTTGTTATAGGATCTAAAGGTGTGTTATGTGACTATAAGGAAAATGGACCATCGGCCTATTTACTTTGGATTTTAGTGTTCGATGATCAACAAGACCAATTTGGACTAATGAATTTGCACGTGTTTATTTTATAGTGTAATAGGATGCAAACGCGGATTGGACTAAGATTGGAACGTGAAGAATATGATCAACACTGAAAGAAAGACACCAGAGGATGTGTGATCAACCTAGAAGTGAAGCTAGGAGTCTAAGACGCGAAGATGAAGAAGCCCGGAAGAAGGATCGCGAAGAAATGAATAAAGGGCAAAGCTGCAGCTAGCACCGGACAGCACTATGTGCACCGGACAACACTGTGCACTGGACAGAGCACCGCCCTATTTTCTCAGTGCGACACACTTTCGTATTTTGGGCATAACTTTTAACTCCGAACTCCGATTTTAATAATCTTGGACTTTTCGGAAAGCTAATGAAAATCTCTATAGCCTTGGACTAATGGAAATCAAGTTGGAGCACTGGACTGTCTGGTGTACACAAGACAAACTCCATCCGCTGCACCGCCATATAATTCCAGAGGGTTATGTTTTTGGAGCTGGCACCAGACATCCAGACCACCAGACTGTCCGGTGCACCAGACAAGTACCGTAGCTCTAATGGTCGGATTGTGAGACATTCATAACGGCTAGTTGATGTGGACCACCAGACTATCCGGTGTGTGCACTGAACTATCTGGTGCCTACGTAGATTTCTGCAGCAGCCCTCCAACGGCTAGTTTATCAATGGGGCTTATAAATAGATGCCTCAACCGGCCATTTGAGATGATAGGGAGCAAGGGAAAGGTAGAGGGGTGTTCCTACACCACATTTGTGCTCTCCACATGCATAGGGCTTAAAGAATCACTCGGTGGTTAGCGTAGGTGCTTTGCGAAGTGCTTATGTTAGTTAGACCACGCTCATATGCGCTTGCTCTAGGTTTAGGCCTAGTGTTTAGTGAGGTTTTCATACCTCTTACCACTCGGTGCTTGCGCGCACCATTGTTGTACATCGGAGGGGCTTATAGTCTTGTGATACCACACCAACCACATTTGTGGTGTGGCCGCCACTGTGTACGGAGGGAACAAGGCCCGCGGCGTTTCAGTCGGAAGCTTGATAGTGAAGACAGCGGGAAGCGGTCCGGGAGAGACTTGCCAGAAGGCACATCAGAGACCCACTTGCGCGTGGGGAAGGCCTGAGGCTATCCACGGAGTTAAACGACTGGGAGCTTGGCCCTTGCGAGGGCTTCCTTGCGAGGGGCTCCAACAAGGACTAGGGGGAACCTTGAGTGCTTCTCGATATCTCGGTAAAAATACTGGAGTCATCGACGGGAGTTTGCATCTCTACCTCACTCTTAGCTTCCGCATTTACATTGCTACCTCAGTTGTGTACTTTACCTTTCCTAGCTTAGTTGATAGGCTAGTTGATAGGATTGGAACCTAGGTTGTATAACTCTTTTGCGGTAGAGATAGCAATACACTAGCAAAACCGTAGTTCACATTTAGATAGTTTATTTATTTGTATAGGTTTTGCTAAGGTGAAAATTAGATGCCATAGTTAGAAGTAGAAGTTTAAGTTGCCTAATTCACCCCCCTCTTAGGCGTCCTGGTCCTTTTAATTGGTATCAAAGCCGGTTGACTCATTTTTGGACCTTTGGCTTCACCGCCGTTGAGTCGACGCCATTTAGAGTGGTTAGGATGGATACCTCTAGGCTTCCACACTTTGACGGCACTAATTTCCCTTATTATTGTGTTAGAATGGCTTGCTACCTATAAGCAGTTGATTTAGGTGTTTGGAGAGTCACCCGCGATAGGATGAAACCCCAAAATAATCCCGAAAAACCAACCGCGGGTGACAAAAAGGAAATTCATTTCAATGCTAGAGCTAAAAATTGCTTGTATGAATGTTTTAGCATGAATGTGTTTAACCAAGTATTCACCTTAAATACGGCACATAAAATTTGGTTAAAACTTCATGAGCTCCATGACGGCACAAGTAATGTCCGTGAGCAAAAACATTGCCTAGCTAAAACAACCTATGACTCCTTTAAAATGAATGAAAATGAGCTTGTAAAGGACATGTATTCTCGTTTGAATCTAATTGTCAATGAGCTCAATTCTATAGGTTTGACAAAGCTAGGTGATGCGGATATTGTGAGAAAGATCATCTCAGTGCTACCACACTCCAAATATACCAGCATCATCACCATCCTCCACAACATGGAGGACTTAAGCAAAATGACCCCGGCCATTGTCATTGGCAAATTGGTGGCATTTGAGATGTCACGTAAGATGGGTCAAGAAGAAGCCTCTTCATCAAGCAAAAGTCTTGCTCTCACATGTGGTGAGCAAAAGAAGAAGAAGAGCAAGCAAGTTGAAACAAGCTCAAGCTCAAGCTCCTCAAGTAGAAAAATGATGAAGAAGAAGAAGAAGAAGATGATGATGATAAAGAATCAAGTGATGATGATCAAGCCTCCACCTCCTCCGACTCCTCCATTGATGATGAAGAAACAATCAAGCTTATACAAGGAGTAGAGAAGTTGATCCGCAAGCTGAATGTCAAGGGTGTACCCATCTAGATTGAAGATTGCATCTTCACCAATCAAAGAAGAGAGCAAAGAAAGAATGGATGCTATGGATGCAGCAAGAGAGGGCACTTTGTGGAAGATTGTCCAACTAACAAGCCCACACCCAAGAACAAGAAAAAGAAGAAGGCATGCAAGGCCAAGGCTCTCATAACAATCAAGACTTGGGATGATTCATCAAGTAAAGATGAAGGCCAACACAAGGGGCGCGGCCGCAAGCACTCATCATCAAGCACTTCACATGTGTGCCTTATGGCACGAGGTAATGAAAGTTCTAGCTCAAGTGATAGCGATAGTGATGATGAACTACCTTCTTATGAGCAAATTGTGCAAGATAACATTAATTATGCTAAGGCTTGCACTAGCCAACAAAAGAAAATAAAAGAACTAAAAGTAAAGGTAGATAGCTCACAACAAGCTTATAAAGTTTTGCTTGAACAATATGAAACTTTTGCCAATCTTAATATTGAGCTATCAAGTAAAATTGAGCAACTTGAGGCTAGTGCAAACACAAATGAAAGCACAATCAATGATGAGCAACTTGTGAAGAAAATGAAAAATTAAAAGAAAAGTTAGCTAACTCACAAGAAGCATATAAAAGTTTACTTGCTAAAATAGAAATCATGTGCAAACATTGTGATGAGCTAACTAACAAAGTTGTTAATCTTGACGCCGTCGGTACAACCCCCACCGAGGCACCTAAAAGAAAAAAACTCAATCTTTGACATGCCTAAAAAGGATGCCTCTATTTCTTGCAATGATTTACTTAAATTAGACTCACCTTTTTGCATCCAAGCTCCTTTTGAGAATGTGTTTGTAGAAACATGTACACAAGAGATTGCAATAGAGAATGAGCAACTCAAGTAAGAAGTGGCTCGCCTCACTAAGGACTTGACTCAAGTTAAAGGCAAGACGGAGCAAGCCCAACGTCATCAAGATAACACCATCAAGGCAGTGAAGAAGCTTGATGAGGGAGAAATCGTTGTTTGCTACGTGTGCCACAAGGAAGGCCACAAGTCCTATGAGTGCAAGGGAAAGCATGGGGAGGAGCAAAGAAGAAAGAGAAAAACAAAAAGCAAACAAGCAAGCTCTCCAACACCTACACCAACAAGGTGGACAAGAAGGTCTCCACACCTTATCTATTGAAGAAGAAGAAAATGTCAAGGTGGTGGCCATCAAGGTGAACAAGCATGCCAACAATAGGGCCAAACATATTTGGGTGCCAAAGGAGATTATTTTCAATATGAAGAGCACCAAGAAGGTTTGAATCCCGAAAGGGAAATGAGAAGTCCAATGAACTTCGGAGAATTTGGAGACTTAGCAAAGTTTGGATACATTTCATGGGGTGCATCATGATAAACAAAGTCATTGCCAAGTGGTTTAGTGAACACTATGAACCCAAATTCCCCTTTCCATACTAGGTAATTAGATTTAAATTCTTGCAATTTCAGTTAGCATCTAGTTTCTTTTATGCATAGGTTTGCATTTGCATGTTTAATCTTTTGTCATGCATACTCTAGGTAATCATATGGTAGGGTTACTCAGTATCACTCTTACCCTTGAAGCAAATCTCACTCTTACCCTAGAAGTAAACCTACATGGTTTAAATTGTTTAGGAGCATGGCACATAGCTCGTTTTTCAATTGATCTATCTTATATGTGCCATAGTCCAAATTACAGATGACTTCCCCAAATACCAACCTCAAGTGATGTTCACTTTGCATGTGACATTATCTTTCAATTGGGATTTTGACCTCATAAGTCAATGTGCATATCTCCTACAAGTATTCTATGCTTGTGTGCACACTTTTAGGGGGAGCTCATTCTACAAGTTGGGCACTCTGAGACTAACACCCTTTTTCAAGTTTATCATGTGTGTAGTAGTCTTATTGCAAGAAAAATGGAGTCCCCGGAGATAAGCATCATGCTTTCAAAATGCATTCATTCGGTATTAATCTAATTGGATTTCTATATGTGGTATTCCTAAACCGATATCATTATGTTGACTTTCAATTCGGTATCTTTATATGCTTTCTCCATGCATTATATAGATTAAACTCCCTTGTGCATTGATTTGCCAGGTTATGCATATGTTTTGTCTTCTACCATATGTATGCATATGCTTAGGGGGAGCTTAGTCTATGTAATGTGAGTGTTAAGTTTTGTGATCAACTCCACTCCACATATAAAGGATCATAAAATTTGACTCTCCCTTGTGCTACTAATGTCTTCCTTTTCGGTGTTTGATTTCAAAGGAGGAGAAGTTATAGGACCAAAAGCAAGCTCAACCCATAATAAACACCAAATCCACAAATTTAAATTTTTTGAAAGATGCCATGATACAAGTGGAAACATTCAATTGGTATCAAGCATACAAGTGGCTTTGGTTATGGGATGATGAAAGGGGGAGAACCTCATTTGGGAATGGTCTGAGAAAGGGGAGGAAAGTGGATTATGGAGTTAGGGGAGCTTAAGTCCATAATACCACAAGGGGACATCAGCAATAGCAAGATAAGTTGTAAAAGCATCTTTCATTTGGTATCTTTTAGCATCATATAAACTTGTCTTTGCATTGATCCTAAAAAGTAGATAGGTTTTTTATTTGATAACTATTATTATTTGCTTGCTTTGGTCGTGTTGTCATCAATCACCAAAAAGACAGAGATTATAAGGAAAATGGACCATCGGCCCATTTAGTTTAGATTTTGGTGTTTGATGATCAACAAGACCAATTTGGACTAATGAATTTGTAAGTGTTTATTTTATAGTGCAATATGATGCAAACGTGGATTGGACCAAGATTGGAACGTGAAGAATATGATCAACACTCAAAGGAAGACACTAGAGGATGTGTGATCAACCTAGAAGTGAAGCTAGGAGTCCAAGACGCGAAGATAAAGAATCTCGGAAGAAGGATCGCGAAGAAACGAATAAAGGGCAAAGCTAAAGCTGGCACTGGACAGCACTGTGTGCACCGGACAGGGTGGCACTGTGCATCGGACATAGCACCGCCCTATTTTCTCAGCGCGACACACTTTTGTATTTTGGGCATAACTTTTAGCTCCGAACTCCGATTTTGATGATCTTGGACTTTTCGGAAAGCTAATGAAAAGCTCTACAGCCTTGAACTAATGGAAATCAAGTTGGAGCAGCCGAAGGGGCACAGGACTGTCCGGTGTACACAAGACAAACTTCGTCCGCTACACCGTCATATAATTCCAGAGGGTTATGTTTTTGGAGCTGGCCCGGACATCAAGACCACCGGACAAGTACTGTAGCTCTAACGGTCAGATTGTTAGACACTCATAACGGTAGTTGATGTGGACCACCGGACTGTCCGGTGTGTGCACGGGACTGTCCGGTGCCTGCGCAGATTTCTGCAGCAGCCCTCCAACGGCTAGTTTCTCAATGGGGCTTATAAATAGATGCCCCAACTGGCCATTTGAGATGATAGGGAGCAAGGGAAAGGTAGAGGGGTGTTCCTACACCACATTTGTGCTCTCCACATGCATAGGGCTTAAAGAATCACTCGGTGATTAGCGTAGGTGCTTTGCGAAGTGCTTAGGTTAGTTAGACCACGCTCATATGCGCTTGCTCTAGGTTTAGGCCTAGTGTTTAGTGAGGTTTGCATACCTTTTACCACTCGGTGCTTGTGTGCACCATTGTTGTACATCGGAGGGGCTTGTAGTCTTGCGAGACCACACCAACCGCGTTTGTGGTGTTGCCGCCACCATGTACGGAGGGAATAAGGCCTGCGGTGTTTTGGCTGGAAGCTTGATAGTGAAGACGGCGGGAAGCGGTCCAGGAGAGGCTTGCCGGAAGGCACATGGGAGAACCAATTGCGCATGGGAAAGGCCCGAGGCTATCTACGGAGTTACCCGACCAGGAGCTTGGCCCTTGGGAGGGCTTCCTTGCGAGGGGCTCCAATGAGGACTATGGGGAAGCTTGAGCGCTTCTCGATACCTCGGTAAAAATACCGGAGTCGTCGACGAAAGTTTGCATCCCTACCTCACTCTTAGCTTTCGCATTTACATTGCTACCTCGGTTGTGTGCTTTACCTTTCCTAGCTTAGTTGATAGACTAGTTGATAGGATTGGAATCTAGGTTGCATAACTCTTTTGTGGTAAAGATAGCAACACAATAGCAAAACCATAGTTTTATATTTAGATAGTTTATTTATTTGCATAGGTTTTGCTAAGGTGAAAATTAGAGGCCATATTTAGAAGAAGTAGAAATTTAAGTTGCCTAATTCAACCCCCTCTTAGGCGTCACGGTCCTTTAAGTGACAATTCATTTATTTCGTTTAATGAAGTTTTGTAATCATCATGTGAGGCTCGCTTGTTTCATGATTGTTGCTTGCAAAGGTTTACATCTCAGTGCTCTATTTAATCTCTCAGTCTCAGATGCAATTATAGAAAATAAATGTTGTGCACGAAAAGACATGGAGTAGCTAGAACGATTTCACAACCAACACCAATCATTATTTTGCCTAATCTAATTTGAAATCTTAGTCAAGAACACAAGTTTAAGATTAGTATTTATATTTAATTAGTTGCGAGTTGATTATTGGACCATATTATTTAACTTATCTTAGACTAGGGGAATTTTCGAACAAATCTTAGCAGCTGAAACTTGTGCAAAATGGTGTTAACTGTCTCATTTTAGTGTTTCCATAACGCCGTAGGAAGAAGAAGGCAAAAACACGTGTGCCGGACGAGGAACAGGACCAAACTGTGGCTAGGAAGTCGGATTGCTGTTTTCAGTAGAGTTTGTTTTTTAAGATAAAGTTGGTTGGGCGCCACCATGGGGTTTGTTGTGAGTCTCTTAGGTTTTGGGAGTCCTTCAGTTTAGTTATTAGGATTATAAGTATGTGGAATTAGTTTGTATCAGGGAATCGATCATTAAGAAATCGTTAATGCTCCACCGCGGGTGTCCATCCCGCGTCCAGACGTCGGGCGCTACGTGGCCTCACGGTGTCCGCGTATTGTACCCACCACACAAATATTTGATACTCCCGTAGGTACTCAGGTGGCCACTTAGACTTATCCTTTCCGGTTCCATCTCGTCTTTCTCTCTCTGTCCATTCAAAGCAACAGCGAGAGGAAGGATGCCGTGGAGCTTGTGCATCTCCTTCCCGTCTCGAACTCGCGCAGCCACCCGCCCCGTGCGTGTCACGGCCATACCCCACCCGCCCTCTACGCGCCGCCGCCGGAGAGCCCCGTGTTACCGGCGAGCTTCGCGCCGTCGGCAAGCTCCGTGCCACCGACATCCACGCGTCGTCGTCGAGCTCTGCTCGCGCTGCCGCCGGCAAGCCGCGTGTTGCTGGTGAGCTCCGCGCCGTCGATAAGCTCCGCACTAGTGACCTCCGTGGCATCGAGCTTCGTGCCAGCGTCGACGAGCTTCGATTCGCCCAAACAGCAAAAAGATGTTGCGCTGAAAGCGCATGTTGCAAACATATGTTTCAAGTATTTCAGGTGTTTCATATGCATGTTGCAAGTGTTTCATGTGGATGTTGCATATGTTGCCATGGCTATACGCATATGTTGCAAGTGTATTGTTCCAAATATTTCAGCTGTTTCAGACGTATGTTGCACGTGTTTTATCTGGGTGTTGCATATGTTTCACACATATGTTGCAAGTGTTTCATCCGGATGTTGTATATGTTTCACACATATGTGGCAAGTGTTTCATCTGACTGTTGCATATATTTTGCAATGGCTACACACGTGTTTTTCTGGTGTTTTACTTCACCATGTTGCAAGTGTTTTAACTACATATAGTGTTTTAACCCATGTTCCAATGGTGAAGTAAAACCTTTATATTAGTTCGATGCCTTATGACTATGAGGAGCAGAATAACCTGTCTAGCGAGGAGTCCATGCCATTCTAGCATAATTTTTCAGTTCGCACAAAGCCTGTATTCCATTTTCTTTGCTGATTAAAATTCAATCTCCTATAAATTGGAATGATGCATTAGTTTTGCAAATGAACTCAGAAACTAAGTGGAATGATGCATTAGCTGAAATGCTAAGCAGAATAAAGCGTTAGTGAAGGTATAAGTTATGGTTATTTAAGGCACGATGAATAACTTCCAGAACCAGAAGGTGAAGCTGTATGAGAATGAGACTACCAGCATCAGGCATGCCACCAATTTTTAGTGCCACACAGAAAGTTAGCAGTTGGCTAGTGAACTGAGAACAGTAGAGCATTAGATTAAATCAGCTGAAGATGGCATGAGATACATACATACATACATCAGCATTCCAGATGCTGGGGACTGACTACAGACTCCTATATACACTCTTCATTGATTTCGGCTTACCAAGCTCAAATGTGCAGCAAGAACATCCCTGATTCTCCCCCCCTCCTTATCCTTCTCGCCCTCAAAGTCCACAAACACATCAGCATCATCATTCCGTTGAGTCTCTGCAGTCATCGGCTCGCCGCATTGGAGGAGAAAATTGTGGAGCAGACAACCAGCAAGCACAGCATACGGCAGTGCCACTTGGCACTCGCCCTTCCAGCATTCCTCCAGAAGCCGCCACCGTGCCCGCACACGGCCAAAGGCATTCTTCACCACCTGCTGCCCGTGCGCGTGCACATGGTTGAAGATGCTCTCTTTGGATAAGTCATCAGTGGCATCCACCACATGCTTGTACGGTGTCACAAGCCAGGGGAGCAGCGGGCAGCAAGCAGGCCCCAAAAAGTAGCGCGGCACCGAGCCACCGATGAGCTCGCCCTGAGGCGCATTGGCGAGCACCATGGACTGGGAGGTGTACAGCTTCGTCCGTGGGAGGATTTCCGCCGGCGCCATCTCCGGGTCCCACCCGACGGAGACGTCGAGGAAGCGGCCCTCGGCGTCGACCAGCGCCTGCGCGATGGCCGCCTCCCCGAACCGCGTGTACCCGAGCGCGCCGCAGCAGTTGGGCAGCGAGAGCGCGCAGAACCCCGGCACGGCGCGCGCGATCCGGTCGGGCGCGGCGAGGTCGAGCAGCATGGAGAGGCGTTCGGCGATCGCGCGGCAGACCTCGTAGAAGGCGCGCGCGGCGACGGCGGGGGACGGGAGGCCGAAGCGGCGCGCCACGGCGCGCGCGGGCGCGGCGTGGGCGAGGCGGAACAGCGCGGCGCCGAGCTTGTGGTCGGGCGGCAGCGCGAGGGACGAGGACGAGGACGACGCGGCGGGCGCCGGGAGCGCGAGGGCGTGGAGGAGCTGGAAGAAAGCGGGCTTGGACATGTGGAACGCGTCGCGCCAGGCGGAGTCCGGGAGGGAAGGGGAGGAGAGGAGGCGGAGGAACCAGGAGGAGGGCAGCGGCGGCGACGGCGTGGGCGGGGACAGCGAGAGGGATGTGAGCGTGAGCGTCTGGAGGTGGAGCGGGAGCTGCGCCAGGAGGCGGGACACGGCGCGCGCCGCGGAGAGGAGGAGCGGGTCCAGCTCCAGCGTCTGGGACGGGCGCAGCAGGAGGTCGCGGTCGGACGCAAACCGCAGTGCCAGGGTGACGGACGAGGCGAGCAGCGCCAGCAGCGACGTCAGCTGCGGCGGCGACTGCGGAGCCGGCGGCGGCGGAGGCGGTGGAGACGATGACGCGGCAATGGGCGCGCGGCGGGAGCGCTTGCGGCCGGAGGCGACCATCCTCGGGAGGCGAGCGTGCGCGCCGCGCGTAGTGGGGAGGTGGTAGTTGTTTTTTGCGGGTTTCGGGGAGCTGGATGATAGCGGTGGCGACGGCGACAGGTCACAGGTGGGAGTGGGAGCAGTGGACTGGACTGGCTGCACTTGCTCTGCACTCTGGAGTGCGCGAGCGAGCTCGTTGGGTCAAGCAAGAGGCAGAGCTGGGCTCCCCCTTCGCCTCGGGCCTGACGACGACATGGGCTTTTGCAGGTTTGCAGCTCGTGGGAGTGGGAAACGGGGTGCTTTCCTCGGGAGACGGATGTGACGGCCACGTCGTCGTGTATCGTGTTGGATGGGGCATGTGGACATGCAATTAATTCGCAGTAATTTTGGTGTCAGGTCAGGACTGAGGAGTCAGATTGGGCTCGGTTTCACGTGGACCGTGGATAGCAGGGGTCTAGCCCAGCCCAGTCACGTATTGGACCGGACCGGGCCGGGTTGTTCATGAAAGGAGGGCAAATATATATGGTGCTGACCGCTGCTGCCACGCTCACGGCGGGGGCTGGCAAGGCGTTCTCTTGTCACGCTCGTGGGAGTGTGCGATAAAAGATGAACTAAACTAAACTTTAGTCCATGTTTAGAATGATAAACATGAACTAATTATGTTCTAACAAAAACTAACAGGGGTTAATTGATGAGTAGAACTCAATAGAAAAAGAAAATTTTAATTAGTCTACGTTTACGACGAACCAAACTTTAGTCTGACAAACAAGCTCAAAAGCTAAACATCGTGGATTGGCACAACAGGGCCGCCGCTAGCTCTTTCCTACTCATTCCGTCCCCAAAACAAGTTCACATCTTATTTCACGAGGAGTCAAATCTTTTAAAGTTTAACCAAGTATAAATAAAATAATATCAATATTTGTATCTTGAAATAAATTTAATTTTGTTATCAATCTAACAATATTTATTACATGTCATAAACATGAGTACTTTTTATATATCATTGGTCTCATTGGTCAAACTTAAAAGAGTTTACTCCTTGAGAAACGAGATGAGCATTTATTTTGAGACCGAGAAAGTATGCATTTTCTTCCCTCAAAATAAATTAGTGAACCGAAGCATTTAGTGGAAATGTATCGGTAGATAAACAGGTATGCTAATATAAATGTTACATATTTGTAAATCTGAAGTATATTCAATTTTTGTTTGGAATTTAGTATGATTACTTGGATCAAGTTTTTGTCCTAAATAATAAAGAATCTAGATAAGAAATAGTTTTATAAACTATGACACGTGCAGATCAAAGGATACCATTCCTTAATTTGTAGGTATGTTGAACATTCCTAATTGCACGTTATATATTCTAACTCACTTCACATAATGCGTAATAACCTTTGTATTTAAATATGTGTGTGAATATATTGCATAAAATTCTCTATCATAGCATATACCCCCTCCGTCCTATAATACTGACGTTTTAGACTCTCTCCCCTAAAAAAGTAGAGATAGAGGTCTTGGGAAAAGATGAAGGTGTGTTGAGAGAAGAAAAATGGTGTATTGGGAAGTGAGAATGGCAACTATTTTGGGATAAAATTTGAATCCTAAAATATCAACTATTTTAGGACAGAGAGAGTATAAATGGGCCTTTACTTGTAGTTAGGATACATGGAACTAAATTTCCATTATTTTCTAGCCCATGATGTGGAATATTTTTTGAACTATGGTATTAAAGATCTACTATTCGCATTAGGGTAGGGAAAGAATGTCCATTTTAAATACCAAATATTATTTTCATAGAAAAACGATATTAAGAAAAAAAAATCCATGAAACTTGAAGCAGGAATAATATCATGCACTAAATCAAACGATATTTTGACTAATACTCTTGTGAAGAAGCATGAAGCAGAACATATGCTAGATATTTTTAAAAAATGACAGACATAACTCAAAGTTATCAACCAAAAGTTGAATTTTTCAGTAGTCAGTAGTAAACTAAATGTTGTTACCATCAAGCTAAAACTTACGGGGACAAAGGCGGGTTCTAGTTTAGTTGTATAGCTTTTAAAATAAATAAGAAGAAACTCCTTCACTCTCACGAGATAATACCTCACGAAGAATGTTAAGCTCCATATGAAGAGGTTAGTCATGAATACGAAACCCAACACACTAAGTGTGTGCATCATGAGTTGGGAATGTGAAACAACATGTATCGCTTGTCAACAAAATGACAAAAAGATAGAATAATTTTACATTGTGAAAGTTGTTATCAACAACTCTAACTCTATAATGGCAAATATTTCTTCTCTTTTGAGAAGGCGGATATGGAAAACAAAGTCCTTGGCTAAGTCCACAAGTCAATGGCAAAAGGAGCATGTGAATAAGTGTTTTGAAATATAGTGACGAGATCCTAACATATAGGTACGTTAAGCCTCGAGTCCAATGGTTCTTGAATGAAGAAGACCCCCGACCGACCCCTTTAGGATATGCCCATCGGGCACGCTCATGCGCACCCTCTAGCAAAGAGACCCGACCGAGCCTGACTTGACCATAGCTTCTGCCTGGGGCTCGAGGCTTCCCCGAGCCTTGGGCTCCTGATCCACGACACCTTCGGGCCCGACCCTTGGCTCCTACCCGGCTAACGATGCTAGCTAAGGCCCGGACACAGGAAGACAAACTCCAGGCTACCGATGCCCGAGGGCTCCCTAGTGCCACTCCCTAGGCGTGCCCCTGCCAACTGCTCCTCCGACAGGGTCACATCTAGGGCATGACACAAGAAGACAAAGCTTCCCACGGCCTCTGGGGGATCGGGGCTTCCGTGCCCGCACGTCAGCCCCTAGAGCCGATCTCCTACGCCACCAAGAAGACTCCAAAAGGTCTCATCCGGGAGAGGCCAGTCCAAGCCGACACCCTCTGACACGCAGAGTGTCAGAACAGAGCAGTCGACGACACCTAGGCTTCTTTGGCTCTAAGACATCTCGACGGTCCATGACGCACCGCTGCAAGCCCCTCCTAGACTCCGGTGCACGTCGACCATAGACTAGAACCCCCAAACCGCCTTTGTAATACCCTCGGTGTTACGCCCTAAACCAATGACTAAATCATGTCCGAACATCATGTTTGTGTAATAATGCATGTGATAGAAGGTGTTGATAAATTTATTGTAGCCTAAAATAACCAATTTTTATTGAGCAAAAACACTATAGAACACACATGTGACACTTAAATGAAGTTTAAAATATGAACTTTGTAGATAATAGTGAAATACTTGCTGTCGAAAAATGATATTACTAGCTCATATTTTCAATGGCTTAGAAATCACAAATTGAAATCAAATTCAGCTCAAAACTTAGAAAATTTCCAAGTTTGTCAACAGCTAGACATTGCTAAGTTTAGCAATTTATTTAGAGAGATTGGGTTAGAGGGTGATGCGGTGTTTTAGCTCAGCTAAGCAGCCTCATGTATTAGTTTGATCATGGTGAAGTCGGTTTTAGTTTAGAGGCAATGGTTTAGTGGTAGTCGCTGCTTTAAAATCCGTGCACATCATGTTCTCGGGCTAGCCCCCTAGGCTGGGCGTGGTCACGAGGCCGTGGGTACACGCCGTCGTGGCGTTGGCGCGCTCTGCGTGCGCACGCCCGCTGCCGCGCTTGGCTGGCCTAGTCGCCTTGACCCGACCGTGAGGAGCCGCCATTGTGTGGCTTGCCCGGCTGAGCGATGCTGCCCCTACCCCACGCGCTGCCGCGCCGATGACCCACCTCGCGTGCCGCGACGCAACCGCCGCCGCTGCTGTCGCATCACGTCGCACTGCGTCGCCTACCGCTGCACCACGCTGCGTCGCTGGCCCGCTTTGATGCCGCACGCACGAGGCCGAACCACCGTCGCCATGCCATTTATGGCACTGCGGCGCATGGGCCACGTAGGTCACGAGCATGCCCGCCTGTCGGTTAGCGTTTGGCCGCGAGCCGCACTGGTCGCATCAATCGCATCCCGCCAAGGCTCGCCTCGTTGAGTCACCGGCCGCACCCACCTCTCTCTCTCTCTCTTTCCTTCTCTCTGCCGAGCCGCTCCAATGCGCCTGCCTACAAGGGGTCATCTCCCATCAATTCCATGCACCCACAGTCCTATCCTCACATCCTCTCATCAACCGCCCCCACCCCACCTTGATTATGGCTAAGCCAAGCTCTAATTTTAGAGCTTTGCTCCCGCCACCACGCCATTAAGGCCCAGCCGCCTCACCGTGGCCAGCTCCAACCATGCCATCTCACGTCGAATTGACCGCACCACTAGCCCCGCCTAGAAACCCTCTTCGTCATGCGCACGCAAGTCGCAGCCCTATAGCCACCTCCACGTCGCTGACACGGCCGTGTCACTGCGGTTCGCCGTCGAGCTCGCCTCGCACACGCGGCCAGACTTGCTCGGGGCGTCTCCGGCCAGGCCACCTCCACGGGTAGGATCATGGTGCATCATCGATGCTTACCCATCACTTCTATTATCAGTTGCACGCTGTGGCTCACCGGAACACGGTTGCCGCCGTCGTAGGTCGCTCGCCGTTGGGGAGAGCTCGCTCTGCTTCACCTCCGTTTGTGCAACCACCGTCTATCATCGCACGTCAACCCATAGGTGATCATCGATCCCATAGCTAGGTCTGCAAGGGTCCCGGTTGGCCGACGTAATGGGGTCGTACCGGTCCACGCCGCGCCGACGAGCGCGTGGGTCACGAGGACCTCCTCGATGCGAAGATAGCTTCTCTCGGGGTATTTCGTGCATAAGTGCTGTGAATAAATAGGATAAATAGTGTCTACGAGAATAGTAGGAAGCTCGGGGGCATTTTCGCTAAAACGCAAGTGCACGCGCAGGGCTCGCCATCGTGGGTCATCTCCGCTCATGGGCTGCGCCCCGTGTGGACCACGTTGGGCTAGTTTGGTTCGTCTTTTTAGTAAAGAATTAGAAATGGTTTTGTATTTTTATTTAAGATCCAATTTTGTGTAATTAATCTAAAATCATGTAGGTGTCCAAAAATTATGAAACAAATTTTGTTAAGTTCCTAAAATTGTGATCTATCTGCTAGTATATTTTGTTCACATAGTTTTGTAATATTTTTAGGAGTTATCTAATTAATTTAAGATGCTTAATATTGTAAGATATACACTTGTAGGAATTTTTGTGATGAATTGGTGATAGTGTTGGCTCTAAAACTTTTACACTAAATTCCTAAAATTGTTAGGTCTCACTGTAATTTTTGTAGCTCCATAATAATTAGTTTGCTAAGGTAGCTAAATGAACCATAGTTCAAATATGTATATTTAATAAATAAAAGGCCAAAGCACCTTGGGATTTTAAAATTAGAACATTTTTTTGGAGACAAAGCCTTACTTGACGATGTGGATACGTAGACCAGTACGCTACTCATTAAATCTGGCTCGTTAGCTTGCGGAGCATAATCGTATATTTAAGAGTTGCGGTTACCATTAATTAATTGCGCCTCCACGTTGTATCCACGTATATCATAATAGGAACAACAATGGATCATGGAGTCGACTGAAGTAGCAGAAAAGATGATGCCTTGATGATCGTGTCACTATGATGGAATGCGACCTTTTGGTTATATCTTACCCAGACAAGCCCGGTGCATAACTCCTATTATTCTGCTCTTTATCTTATGCTTGTGCATTAAATTTTAAGGAGTTGAATGAAAACCACTTGCATATATATATATATATCCTTATCCTATGAGTCCTACTAGTATGTCAGGATCGTGTAGATTGCTATGCTATAGGATCTAGTAGAAGTCGAGTGATTATCTATCACTCGTGAGAGATAAGAAATATATTATTGTTGTTATAATATTACTATCACATGGAATATAAATGAATGATAATTGAAGACCGGGCGGAATGGTACTTTTGAATTTGGACTTGGTTAGCCATTCGAGCGAGGCTCGGATTGCACTTGTTCCGCTTATGTCGATCGAGGACCGTTAGTTGCTGTGGATGTTAGTCAGGTCACAGACTTATTATCCTGAGCACATACTTACTTATGGGAGCGGGAAGGCTCGTTACGCTCTTGTCATGGGTTCCGATTTTTTCGGACCGACTAATTGGAGGCGGGAAAAGGTGGAGGTCTAAGCACCATACTGAGACCGGGTCTCAAGTGGGGGCTTGGAGTCCAAGTTTGGACGGTGACCTAGACTGCAGGATCTCTGGTACACATAGGGGGGTGAATAGGCTTGTAACAATTCAACTCAAATTAAAGTTAAATTCACCAGCAGCACTGCCGCTCTTTCAGCGATGGCACTACCGCACCTACATGAGAGATTAGTTCACAATTAAAAATCTACCCAACAAAATTTAGATCGGGTAAATTTCTTAGCTTCCTGTAGGGTGGTAGATCACAGATCGACAGCTAAAAGTGGTGGGAACACCACACACAAGTAGATCGACCTCAATCCTAGAAATCACCTCAACAACAACAAGAACACAAGTGTAGCAACACAAGCATAGGATGACACAAGTATTTATCCCATGGTTTAGCTCACTACCAAGGCTTGCCTAAGTCCATATTGTTGAGGTATACCACTAAGGCTTAGGGATTTGCATCCCTACCTCGTTCTCAAGTCAAGAGAGTGAACTCTTGAGATGAGGGGTGATTTTACTTACTACAAGAGGTAGTTATAAATCTCCCGGGGCTACACACAAGTTGGCAAGCTCATCGGGCGACGCTCTAGCTAGCTAGGAGTCAATCTCCAAGAGTAACAAATACAACCGCCAACCAAAATGTGAATCAAGTGCTCTTTAGAGTTTGGAATCAATGGAGATGCTCTCTTATCAAGTTTTGGACCCTTATCCATCAATAATTGATAGGGAAATCAATGAATTTGTTTGGGGGCTTGAGGTCAACAATGAAGTGAGAGAGAGAGAGAGAGCTCCTACTCTGTTTTGAGTGTGCTGAAGTGAGGAAGAAGAGAGCAGGTTGGTTCATTACAGTTGGGGAAGAAAGGGAAAGGTATATATACCCCCAGGCCCCAATGAATATTGCACCCAAGAGGTCAGGCGAGATGAGGTCTGCAGCCTTGAGGTCGGACGAGACGAGGCCTCCACCAAAGGGTCGGGTGAGCCGGAGCCCACGACCAAAGGGTCGGGCGAGATAGAGCCCGCAACCAAAGGGTCGGCGAGATGGAGCCCATGACCAAAGGGTCAAGCGAGCTAGAGCCCATGACCTTGGGGTCGGGCGACACAAAGCCCATGACCAAAGGGTCAGGCGAGACGGAGCCTGCGACCTTGGGGTCGGGCGAGCCAGAGCCCGTGACCTTGGGGTCGGGCAAGCCAGAGCTCATGACCTTGGGGTCGGGCGAGTCGGAGACCGCGACCAAAGGGTCAGGCGAAATGGAGCCCGCGACCTTGGGGTCAGACGAGACAGAGCCCATGACCAAGGGTCGGGTGAGATGGAGCCCGTGACCAAAGGGTCGGGCGAACCGGAGCCCGCACCTAAGGGGTCAGCGCGAGTCGGAGCTCGCACCCCGCAAGACAGTAAGGATAATAGTGAAGTGTAGATTGTTTTGCTGTGAATCTAAGGATGCATGTGGTTGTTTGAGCACTTGGTAGCATAGATTAGCTTAAGCTTTGTGCCCCCTTTATAGTATGACTTTTCCTATACTCAAATTCAATATATAAAAGAATTTAAACCTCCTTTGAGTTTGAAGCCATCTATATTTGTAGTTGGGGGCTTGTCCATTTCGTGTAGCATCCTCAAATATAAATTCACTTCTTGTTATCTCGATAAATCTCATTAGTTCTCTAATTGCGAGGTCATTATCACCAAAACCCACAATTAAGGCTTGATTGTACTTTCATGGACCCCGTGACAGGAGTGGAATGGGTTGATCTTGTTTGTGCTAGGGGTACAAATGGGGCATGTGTTTTGGGGTACCTAGCTAGGATACATTGGGTATGGTCTAGCACCGTAGTAAGAACTATAATATGAAAGATGGTAAAATGGTTATGATTGCTTACCACCTGCTTGAAAGTAGCATAGGTGCTTACATAGAATGGTTAGTTAATGAACTAATGATGACTGCTAATGAAGTTGAATATAAGGACACACGTTTAGTAATGCTTTCGCAGATGCAATAACCCACAAGCCAGATAGCCTTTCATATCCTTGGAGTTTTTTATTTTTCTCCTATCGGGTAAGTCTTGCTGAGTACAATCAAGTACTCAGGGTTTTATTCCCCTGTTGCAGGTGATCGGATGATACTTAGAGCTGACTCTTGTGTGTGGAAACCTCCTGGTGGGCTCATAGAGGATTCCTTTCATGCTACGACCGTAGTGTTTATTTATAACCCTCAGGAAAGGTTTTTATAAGAAAAGATATAAAATCTGCTAGCATCTCTTGTATAAAAATGTCCACTATATTAATGCTCCACCATGTCCTTAAATTAATCATGCTTCCTCTGTAACTCTGATAACATTGTTATATTCCGTTGTTATAATAAATTGAGGTAATATTCTAGTACTGTAATAAAGTGATGTAAGAAATGACTTAAGAATGTTGTAAGCTTTATTCTCTCATTTATGATCCTGATGGAAAAATATAGATTTTTGAGCTCTCCCTTGGGGTGTGCTTGACGGAACTACGTAGTTTAGTGTCCTCTCTTGGTAACTTAGTGTATAATGGAAGACAAGTACTCTTGGGAGGCATAAGGTTAGGCGGTTCTACCATAGCCTTGTACCCGACCTATCTCATTATATAAGGGATAAGGTCGGACCTAGAGGGGGAAGGATCCTGATTCGATCACCAGACACTCCATTCCATCTGCCTCCGCTCCGCTCCGAGAGCAAGGCAACCTGGAGAGGGGCACCGAGAGCCCCTCCTCCATCGTATCCTGCCGTCTCCTTCCTCTCCAACAAGGGGGAGACTCCACCGATAGTGAGGCAACCTTAGGATTAGCACCAAGCTAATCCCCCTACTAAACTTTCTTCCTTTGCACTCTACTATAACCCCCCATATTTTGGGTGCTTTTGAGTATAAGGATCATCAGCTGCTGGACGTAGAGACCGAATTGGCCTGAACTAGGACAAATCGTTGTGTCTTCTCTGCGTGATTCATATGTTCCTGAGTCCACCCGAGCCACCAGAGATCCCGTACTCTGACACCAACTCGAACAACATGCTTGCCATGATTTTGACGCACGACAGCTGGCGCGCCAGGTAGGGGGCAGCGTCAAGTGTGATTCTAGCTCTATGGTGGTCAGAGCCACCCGCCTTATCACCAGAGCAAGCGGCACCGCCCTAGATGGTGGTGTTCGCTTCCTCGGCGAGTTCTCCGTCACGACCAGCGCCTTCGCTCCAGGCTAGGTCCTCAACTATGACATCCGACCTAGTTTGGAATTTGGCTCATAGTGGCCCATGTGCATGTTAATGAGATATTGTGGAAAGTTTAGTCCCACCTTAGTTGTTAAAGGTGGGATAGACCAACATATGAGGCTTCTAGAGTCCATCCCATCATCCTTGGGTTAATCCTTTTACGCGAAGTGAGGACAAAAGCGTAAGTGGGATGATGGTATGTGTGGTTCGCTCAGCGTGTAGAGTGGATCTGACCGTTTGGACTCTGGGCATTACATCAACTTTGGGAGCCTGACCTACATCATCGACTGCTATGGTGAGCTTTGTCCATTCCATAGGATTGCACCGGCAGGTTATGCACCCCTGGCATTGTCCCCCCACCGAGGCCCTCGAGAGCGGATCTTGGGGTCCCGACTCAGAGCGGATCTCGGGGTCCTGGCTCGTCAGATCCATCATGGATCTGCCACCACCCGAGAGCGGTAGGAACAGCCCCTCACTCCCTGGTCACATCTTCCCACATGGCAGGGGAGATCCTACATCACCCCCTCAACCCACTGAGGCAGGTGGTGCTTGGTCCGCTAGGCATCCACCGCCGACTGGCTAGGGAGATCTACGACGTCACTAAGGCACAGCCGGCGGGTGCTCCCCACACCTATAGGAGAGCAGAATGGAGGAGACCTCACCCCCTTGACATGATGCAACTCTGCTCCATGGTCTGCGGGGGAGAAGCAACTCCATTGCCCCCATGACTCCCTAGGGACCCGCTGTGGGGGGTCAACATGGCGAGCAGGGCACCGCTACGATGCCTTCACTAGTCGGAGGTCCCTATCACCTTTGGCCACTAGGACTACCCATGACACATCCCTAATCCAGGCCATTTCTCACTCATTGTCGACCCCATCATCGAACGGGCGTGCCTCATGAAGGTGCTGATGGACGGCGGCAGCGGCCTCAACGTTCTCTAAGTCGACACACTCGACCGTATGGGGATCTTGATGAAGGACCTCCGCCCTAGTAGGGCACCCTTCTTCGGGATCATCCCTAGAGCCCAAGCCACTCCTCTTGGAAGAATCTGGCTCCCCGTTACATTCGGGGATGCCGCTAACTTCCGGAAGGAGTACCTTGACTTCGAGGTGGTGGATTTCGCTAGTCCTTACCACGCTCTATTGGGGCGGCCATGCTACACAAAGTTCATGGCCGTCTCGCACTATGGGTGCCTGAAGCTCAAGATTCCTGGCCCACGGGGGGTCATCGTGGTGGCCACCTCCACGGCCGAGGCGTATCGCTGCGAGTAGGAAGGCACGGCCCTCGCCGCGTCCGATGTCACTGTCGCCGACTTCGCTCGAATCCAGTGCCAGCCGGGTGATGAGCCCCAAACAGCTCAAAAGGGAATGCGGCAGCGGCCTTTTGCTCGGCCAATGACACCAAGACGATCCAAATCCACCCCGAAGACCCTGAGAAGTGACTCTACATAGGCGTTGGCATGTCCCCGAACATGGAATCGGCCCTCACAGAGTTCCTACGCAACAACGCCAATGTCTTCACATGCAAGCCCTTCGATATGCCTGGCATCCCCCGAGAGATCACCGAGCACCGCCTTAACATCAAGGCTGACACCAAGCCGGTGCAGCAGCACCTCCGCCGCTTCGACAAAGAGAAGCGCAAGGCCATCGGAGAGGAGCTCGCTAGGCTCCTCGACGCCCGCTTCATCAGGGAGGTCCAGCACCTCGACTGGCTGGCCAACCCCGTCCTGGTCAAGAAGAAGAATGGGAAGTGGAGAATGTGCGTTGACTACACTAGCCTCAACAAGGCCTATCCCAAGGACCCATTCCCCCTTCCTTCGATTGACCAGGTGGTCGACTCCACCGTTGGCTATGAGGTCCTCTGCTTTCTGGACGCGTACTCTAGGTACCACCAGATCGCTTTGGATCCCTCCAATCAGCTAGTCACATCCTTCATCACCCCCTTCGGCGCCTTCTGCTACACCTCCATGCTATTCAGCCTATGAAACGCTGAGGTCACCTTCCAGAGATGCTTGCAGAGGTGTTTCAGGGAGCAAATCAGCCGCAATCTGGAGGTCTATGTCGATGACATCGTTGTGAAGTCTCAAGTGGCTGCACAACTAATCAGCGACCTGGAAGAAACCTTCACCAACCTTCATGCCAACCACATCAAGCTCAACCCAGAGAAGTGCGTGTTTGGGGTCCTAGTCGGGAAGCTCCTGGGTTTCATCATCTTTGAGCGCGGTATCGAGGCCAACCCCGAGAAGATCTCCACGATAATGGACATAGAGCCGGTAAAAAACCTAAAAGGAGCTCAAAGGCTCACTAGGTGTCTGGCCATGCTCAATGCTTCATATCCCACCTTAGGGAACAAGGTATGGCACTATACAAGCTCCTAAAGAAATCTTATCATTTCGAGTGGACGCAGGAAGCTTAGGAAGCACTCACAAGGCTGAAGAACTTCCTCACTACACCCTTGGTCCTAACCTCCCCTTCATCGAGGGAGACTCTGCTCCTCTACACCACTATCACGCCGCACACTATCATCGTAGCTCTGGAGGTGGAACATGAGAGGAGGGCCATGCCCTCAAGGTCCAATAGCCGGTGTACTTCATTAGCGAGGTCCTCTCCAACTCGAAGGCCCGGTACTTGAGGATCCAAAAGCTCCTCTACGCCATGCTCATCGCTAAGCGCAAGCTCCGGCATTACTTTGATGCCCACCCTATGGTGGTCGTGTCTTCCAGTGGCTTGGGGACGTCATCAGCAACCAAGAGTCCACCAGCCATATCGCCAAGTGGGGGCTCGAGCTCATGGGCCTTGACATCACCTACAGCCCCCATACCACGATCAAGTCCCAAGTCCTCGCCGACTTCATTATGAAGTGGACCAAGGAGCAGACCTCAACCGCCCCCGTCAAGGTGGAGTACTGGACCATGTACTTTGATGGCTCCCTCACCCTTGAGGTGGTAGGCGTGGGGGTTCTCCTCATATCCCCCAGTGGTGATAAACTAAGGTACGTCCTTCAACTCTACTTTTGGGCCACTAAAAATGTTGCAGAGTACAAGGCGCTCCTCCACGGTATCCGAGCAACCATCGAGCTCAGTGCTCGATGCCTCTTCATATGAAGAGACTCTGAACTGGTTATCAACCAAGTCATGAAGGAGTCGACTTTCCACGACGTGAAGATGGAGGCATACTGCATGGAGGTCTAGAAGCTAGAGGACAAGTTTGATGGCATCGAGCTCCATCACATCCTCTTATGGGACAACGAGGAGGTTGACTCCTTGGCTAGGCTAGCATCCTCCCAAATCCCCCCGTCGTTCAGAGCCTTCCTTGACGTCCTTGATGCCCCCTTGATCCACCTCGGGGAGGGCAAGGCGCCAGCCCTAGCCGGTGCCACCTCAACCTTGACCTGCACCATCGAAGGAGCATCATCCCCCCAGGAGTGCGTGCTTGCGGTCACCACACGCTACCGGCGTGGCATCGAGTTGCTGGTTGACGCCCTTCCTGACCCACCGGGGCGCCCCACAAAGAGAAGAAGACAAGAGCCTGCTACCCCCATTAGGGTGAATGATGGCCCGCCTACTGAGGCCCCTGAGGCGACCCTGGGGCAGGTCACCGACGCCCTCCTGCGGGCCTATAGCCAGTCCACCAAGACCTCAGGAGCGCACCGGGCGAAGCTTCCAACCGGTCGGCCGAGACATCAGAAGACTAGATGGCATACTTCCTCGACTTCCTCAAGTGGGGGATCCTCCCTAACGACATCGCTTACGCCCATAGGCTGGTCCAGTGAGCCAAGAGCTACCGAGTCCTCCATGGATAGCTCTATCGCTAGAGCGCCTCTGAGGTGCTCCTGCGGTGTGTCACCCTAGAGTAAGAGAGGGAACTACTCCTCGACATCCACGATGGCATCTGCGCCCACCATGCGGGGCCAGCCCTCATGGGGAAGGCTTTTAGACATAGCTTGTACTGACCAACTACCCTCATCGACACTCGAGACCTCATCAAGACATGCAAGGGATGCTAGTACTACACCAAGCAAAGCCACCTATCGGCCCAGGCGCTCTAGACTATTCCCATCACCTAGCCGTTCGGGGTCTGGTGCCTCGACATGGTCGGGGAGTTCAAGAAGGCGCCTAGGGCTTCGATCACCTCCTGGTCGCCATCGACAAGTTTACCAAGTGGATCGAAGTCCGGCCCATCGCCAACCTCAAGTCAGAGCGGGCGGTGGCCGACTTCATCCAAGACATCATCCACATGTTTAGAGTCCCCAATCGCATTATTACTGAGAATGGCACCTAGTTCATAGGTCACAAGTTCCTAGACTTCTACGACTCCTGGCGAATTCAGGTGGATTGGGCTTCAGTCTATCACCCCGAGTCCAATGGCCAAGTCGAGCATGCCAACGGGCTGATCCTCCCAGGGATCAAAACCTACATCTACAACAAGCTCAAGATCCATGCCGGACGGTGGGTGGACAAACTCCCCTCCCTGCTTTGGAACCTGTGGACGAGCGTGAACCGCTCAATTGGGTACACCCCCTTCTTCCTCGTCTACGGGGCTGAGGCGGTCATCCCCTCCGACCTCGACTTCGACGCTCCATGCGTCCACTTCTACGATGAGCAAAGCAGAGGAACAGCGCTAGGCAGACATCGACATGCTCGAAGAAGAGTGGAACACCACCATGGTGCGGTCTGCCAGCTACTAGCAAGGACTTTGTCGCTATCACACAAGATGGGTACATGAGTGTTCCTTTGTTGTAGGTGATCTTGTCCTCCGGAGACCACCCCATCCAAGAAGGGCCACAACCTGTCTCCGCCTTGGAAAGGACCCTTCCATGTCGCATGGGTGATCCGGCCGGGCGCCTACAAGATCAGCACCATGTCGAGGCACGAGTATGACAACGCCTGAAACATCAAACAACTACGTTGATTCTATCCATAGCTCATTCCTTCCTGTCTTTTGTTAATCGTACCACTAACACCCTAGCAGCAGCTCGCCCCTCAATGGGGCGAAGCGACACCCCCTAGAAGGGGGTGCCGCCTAGGGTTCAAGGTCGGCTCCCCAAGCTTCAAGGTCGCCCCGGGAAGGATTCTGAAGTGCAAGGGACACTCAAGAGACGAGCCCATGCGGCTATAGCCGGGACACTTAGAGGCATCTTGATCGTCGAACAAGTGATGTCTGAGTATCGGCCTCGAGCTGCTCATGGTGACCCAACGAGGGAGGCAGCGAGTCCCCAAGCACCAATAGACGAGCTTGGGAACTATACAAGTGGCTCGATCGAGAAGCCAAGAATCTCCCCCCTGGGGGACATGACCAAGGCACGGAAACGACCATAAACTTGGGGTTCTCATGGACTTACCAGCTAGTAGCATGGGTGAAGCAATCTTGGGCAACGAGGCCATTATACTAGTAGCCCAGCCAGCCCCGCCCTAGGGGGGTTCGAGCAGTGCGGTGGCATAGGGCCCTCGAGTTCAAGGGGCCCCAACCCCATATACGTAAGCTGTAGGTATAGGAGCCCAATAGCCCATAGGAAAGCTAGGAGCCCAGGACACGGAGAGGCATGTACATGAAAGTGAAACACATCCATCGTTTTGGCTTCCGCGTCGGCGCATCGAGTTTCGCCCTTCGGCCGCGCTGCCAAATGCGCGACCAAAGCGTTGTGCTGCTTGTGCCATCGTCGATCGGTCGTGTGCCCCTACGTCATGGAGCAACTAGCGCGTGGCTGCTGGCCGGCGGTGCCCAGCCCACTCTCCGTTCAGGCACTAGGGCAGTCGTAAGACAATACATCCAAAGTTTCATATGGAGGTACCCAATAATTGCTCCCCTTTGATTGATGTATGCCAAGTATATATATTTAATCAAGATTTAATTTGCTTTTCATCCCAATCTTTTTCATTAGAATACATGGATTTAGGAATCCTTACGGAGTCAGGATATGATGTTAACTAGGGCAGCGAATATTTTTTTGGAGTTGTATTAAAGGGCCCACCTTCCTAGCTTCGCTCTAGGTCTCTAAACTGACAGGACCAGGCCTGAGCCCAGCCCATCGAGGGAACATCATCCCTGAGCTGAAGGCTTGATAGAGCACAAGAAGACTTCGAGGTCACAATGGCCTCGAGGGCTACGCTGGCTCCCTAGATGGAGCAGCCCTACCCCTCGATCAACGGGCGCTCGAGTGACGCATCCCCCAAAAACCAACCAACTCCCTAGAGTTGGGTCGGATCCGCTGAGCAGTAGGCCCAACAAGGGCCTCCGTCGAGCCTCGACGTGCTCCCACTTCCTCGATCTATGGCTATAGAGGTTGGCCCTAGAAGGCCGGCTTGAGAGGATTGAGACATGTTATCGCAGCCCTCGGAAGGGCGTGGAGCTCTAGGTGATCAGATGGCCCCGAGCCAGAGCCCATCGCTCTTGATCACCCGACCCATGGTAGTCTCCGGTCAAAAGGAGTGTGCCTTGGGCCTACATTCGATGACTCCCAGACGAGTCCGCCGAGCTCTCGCTCAAGTCGAAGACCCATTCAACATGGACTCACGAAGGGATCAGCATCATCTTCGCTCAGCCTCGACAGCCGAGCACCATCCATCACACTAGAGAAGAAGGCCCCAAGCGGGGCATAGCACTCTCGCCAGCGAAACCGTCCCCGCCAAGGAGGGTTCTGATCACCTGAAGATTGAATTTAGCTCTTCGTCATCATCACACCAGGTGAGGCCACGAAGGGCTCGGGGGCTCCTAACAAGATCCTAACATACAGGTATGTTATGTCTTGGGTCCAATGGTTCCCAAACGAAGAAGACCCCCGACCGACCCCTTTAGGATCGCCCGTGGGCTTGGAGGCTATGCCCATCGGGCACGCTCGCACGCACCCTCTAGCAAAGAGACCCAGCCGAGCCTGACTTGATCACAACTTTTGCCTGGGGCTTGGGGCTTCCTCGAGCCTTGGGCTCTTGATCTATGGCACCTCTAGGCCCAGCCCTTGGCTCCTGCCCGACTAACAATGCCAGCTAAGGCCCAGGGCATAGGAAGACAAGCCCTAAGCTACCAATGCATAAGGGCTCCCTAGAGTCGCTTCCTAGGCATGCCCCTGCCAACTGCTCCTTCGACAGGGTCACGTCCGAGGCGTGACACAAGAAGACAAAGCTTCCTACGGCCTCCGGGGGCTCGGGGGCTTTCAGGCCTGCATGTCAGCCCCTGAGCCAACCTCCTTCGCCACCAAGAAGACTCTAGAAGGTCTCACCTGGGAGAGGCTAGTCCAAGTCAACACCCTTTGACACGCAGAGTGTCAGAATAGAGCAATCGGATGATGCCCAGGCTTCTTCGGCTCCAAGACACCTCGACGGTCCACGACACACCGCTACAAGCACCTCCTGGACTCCGGCGCATGTAGACCATAGACTAGAACCCCCAAACACCTTATACCCGACCTATCTCATTATATAAGGGATAAGGTCGGACCTAGAGGGGGAATGATCTCGATTCGATCACCAGACACTCCTTTCCATCTACCTCAGCTCCGCTCCGAGAGCAAGGCAACCCGAAGAAGGGCACCGAGAGCCCCTCCTCCACCGCATCCCGCCGTCTCCTTCCTCTCCGATGAGGGGGAGACTCTACCGGTGGCAAGGCAACCTTAGGATTAGCACCGAGCTAACCCCCCTACCAAACTTTCTTCCTTTACACTCTGTTGTAACCCCTCAGATTTTGGGTGCTCTTGAGTACAAGGATTATCAGCTGCTGGACGTAGGGACCAAATTGGCTCGAACCAGGATAAACCGTTGCGTCTTCTCTGCTTGATTCTTGTGTTCCTGAGTCCACCCGAGCCATCGAAGACCCCATACTCTGACACCGACTCAAACAACATGCTTGCCGCGGTTTTGACCCCGCGACACATAGCTTCGCTACATGCACATACCCCTCCAAGTGGGTCCACTGCCTCTCTCTTTGAGGAGCTATGGTACAATTCTAGCTTCCATTTGGTACTCGTTTGATCTACTTTCGACGTACTCTATGGCTATTTGCCTATCATTTCAGCCTTTCTCTCGTTTTGGTTGGTTCTGCTGCACCTGAAACCAACACATGGCTGGTAGAACACGTTCTAATGCAAGATCTGATCAAACAACATTTGCTTCATGCTCAAGCCCGCACGAAGAAGAAGTTAAACAAAGATAGCTCTAAGCATGTTTTCAAGTCGGTGTCTGGGTTTTCTTGAAGTTCCAACCGTATGTCCAAGCTTCTTTGGCGCCCCTCTCACTATAAGCTCTCCTTTCGTTTCTTTGGCCCCTATCGCGCGTTGGCTCATGTTGGGGCTATTGCTTATAAGTTAGATTTGTCATCCATGTGATGTTCAACTAGCCTTAAAAAACCATGTGTTCTGTCTCAAGCGTTTAAATGGCTTTGCACCAGTATCCTCTATACTTCCTTATGATGTTGAATTGTTAATACCTGGGCAAGTAGGCAGCGATGCTAGATATCTGGAGACACCATCTGTTCGAGCAAATTCCCATCAAGTGATCATATGCCACACTATCTAGCCATCTGAAAAACCTAGAGGAGCTACATCCACCATTTTCCATGTGTTAGCATGGGACATGCTGGTTCTTAAAACGAGGAGAGTGTTAGTATTACTCATCGTCAAGCTTCTATTCCTCAAAATGAAGAAAGTGGGAGCTAACTAGGAGGAGGTCAGTGCGGCTAGAATATTGTGTCGGCTTAAATAAAATTGGAACCGGCTCATAATCGCTTGTATAATCAACTAATTGATAATATAAAATGGTGTTTAGATCCCATGATTAACAATTAGCCCTAGGTTTTGGATACCAATTTGTAGAATTAAACATAGTCTAAGTGGTGATTAAAGGCCGATTAGCTTAGGGCCTGTTTGGATTATCTCTTCTAAACTTTAGACCTCTAAACTTTAGAGCTAAAGCTCTAAACAGGTGGTCTAAAATTAGGTCTAAACTTTAGCCCACCTCACATTAGAGTTTTAGACCTTAAAAGTGATCAAAAATGCTCTAAAGTTTTTAGAACTCTAAACTTTAGAGGTAGGGATCAAACACACCCATAGTTCATAATGTTGAGTTGTTGACTAATCGGGTTAAACACCCATTGAAGGCCTATAAGAGAGAAGGTCGAGGGGTACAGAAACGGTAGCCAAACCGAACTCTGAACTCGCCCGGTTAGTCTGCTCCTTCGGTTCTTCTTCCTCATCTTCTTCCTGCCCAAGTTAGCCTCTGTCAGTTTCAAAAAAAAAAAAAAAGTTAGCCTCTATCCCATCTAAAAAAAAAAAAAGGAAAAAAGTTAGACTGATAAGAAGCCTCGCCGGACCCAAATTCCCAAAGTCCTTACAAAAGCCACGGAAAAACCATCGACGCACCCAAGTCCCCAACAGTCGAGCCAAGCCAAGCCCCAACTCCAACTCCGATCATCCCGATGGCGTCAGAAGAGGTCCCCGCGCCGGCGGCGGAGCGAATTCGGGTGGTCGGCAAGTGGGCCGGCGCCCTGGAGGTGGACCTGGGCACCTGGACGGTGCCGATGCTGCGGGCGGAGGTGGCGCGGCGGGTTGGGGACGGCGTGGGGCCTGAGTGCGTCGGCCTCATCTTCGGCGGCCGCGTGCTCAAGGATGAACCCCCCGCCTCGCTGCGGGAGGCCGGACTTAAGGCCAACGCCAAGGTGCTCTCCTCCCTTACATCCCCCGATCGCGCCAAAGAAATCGCAGCCGAGGCCGCCAAGGCGAAGGCTGAGGAGGAGCACGCTGCAAGGCTTGTCAGGCTGTGGTAAGGATCAGAACTCTTAGGGTTCTTTGTTTTCTTTTTGGGATTGTTATTAGGTACTTAGGTTTCCGTTCCCTTTGTCTGGTGCTGAAAGTATTGCACTTTGGCATTGTGAAATTAAGAACTTGATTGATGCGTTTACTGCTAATAATTATGTAGCTGTAACTGCAAAACCGAACAGATTCCAAGTTGTTCCTAGTTGGTATTCAATGCAGTAGTAAGAAATTGTTAGTTCAGTCTGTACAAAAATTGGGAAGAACCATATAATCTGGAAAAGAAGTAATGGAGATCATGATGCATAATTCATAATATGGAAAATTAAAAGTTGAGAAGAACCATATAATCTGGAAAAGATCTAATGGAGATCATAGTGCATACTTGATACTTCATAATATGGAATTCAGTACTTTAATGAGTTTAATCAACTACTAGATGAGGCAGGATAGGGCTCGTACTGAACCTGAAAGAAGGCTGATAGTTTGTTTGATTAAATTGTATACTTGGATCGACATGTAACCAGGACTAGTCTTGAAGTTGCATTGAACTCACTAGGAACTCACAAAATTGTTTCACTGGATGACCACTGAATACGATGATTTTGTAGGGAAGCTGCAAAAGCATTGTCTCAAAGGCACACAGATGGCTCCTACCTTGCGGAAGAAGACTACAACTTAGATCTTGAGGATCAAAGTGGCCAGAAAGTGATGTTTGGATCTGTAGATGATAAAAAGTAATCGACTGAATCTTCTATTTATGATGACTCATATGATGTTTACTATGTTTACTATTTAACACCATCATCATCAATCTTACCTTAGGGCTTTGACGATGGCTCTAATGCTTCACCAAAAAGCTAAAACTCAGATGAAGAGGGGAATGTACAAGGAAGCACTAGATGTGTTAACAATGGCTGAGGTACACTGCTGTTTAGTGTCCTACCATGCTTCCTATCTAGCTTAGTGTAATCTTACCACTAAAAGAAATGTGCATAGCTTTCGAACTGATATGGATTGACATTTTCTTTGTTGCCGTAACAGGAAGCTTTCTCCCTTTGTGACCCAAAGCTTATTGAGGTAACTTGAATATTCAAGAATATTCCCACTTGTATCAATAACATGCTGAAAGTTTTACTTATATGTACATGTTCTGCAGAAAGTTGATAATGTGCCAATGCTTCAACTAGATATAGTATGGTGTTATTTTGTGCTTCGTGATGTATCATGCTTAGAGGTCGCAGGGACTCGCCTAGAAAAAGCACGGTTAGGTTTTGAACGTTCTCATGGGAAAGATTCCACTCGCTTCAGAATACTCCAGGCTTGCCGGCAAGCTGATCTTGCTATGTGAGACCCTTACTTTTATTTTGCCTCTTACTGTATTATATATTTTTTTATTACTGAATGTGTTCATTTTCAATCAAAAGTCTGAATTGCTACTTAGACACAAATGTTGTGTATGGGAACATTTGTGGAAAAAAGTTTCTGTGTGTGTGTGAATGGAAGGTCCCAGCATTTTCTTTAAAAGGGTAAAAAGACCAGTAGAGGGAAGGAGCTATAGAAATATAGATATATGCTTTTTAAGAAACTAACTGGGAGTTTATTCAGCTTGTTGTTGTCTTGGTTCTTTATGGGTACTTTCCTTTTGTAGCATTCTACAGTTCACTTGTGTTGACGCCTAGCATACATTTTTTCCTTTGTTGCATAATAGTTATGTAAGGCTGGAGCTTTTGGAAGGAGTGGTGGCATACCATAATGGTCATGTTGAAAAGGCGCGTGGATCTCTCACTTCTGCCCATGCTAAATACCTGCAGGTACATTCTGTAGAAAGATGTTTTTATTTTCTTCTTATAGCATATTATTTCTGTAGAAAGATGTTTTATTTTCTTCCTATAACATATTATTCCTCTGAACCCCCAGTGCTTTAGCATCTTTTCATGTTCAACAAATCAGTCTCACCCTTAAATTTTGTTAAACGGATGTGAACTTTAGCTTCAAGTACCAGAGGAAGCTATATCGATGTTAATGGATATGGGCTATGAAGCACGATCTGCAAAAAGAGCATTGAAGATGACTGGCTATGATATTCAATCATCAGTTGAACTCTTATGTGAGGAGCGTGAAAAGAAAATTCGTAGAAGAGAGGAGGACCGAGTGAGACAAAGAGAGATTCTGTGAGCTCCTCAGCATGAAGTCTACCCTCCCCTCTTTATCTTTTTTTTAGCTGAGTAGTGAACTTTCTTGGTGTTATCCTAGGGAACAAATGGCATATGGTAAAACTCCCATGAACAAGGCAGTTGACATGCAGAAGCTGAAAGGCTTGACTGCTATTGGGTAAGAATGTTGGTCTTTTCATATTAATATCAAGAGTTGTTTTTAATTGTATTTCCATGTGTTCTAGTAAACTGCCAGCTGGAATGGGCCTAAACCTGGAAAAACAGGATGTATAATGGCCAAACATGAGTCCTGATTCAGCTAGTAAATCTGACATAACAAAATAGAAGTGTTTGAAAAGGCCACCAGAATGCTTGAGACACCCACCCAAAACAATGTCAGCTCCTCAATCATAGTGTATGGGCTTAATTTTATTCAACATTTGGTTGATTGCAAACATTGAGTCAAATTGAAGTAGGAGTTGTTACAGAGGAATGTTATTGACCAAATGTTTGTGATGAAAGGTAGTAATATTTTATTTTATTGGCACATAGCTACTGTTGGCTAAGGATCTTAGAATAGCTATTATTGTTTCTTTTGCCAAAAGGGTTTCTTTTGCAACTCTAGTCGAACCTAGTCGCTATAGGACCGACTAGGCGACTAATCGTGATTAGTCGTCGACCAGGCCGATTAGTCGAGCCTAGTCGACCCTGGTCGTCCATATAATCGTCCTATGCATCAGGACATATACATACTATATATATACCTATATGTACTATATAGTGTACACAATATAGCAAGCATCAAGACTACATTAGTGTTTAGCAAGTGACTTGTGGGAGTTGTTTTCTTGCCTTTTCTTCACTGTCCAACTGTCCCAAACTCCATTCCTTTTGGTGTCAACAGCTTGGGCAGCAAGCTCTGGAGGTAGCTTTGCAATAGCCCTCTCAACTAGTGTTGCAACATCTGGACTAGCTGAGGAAGCCGTGGCAGCTGCACCTGACCCAGATGATGAATGTAGAACACCTCCGTCAAGGTCAGGCATCGGCATTATCACTTCCACGTTTGCACGTCGTCGCTCCACAGCTGTACAAGCACAAGGCTGATAGTTAGCAGCATTACTAGCAGAGCCAGAGAGGATGCAGCCATGTAGGTCAGGAGAGCAGATGGGGAGGGAAAATGGACATACAGTCGTCAGAGCAGCTCATCACCAACGAGCAGAGGGCCGGCACCTTCAGGCCTTCAAATCAGAGGAATGCAGCTCTAACTCTGAGCCCCTGACCCCTGAGAGAACATGAAGCATCCAAATCAGAGGAGTAGAGATGAGAGGGCAGAGGAGCAGGGGATGAGGGAAGGACCTGAACGGCAGGGAGGCAGCTGCGGCGGGAATAGATCAGCAGAGGGCCGGCCACCTGCTGGAGCAGAGGGCGGCGGGAGGAGATGGCAGGCGGCGGGAGCAGACACCTGAGCAGAGGGCTGAGCGACCAGGCACCTGCAGGAACAGAGGGCGGGCGGGCGCAGAGCCGCAGATGGCCAGCCACCGCGGAGCAGAGGGCGAGCGGACTGGCGCAGATGGCCGCCGGCGGGAGCAGGATGCAGAGGGCTGGGCGGCTGGCCACCGCGGGAGCAGAGGGCGGGCGGGACCGCCGGAGCAGAGGGCCGCCGGCAGGAGCAGGCTGCAGGGGCGCCGGCCACCGGCGGAGCAGAGGGCGGGCGCGACTCGCGAGTCGCGAGCACAGGGCCGGCGGCGGCTGTTAATTTCCCGTGAAATTTTTGTCGCTACCAGCCAAAACCCCTTATCCCTCCCACGCTCGCGCGCGCCCGTGACCCGCGCGCCCGTGACCCCGCGCGCGCGCGCTCACGCAGCTGCGTTTTCGCGCTCTGGCGCGCTCGCCCAGTGGCCCGCGCGCGGCAGCAAAAAAAAACAGCCAAAACTAGTCGTCCCACCCCTAATCGGACGACTAATCGCGATTAGGCGACGATTAGTCGGACGACCAGGCCCCTAATCGAGCTAATCGGGTCGAGGTCCCTAATCGAGCACCCAGGACCGATTAGGACGATTAATCGCGATTAATCGGACGACTTGAAATCATTGGTTTCATGTTTCATCTGATCTAGTGAAAGACATTGTAGACCAACCTTAGAAGACTAGAAGTGTTTAAATAGTTTTAGGACACCTATCTGGCTGCCACAGACCTTCTAGCAATTGAGTACTTATATGTCAGATACAAAGGCAAAATATATTTGTGTTGTTTGTGCATGGTGATGCTAATTTTAAATAGCCGCTGAGTATTACTGCCTGTATTTCCTGCTTATTACTGACTGGTTGTTTCAATCTTCAAGATTTGAGAAGTATCTTGCTGCAGAAGCACTGCGCATAAATGAAAATGATGCTGACAAAGCGTTAGACCTTTTGACAAATCCTGAACAAAACTGCATCCTACAAGTATGCCTTTCTCTGCACCCCCTTTGTTTTCTTTTACTCAACAAGCTACTCCACAGTTGCTAACACGGTATGCTTAATTGCAGAGTAAAATTCAGGCAAAGAGAAGCCGGGCATCTCGTGGTATGTATGGGTCAACACAGATCTCCAAAATTGTTTGGCCTCAAATCAATTGGAGTAATGAAATTTCACTCCCTTTTCTGTTCTCTTCTTTCTTGCCAGGGTTTGGTGCAGGATCATCGAGCTCCAGGGCAGCTGTTGCCAGGGCTGCTCCAGCAATCAACAGCTCTCAGACTTCTGTCAATGATGCACCACATCCTGCTGATGGAGATGCTCCACCACATCCTGCGGATGGAGGAGATGCTCCTCCATATACTGCAGATGGAGATGCCCCTCCGATGAACAATGAAGAAACTGTGAACCAAGATGAAATTATGATTGATGAAGTAGCTGCCGATGATGAAGACGAAGGCGCAAACTCTCATCCAGTTCCAGCCAGGGATGCGTCGATGGAAAATGAGCTTGCCAATGAACTGACGGGAGATGCCTTGGATGACTACGATATTGATGTCAGTAACGAAGGGCAGGCTATTGCAGAGTACTTGAGCTTACTGGAGGCTGCTCCTAGTAGTTCTTAGTATGTCACCAAAGATCTACAGTGCTCGATAGGTATCTCCAGCTTTAGAAGGAGAAACACAGGTGGTCTCAAATGGGGAGTTCGACTTAGTACGGTCGATTTGTACATAAATAATGCTTACCCTTATGGATTATATGATGCTTAGATATCTCTTAACATTGTGTCGAAGTCGGCATGTTCGTTTGACTGTGGCTTGTCGTAAACGATCGTAAATTTTCAGCCGGAACAGTATTTTTCTCTCACACAAACTAGCCAGCAGTACTTCTTCACGAACTAGCAACGATATGAACCAGCCAACCAGGCCGTGTAGCCAACCGAACAGGCTGTGTACAGTCTCTTGCATACAGAGTTACGTGGGCGCTCTGACATGTTTGCTAGATATATGAAAGTTCAGAAGCACAATGCTTGTAGCGATGTTCTGAATTGAATCATCAGGCGAGTATGCTTCTGACATGTTGCCAGTTTCTGGAGATTTGAATAAACGATGTTGACAATGCGGCTTAATTTAACACTTCAAACAATAATCGAATCCGAAAAAAAAATAGTTTGATACAAGATCACACAAAAGTACAAGTGACATTTGAGGAGACACTAGATGCATATACAGTCATGCAACAAGAACAGCAAATCAAATGAAAGAAAGAAGAATGCACTAGCTGAACAGCCCGGAGGCGAGCGGCTTCCACCCAAATCCGTCGACGAGCCTTCGAAGCTTTGCATTGGGGATGGCAAAAGGAGACGTTGCTGTGCACGCGTGATGGATGGAAATGGAATGGACTCGTTTAAGTGCATTTGTAGCCTGGCGGGACGGCGCAGCCGCAGTTGACGAGCACCTCCAGCGCGATGGGCACGTAGACGGAGATGTCCAGCACCTTGGCCTTGATGGCGGTGCACAGGCACGCCGCCGCGGAGAGCCCGGCGATGCCCTTCACGAGCGGGCAGCACTTGACGTTGGCGTCACCGATGTGCACCTCGTTGCCGAGAACGTCCACGCACGCGCCGAGCTTCAGCGCGTCGATGGGGCACTTGTCCGAGGACGGCGTCGGCGTCGGCGTCGGCGTCGGGGGAGACGGAGGCGGCGGGCACGCCTTCCGGTGGCCCTTCTTCGGCGGGCTTCCTCCGATGATCGGAATGGGAGGGAGGGTGACCGGTGGCAGTTCGGTAACAGGCGGCAGGGGCAACGACGGTATACTGACAGGCGGCAGGGGGACTGACGGTATGCTGATAGGGGGCAGGGGGCCGCCGGTTGAGGGTGGTGAGCCGGACTCGCACGAGTGGCACTCCGGTTCCGCCTTCTCCCACGCGAGAGCGAGCGGGGACGAGGAGAGCGCGAGCATGGCGAGCACCAGCAGCGCGGAGAGCTTGGTGGACTCCATTGCTGCTGCTGCTAGATGCTCGTACGTACTGTGTGTGGCGGGAGGCGTCGTCGGAGCTCGCCGTTTTTATAGGCGGGTGCTGGCGGCATGGGGCCGGGGCATTATTGTGCGGGCCGGGGCATTGGTGCAGTGGCAATGGCGGCATGCAGCGCAGGCACAGCAACAGCTCACGTGGAGAGCCAGTGGGATTGGCAGGTGCTGGACTGGACGCCTTGGCTCGTTGCCATGGCGCCAAAGCAAGCTCAGCGGCGTGTGACACTCGCTTGGTCGCGCCCGAGGGCATGATTGAAACGTACTGCTGACCGCGTCGTCCCCTTCCACGTTGCGCTGCTCTGTGCCTCTGTTCCTAGCGCTGGCGGTGCGTGATTCTGCGTATATCGGTGCTCGTCGTTTGCCCACGGCGGCTACATGTTTCATTGATCATTGTTTCCCCAAGGGCAAGTTGTGAAGTTGGCAACCCTAACCCACAGATAGATTCTTGAAAGCTTGGTTCAGAACACATAAGAGAGGAGAGGACGGTGAAACTTCGTAGCCTCATCATTTCTTTGTTTAACTATCATCGGAATTAATCATCTCTTCGGCCAATGTCCAATGGAGAAAGTAAATTTGTCCAATGGGATTGAATTTGAGGGGCCCTTTGGAACGCATGAAAGATCAAACACATGAATAGGAGAAACATAGGATTTTCATAGGAATGCATACGCAAAACAGAGGATTGAGAAACACAGAAAAACTAAGGAGTAAACCGTTTGGATGGAGCACAGGAAAGGAATTGGAAAGATTGATAAATTATTGTAGTCATACAATATTGATCTTCAAATGCTCCACTTGCATGCCACTTTTTAGAGCTTTGCATCAGCGTCAACTAGCACATTTGCCTCGATCCTATGCGAAGGGGTGAGAAAAATGAGGTTCAGGTAGATGTTTCTTTTCCTACGATCTTCCTTTGAAATGAGTAGGATAGGAAAGTTTTCTTTAGTTTTCCTATGGTCCAATCCTCCATCCAAAGGCATAAACAGTTCTTGATCCTATAGGAAATGAAATCCTCCATCTTTCCTATGAAAAATCCTCCAATCCAAAGGAGGCCTGAATGGCAATGCAGGGAAGTTTGTTCGATCTATTGGACACTTCTTTTTTGTTTTCAGAGAGTTATAAACAAAAGGGCTTGATAAGATTACAACTTACAAGTTCTTAATATTCCCTCCTCTTGTTAATTCACGTTTTTCATAAGGATTTAGCCAATAAATTCAAACTTTGACCGCCAAAAACTTTCAATGTTCAATTTTAAATCATTATATCATACATACTATGTGTAAATTATATGTCTTCAAAATTACTTTCACAATCTCAGTATAGAATGTTATAAGGGAACAGTAGTATAGCAAAATTTGTATAAATGTACTCGCAAAAAGATAAATTCTACAAATGCATTTCTTTTTGCTATTTTTCTAAAAAAATACCGATCAAAATTGCACAAAAAAAAATCCTACAGGAGATAATAAAAGGCAAAGCATGCCAAATTACGTTTGACCGGATTGGAGCCCGTATGTTCCGGATGCATGCATGCATACCTGTAGTCCTCGAAACCAGTCTAGCTGAACTCGGTTGCCAAGCTCATGCATGCAGCCTAGCTGCTAGTCCTCGTTTCCTAGTGGTTGCATCGGATGTCTAACAGAACCAGATCTGGCCAGAACAATCACGAAAACTTTCCATGCATAGATGGTAGATCTCGGTCGGGTAACTGTTCCCTGATGCCTGCATTATATCATATCATACGTTGATCATAACATGCTAAAACTAGCAGGGAAGTAGCCCCCTCCTGAGTCCTGAGTCCTGATCCTGACAAGCTCCACGAGCAACCCCTCTGCTGCATGTCATGTGACGGCGGCGTGCGTTACTGATCAAATAGACAGAATCCGCGCCAGTCGAGCGATGTGACATTTTTCCTGCTTTCTGACGACCAGATCCCCAAAATGATTCAAAGCATATACTACTGTACATTTTACAGCAAGCTGGCCACAGACACTTCGGGGGTCTTTTGATCCGGACTAAAGATCTATGAGACCGTCACATCGCATATTATATCTATTGTGGATGTTGATATTAATAATAAAACTAATTATAAAAGCTGTGACTAATTCGTGGGACGAATATATTAAGCCTAATTAATTCATCATTAGCACATATACTGTAGCACTATATTATCAAATCATGTACTAATTAGGCTTAATAGATTCGTCTAACAAATTAGTCTCAATCTATATAATTAGTTTTATAATTAATTTATATTTAATACTTCAAATAGTGTCAAACATGTTTACTGTCGATGTGATAGGGACTTAATTTAAGAGATGGAACCAAACACCCCTCCATCTTCTGCGTGCAGAACAAACAAATTTACAGTCATCCGTGCTACTCATTCGGCAACACTTGCACAAGGCTAAGGGCAAAACGATGCAAATGTTATAGTACTTGGCACAGTAAAATCAAATAACGTTTGGGGTTTCAGTTTCACAATGACAGCAGCAAGTGCATGCAAGCAGGGCCATGGCCATCAGACACACTTGAATCCGCGGGGCAGCTCCGTCTTGCAGGCGCTGGCCAGGACGCCGACGCCGACGTCCCACTCCGTGGGGATGCCGAGCACGGTCTCCTTGACGGTGGTGCAGAAGCAGGCGGCTGCCTCGGCCGCCGCGAGCCCCTGCACGACGTCGCGGCACTTGTTCCCGAGCTGCGCGCCGGCCTGCAGGCCCGCGGCGCCGAGCACGCCGACGCAGGCCCCGAACTTGACCGCGTCCCACGGGCAGCCCAGCTTCCAGTACGTGCAGCACCTTGCGCGACGCCGCCGTCGTCAGCAGCGTGGGCGGCGACGACGACGACGACGCGGCGGAGACTGAGAGGAGGAGGAGCGCGAGGGTGGCGGCCGCGGTGGCTTGTTGGCGGGTGGTGGCCATTGTTCCTAGCTTTAATTTGCTCGCTCGGCGTTCAAATGGTACGTGTACGTGCCGCGCGAACGTAGACGTAGGACGATGGCCTGACGAGCGCGACGCATTTCGTGCTCTTTTTATAACCTTGGGGGCCGGCCGGTCCTTCCCATGTATGGCGCGGAGCACGCACGTAGGTATACGTAGAAAAATGTTTGCCGCGGCGATCTGTTACCGGTAGTAGATCCGTAATTTGTGGCACTATGCAGTGAATCAAGTAGAATATGATGTGTGTTTTAGTTGAAGTACCACTACTACAAAAAGCATTTTTAGGGGCAGTTGGTAACCCTTTGTAGGGGCGGTTTGGCCAGCCGCCCCTACCGAACCGTCTCTACAAATCATGTATTTGTAGGGGCGGTTCCCAGACTGCCCCTATAAATAGATTTATAGGGGCGGTTGGTGATTGAGCCGCCCCTACAAATAGATTTGTAGGGCAAGGCTGGTGGTATTAACCCGTCCTACAAATCTATTTGTAGGCGACTCAAGAACCAACAGCCCTACAAATCTATTTGTAGGGGCGGTATAGTGCCGCCATTCTATAATACCTATTTGTAGGGCGGTTGAACCGCCCTACACAAGATCTTTTCCAAAAAAAAATTCAAATTTACAATTCAAATTCGACCAGGCTTTTGTTTCACAGTATTCCATCCAAAGATCCGCGTTGCCAAACGCCCGCGACCAACGTTCGAACCGCGTTCACATATTTGCGACGCCACGCGACCAACGTTCGAACACGACTACAAGCACAATAGTATTATATAAAGTACAATTACAAGTCCAATTCGTAATGATATATATATACAATCCATCATTAAATATACAAATTTCATACACATTGTTATCAACGTCCTAGAGCTAGCATTTTAGTCTCATGAAGGTGTTGGTACTGAGGATTTGTACCTAAGTCAGACTCTCGATCATGGTAGGCGCCTCGGCGTGTACAATCTGGTCCAATATGAAGTTGCAAAAGGTCGCCGACGAGCTCTAAGAGTTGGTCATCCTTGTATGGGTCTCTTTTCATTCCTTTCTCTTCTCTCAACTACAAGAAAACAAGTTTCAGTTTAGTATTTCATACCATTTATGAAGTTTTTATACTACGGGTGAAGAGGTTCAAACTTACCCTTAAGGGGTGTCTCCTGTGAGGCACGGTGTTACTCATCATAGAACATATATAGTATCCACAATGTACACTCCTGTGCCTCTGCTTGGGGCACCGTGTGTTTTGCATATGAAAATATTAGGTAATGCTTTTGATGTACCATGTAACGGAATCTCAAGAAGTAAGTTACACTTACCGCATATAGTGTTTTTATAGCCGCTTTTTCTTCCTCATTGGATCATGCCTTCCGTGATGATGAGAGACATAGAACCTAAATGCCTGTTCGAATTTTTTTAGCAAATACAACTTGTTAGTATGCATAAGTGAACGTTACAAGTATGTATACTGGACATATAAGCTAATGAGGATTGTCGATATGTATACGCCTTGAGAATCGATATGAAGTCTTTGTATGTCGCCGGGTCCTTATCTATTGAATCAAAGACCCATGCCATGCTCTTCCCGATCGACGGCTATACAAATCCATTAGGTTGCTTTGCATGGATTTAATCATAGAACTAGATAAGCTCTTTTACATCGAATAAAATATATCGAACATAGCTTTAAGTTATAGTTGAACTTACTCGAAGTTGTATGGTAGCCATATAGTAGAGTGTTGTTGGAGATTTTTGAAAGCCGAGCAATGTATGCCGCAACCTTAAGGGACTCTTCCTTAGCCAACCACTTTTCTGGATGCGCTCTTTCTCCCGAAGAGTCTTTGGTTTGCTAGCTCTTTGGCATCCAAAGTCCACCGTTTAGGGTAATTAAAATTTGTTTGAGCTATAGCTTGAGGGTCTACATACCCGGCTTTCACACTTGGCATTTGTTTGACAATGTGCACTTGCATTCTACAAATCACGGCGTGGGTTAGTTACAACAAAATTCAAAGATTACATTCATATCATATCGGGAGGATAAGGACTTACAGGCACCACGTGCGAATTAGATTCATCTCCATTTCTCCCAGGTGAAAGCATGTGTGCATGTCATTGAAGTCAAAGACAATTTTCCTTGCTGGGCTTCCAAATGTGCCGGTGGGAAAGCATGCTTGTATGATATCTATGCTCGTTGGGAGAACACGCAAGTACCAATCATGGAACCTTCTCATTCCAAGTGGTAGGCGCTGGATGTCCCGGTTTGGTAGGAAGGGCTTGCCTCTTTCATATTTTTTCGGGCAATCCTTTGACCATTCGATGGCTTCAACATTTGGATACTGCTTTGCAATTTGGTGAAGTTTGCTACTTGGCCTCCTCCTCGTAACCCCATGATGGGACTTTTTAACTTGGTTTTCGTGCTTGAACTGATCATGGGAATACCACTTGGACACCGACAAGACGCTCTTTGATCGAACATAAACCGGCCTTATGTGGATTGGAATCTTCTTTCGGAGTTCCCATTCGAGCACGTCCTCATCTTCTTGTGCATCACCTTCTTTAGGAGGCACTCGTTGTTCATGTATCGGTTGTGCTTGTTGAGAAGACTGTGGGCATCTCATGATGCACTTGCCCGGATCTGGCCGGAGAAGGTTGTGGCATCTCATCGTGCACATGCTCGATAGGAGGCGGGAAGAATGTGGCATCTCGAGAATGTGGGGGTCACGAGACGGTGAAAATATCTCCCGGCCTCAACAACTCGCTCCAAATTTAGGAGAGGGGAGGCGGCGAAGATGCGATCAATATAATGTCCCGTTTGTGCGAGGATGAATCGCCCCATAACGCCTCCGAGTAACACCAAACCCCTCTGGAGTTGCGTAGTCTATCCTCCACTGCATGAACTCGGGCTTCACTGTATGCACCTCGACCCTAGTGTAGTCCGGCGGTATGTTATTATTGTGGTGTAAGCCACTGGGAGGATGTGCAACACCTTGCCACCTCCATCACAAGATTGTTCTCACGGCCACGAGAAACACCAAGGTGCAACTAGTAGGTTCCGTATGAGAGATCGACCGAGGTTGTGGCTGCAGTGGAACCTTGGCTGCTAGGAACTTTCTTCGGAGGGCTGCCAACTAATGCCGCCTCTCGGTGGCGCGTCACTAATATACGTGGCTCCATAGACATTCCTTGCTCCTCCAGCGCCTTAAGAATTAGAGCCTTCACTTGGAGCTCAAGACTAGTCTCCTGGTCTCGGCCATGTTTCTTGTACATGTGCTGTCCTCTTCAATCCTTGCTTCCAAGTCATCCTTTTCCCTAGCCTCCCAGTGCGGCCTATGTGCTCCTTGTTTCCCAAGCCAAGGCTAAGCTCGTCCCTCTCTCTGGAAGGATTGAATGAGCCCTTCTTTGTTGTCTTGACATATTTCAAAGATATCCTTGATACCGCCTCTTGGGTCTCTCGGCTTATCAAACTTAAGATTACTTGTCGGATGGTTCAGTACTCCTCGCATATATCCGGTTCCTTGAGCGTACCTTCAACTTCGTCACATCGATATTCCCAAAGTATTCTTGGCCTCTTCATCCATCTTTCTAAACTGCTCTTCCTTGGCATAGTAGCCACTGGGGCCTAGATGATGGTGGTGTTTGTTCCTCTTTGCTAGCTCGGTGTTACGAGCACTGAGCTCCAATGCCTCCGCTAAAGTCTTCTGAGCCACGAGCTCCTCCCATTGACTAGGAGTTATTTTGTCAAACTCGTTGAAGGGAGTTAACCCCTTTTGGATATACTTCGTGCTAAGCTCCGACCTCCAACGTCGCAATGACTCTCCCATCATCCTGATAGCATTTTTTTACCAATTCGTGCTTACCCTCCGGAAATCTAAAATTGACCTTCAGCTGCCTATCCCATAGTGCATTCTTTATGTTCTCTGGTACCTCTTTCCAGTTAGGGGTTGCTGGGTTCAATTTATCTCTTACTAGGGCCCCGATCGCATTACGGAATCGTCCTCTTAATTCCTTCGGCTCAAGGATCTCTCCTGCTGGCCCAACCTCCGTTATCACATAGCAAGCCTTATCTGGATATAGATTTCCTTTTCTATCCCCTCGTTTCCTCTTAGGCTTGGTAGTCGTGGTTGTGTCTTGAGTTTGTGGAGCAGAGGCATCGTGATCCGTCTCTATGGTTGTTGCCTCTCCTTTCCTCTACTCCGTCTTGTCCAGCGAGATGTCGTGGACATCGACATCGTCTTTTCTGAGTTTCAGGAGGGACCTGTATATAGGACAGGTCAAAGCTTTAGCAGAGGTCGAAAAGAAGTAGCACATGCGGGTGATGGCCATTTTCAAGAACTCTGGCTTTATAGCCCTGATTGCAATAGGTAGAAACACTGTCAGCATCACATGGCAATCGTGAGCCTTGCAGTGTGTTATTGACAAGTCCTTCATCGACACTAGCTTCTTCACATTTGCTGAAAACCCAGTCGGGACTTTGATCCCCCTCAGGAAAGTGCATATAGCTCTCTTCTCGTCTGGTGTTAGGTTGAAGCACGCCGCGGGCAGAGTGTATTTTCCATTAGCCTCAGGTACCGGGTGAAGCTGTGGCATCATGTTTAGGTGCACCATGTCTTTCCGTGCTTTCAGACCATCCTTTGACTTGCCTGTGTCCATCAAGGTAGCAATGAGACTCTCAAAGACATTCTTCTGTACGTGCATAGCATCAATGGCATGGGGGACCTCCAAGTCTAGCCAATAAGGCAGATACTGAAAGAAGATCGATTGTTTCTTGAAAGGTACGCCTTCGATAGGAGGTGTGCTTCTATCTCTGTTCGTCCCATCTGGATTCTTCTTTCCATAGACGACGCGTATATTTTTCACCATTCTGTACACATGTTCTCCGTTATGACGTCTCTCCGGAGGGGGTTCAATCTCCAGGGCGTTGTCATAAAATCTAAAGAACAATTTGTCATGCGGTACTTGTGACTTGTCTTTAAGAAGCGTCGGTTCCTTAGGTAAACTATCTTCTTGGATGCATCCAGTACACCCATGTAGTACCATCCAAGCAAACCAAGCATCCTGCTTCCCTTTGATCTGTCCCGCACAAAGCAAACAACGCGGGGTAATCATTGGTAGTAACAAATATTATTGCTCTACATATGAAGTCCTCCTTCGGAACGCATCGTACATCTGCTCCCCATGCCTCCATAGTCTCTCCATTTCTTGCATCAAGGGATCAAGGAACACGTCTATATCAATGCACAGTTGTTTAGGGCCGAGAAATAAGAATAGTGAGGAGAAGATACTTTCTCTCTCGACACAACCATGTTGGGATGTTGTACATGGTCAAGATCACCGCCATGTCTTGTGGTTGCTCATCCTCACATTGAAGGGATTCATTCCATCGGTGCTCGTGCCAAACCGTACATTCCTTGGGTCATCGCTTTGAATTCTTTGTGCTTCTCATCAAACCTTTGCCATCGACTACAATCACCAGTGTGCAATCTTATCATCATCCACCTTGCGCTCATCATCCCACCATGTCATGAGTGCGGCTTCTTTAGGGTTTAGGAACATACGTCTCAAGCGGTCGGTCACCGGCGGTACCACATTACTAGGGCAGAATTCTTCTCTCTTTGCATCGTTGCCTAATGGAGTGTCCTCTGAAATTTGAGATTCTTGTACCACCTTTTTGTACCCTTCTTATTCCTCTTTTTCCCGGTGGATGGTTCGTCCCCACCGTAAAGGTCATTGTTCTTGTACCTGGGCCGGCCCCACACCGGGACATTTATCCAATGACTTGAATGTTTCACCATGAAAAAGTATACGATGGTTGGGGCATGCATGTATTTTTCAACCCCATTGTCAATGGACTTATGATCTTCTTCGCTTGGTATGTGTTGGCGGAACTGAGTTTGGTTGTGGCGGCACCCATGACAGAGATGCAATAGATCATTGAAACTACAAATCGACCGACCATACTTAGCCTTCGGATGAGCAGCTCAAGCACGCAAACGTAGCAATGTCTAATGTGTCCGGACAACCCTTTTCAACACCATACACGCCTCCTTCGATGCTTTTGTCACTCTTTCCAAATTTTCTAGACCTTTCGGACTATTTAGTAAAATCTCCGGTCCAAGGGTTCAATCATGTCATCTAAATCATCTTCAACTCCGACACGTGCTCCACCATCATTATTGGCACCACCTTCGTCATTACCATCCCAACCACCAAAGATCACCACCTTGTTCATTGCCAAACTCGAAATCCATTTGTGCATCAAGCTCGGTGAATATTGGGACAGGATTCTATGGTTTCATCGTCAGATTCCTCCTCATCCTCGTCGCTTAACAATAACCGTTTCACCATGATGAATCCACAATCAGATAGTCCTCAACAAATCCTCGTATAATCAAATGTGATCTGATGATAGTCACATCCATCCATGCCATACGGTTCTTGCAATCTTTACAGGGCAAATAATTGTATCCTTATTCTCTTTCAATGTTTGCGCTGTATGCTTCGCTATGCTTCAATAAATTTATCCACCTCTTCACTGAAACCCCGCCTTGAACCTTAACGAACCATACATCCAAGAGTTCCTGTACTCCATCTTTTACAACAACAACAAAATAAACATTAAAGGACTACTTATTCAGATATATATAAAAATTAATCAAAGTAATAATTATTTGAGAATAATTGTATATACCTCAGATATATATGAATATAAATCTAATATAATTACATGAAGCACACAAACACACCATGGTAGAGGAAAATTAATTAATGGCCCATTTATCCATAAATAATTAAAATACATATTTATTGATTACAATAAACAATTTCAAAGACAACAATTAGCAATAATTATACTTTACACAATATCTTTCGTACAAACCCTAGTTCAATTTTATCAAACATAAATTTACAAAAACAAAATTAATAAAAAAACCAAACCCTAGATCTAGATCACATGCACATGAAACATCCATAAAACTAACTAATGGTTCACTAAAATCAAGAAACATGGACCAAATAAGGGTATGATCTTGTTTCCCTCCCTAATTTACCCTAGTACATTTAAAAGTTGGGTCTAATTTGCTCATAAATAGCTCAAGCACCATAGAAGAGAGAGAAAAACAAAACTCTAATTATTCACTAATCAACCATTAAAACTTCAAAAAAAAGTGTGGAATAGCATTTTCTTACCTTCTATAACCTCTCCACCAAAGGATTTGAGACCAAAACCTTCCCCTTAGTAGAGCAATTTTGGGAGGTGCCCAAGCCCTCCCCAACTTTCTTTCATAGGTTGGAGTGAATGACCCGGGAGGAAGAAGGTGCTTTGCTTCAGTTTTATATGGGGGTCATTTGTAGGGCGGTGGGTGATTGAGCCGCCCCTACAAATAGAAGCTATAATCGGGCCATTTTTAGGGCGGCTCAATCACCACCGCCTCTACAAATACTATTTCTAGAGGCGGTGATGATTGAGCCGCCCTAAAAAAATCATACTCCATTTGTAGGCGGCTCAGTATCACCACCGCCGCCCTATCTTCCATTTGTAGGGCGGTGGTGTGCAGGTACCCGAAAGACGCCACTGTAGGGGCGGCTCCATCACCAGCCGCCCCTACAAAAAAAAAATTGAACCGTTGCTACAAATCGTTTTCTACGTAGTGTACACGACATGATGGGTCTGATATACGGCCATGCATGCATGTGGCATGTCGTCCTCATGCGTAAGACGATGGGCAGTGCAGAGACGGTGACACCACGGCCGGAATGGACGATTGCGATTTTGCACAATCCCGGTGGTCCACGGCTGCGTCGCCGGCCGCGCGCGCCGGACGAGAGCGGAGAGCCCGCGCCTGGTGGCGAGAGCTAGCTCATGTGAGGAGGGAGTTGCTTCATTGATGATGCGAAGCAAGGGCAGGGTGGTGACGATGGCGACACAGCCACACACAGGTGCCAGCCTGAGCCTAGCTATCTCGCCGTTGCACGGTTGCAGGTTACTCAAGTCGCTTCAGCGTCCCATCTGCTATGTTTTTATTGTTCAATCAGCGTATTGACTATGCCATTAGTTACTGCTGCTTAACTGTACTGGTTCTTTTCCCCTAGGGGCGTGGACCTTTCATTGTGTTGTGTAGCGTCCCTTCATCACGTTGAGTCCAAACTAAAACGTCCCTGATATATCTTCTCAAAGACGTTTTGTTATAAAGACCTCGTCTCTAATATGTGCATATCAGTTATCAGAGCCGCGAAATAACATGTTATCCATCTCTAATGTGAGCTAACACGTCACTGATATTGTCCACATAACAATTCACAAATGTAAATATAAACATTTGTTTTTCCTCTGTCACTAATTTTCTGTTCTGTCATGGTGTCGCTCGTGGTGCACCATAGTGAATACAACAATTCATCGCTGCCCAACTCTCGGTTGGGTTTAGGAAACCTTTGCACCGTGGGTGGAGGAGGGATGCGGATTAAAAGGGCGGCGAGGGCATCGAGGCATTGACATATACGGAGCATATATATACCTAATGGGCTCCCCCAACATCACGCTCACGCGCCACCAAATCTAAGCAATCCAAGGCACAATGAAATTAGACAGTAGGACGTAATGAAGCCACGACAATCAGCATGCATCTTTGCATGTTCCCCTGAAGATGGTACAATGATCTTTGTCCATGTTTACAGGAAGGATATCAGTGCCTTCACAACCTTCTCCGGCCTGCAGATGATGTGAGATGCGTAAGGATGTACAGAGTCTAAAGGTTAGTGGATGTACACAGAAACATATAGTAGTTTATAATTCGTGAAACTGTATGTAAATGTGAACTGGCTAAACCCATTAAGCTTCTGAAAACAATTACCAGTCCTCTTGTGGCATATGACCAGCTCCTTCTATCGCCTCTAGTTTTACAACGCTGGGATTAGCTTTCTTGAATTCCTCAGCTATCGACAATGGTAAGTACTTGTCAGATATTCCCCATGCAAGCAGTATTGGTTTTTCCCAACTGCAACAAGATTATCATTTTTCTGTATCAGAACAGGAATACATTGTCACGGGTCCACGTCACTAGTATACATCGATTGCTTTATTTAGAATGAACTTTCTAATGCTCCTGAGCGCTACTCCTTTTGCACATAATAAATCATAGTCAGCCTATCTTAACTACACTAGATGCTCTTCTGCATATAGAATATGGATGCTTACCCGTTGGATGAAAATCCGGCCGAAATTCTACTTAGTACATCTTGGAAATCGATCTTCCTGGCAGCTTCAAGCAAAGCTAAAAGAAAAGGACATACAAGTACCAAGTCAAATTGCAAGACAATTGTAGAAATTTACAGCATTGCGAAAACTAGAAATACTGCAAATAGATTACTGTATTTATTCAGAAAACATTATTTTCGCATATAACATATATAGCAACCTAGTCTAGATTTGCAAGATGGCATTCATTATTCATGGCAATGCATGGAGTCAAGTGAAAAACTAATTAATTCAATATTTGAGGAGAAGTTCCTTTGATGATTGGGACAGTATACCGCAAAATATGTAGTGAAAACCAGTTACTAGGTGAAAACATGAAAACCAATTCAAAAAATGTATTTCGGTCATTTAAATTTTTTTGAAACTTGGCACATTCATAGTGCATACAAATATGTACTCACCAGAAAAAGTTGAGATGAAAATTCAAACTAGAAAAAATCATACAAAAATGACAATTTTATGAGGTTCATGTGGACTAAAAGACAAAAACCCATGAATTTTGCCTTTTAGTGTACATGAACTTAAAATTTATCATTTTCGTATGATTTTTTTAAATGTGAGTTTGGATTCCAACTTTTGCTGCGAGTACGTATATATTATCATCAATGTGCCAAGTTTCAAAAAAATTTGAACGACCGAAATACGTTTTTTGAATTAGTTTCCATGTTTCCACCTAGTAGGTGGTTTCCACCACAGTATATCAAATGGAATTGCAGAGGACTATATATGAAGCGCTGGAAATAAATAACCTGGGAGTATGGACTAACCAAATCCAGGAGCACCACTGGATAGATACGGTAACCTATATACATCAGCCTTTTCCAATTTCAGCATATATCTGCCAAACCAATGTAAGACAATGGAACATTTTAAGCCACTGTGAAAAATGAATGGTATCAAATGCAACATCTGACAGGACTGGCATAGTATTGCATCATATGAATAATGGACAAACTTGATTCTTCTTTCATGGAAGATGCACTACAGCAAGAAGCAAAGAGGCATAATGAACAGTGTTTCTGCGACAGAGATCACAGAGATACATACGCGCTACCTGCTTCAATGAAACGCTCAGCCAAAACAGCATTTTGACAAGTAAATTCACCAAACAGTGGCCACCTGCATTGAAAGATACCATAAATGAAAGACAAACATCAACTGAACATATATGTGAGAAATGATGACTAGAATCAGGGTCACCATGCTCCATCCATCTGTACTCAAATCAAAACTATACATGCAAAGACTTAACACATTAAACCGTGACCTAAATAAATAAGATAATCAACCTTGACCCCAAGAAAATTTTATAGAGTAGCATACTGTAACCATAAACATCGAAAATTGACAACAAAATGGAAGAGTGCAAATGCATATTTTAGTCAAACTTACATGCAAAAGTTCATATGTTATATGCCTATTAACATCACCAACCCACAAGTTTTGAACTCATGTCAACTTGTGGTGCGAAACGAAAGGTTTAGTGGAGCTGGTGTGAAATGAAAGGTTTAGTGTTAGCTCATGTAGTCATGTGGTGTGCTCATTTGCTAGGATGTATTTTCTTCTTCTTTTGTTGGCACTAGTCCTAGTGCTGATGTGGTGTGCTCATTGTTAGCCTGTATTCATATAGGGTGTGATTGGTTTGCTTGCACTAGGTCTTATGCAGGACAACCCAAACTAGTACATAGTGTGTTAGGGTTGATTGTCCTGCTGCACATGCATGCTGCGTTTAGTAAGATTGTCTTTGGTTACTTATATTTTATTGTACGTGGACATTTTTCATGTTCTAGTAGAGGTTGGGTGGGTGAGGAGATTCCATTTTTATGGGCCCTATAAGTTTGTGCAAGACTGAATCTGGTGTACTAGCTAATCAGTGCCCACTAAGAGTAGGAGCCAAGATGAGAAGAAATCACTAACTTTAGCTGCTGAAACAATCCAGGGACTGGAGAAGAAACTGTAAGTGGACTGTTAAGGATTGCTAACTTAAGGACTTTGCTTGAGTTATTCAGTGTCCATGTCAGCCCATAAGAACCAACAAGAAAGCCCTGCAATGAAAAGAAAGAAAGAAAATGATATATGTGAAGTGAAGATTTTTATAGACCTTGATTTTCATGAAAGTTACACATTTGTACCTGGACAACTAAGAAGAAGGGCTCGGTGATATTTAGAGTACCAAGAAGATCATCAAATGCCTTGTGGAATTCGTCCTCTACAAATGATACAATATACATGTGTCATTACCAAATTCCTTTAGTTTAATACACATTTTCCTGACCTTTAAAGTCGAATCCATATCCAGGTTGTGGCATTTCACTGAACCCAAATCCGATCCAGTCAGGTGCATAGCAGTGGTAGCCAGCATCTGCCATCTTTTAATTTCAAAAGATACTTAGGGGATGGGATAATTGATTGAAACAAAAGATGCAATGTGATTAGTAATAGTGTTGTAATGAACATGAGAGTTCTTAGGTTTTTATAGAAGTCGATAACTACAGTGCTCAGAAACAAATACCATATATATTTTGTCTTTGTTGTTTTTTGTTTTAGTAGCGCATAAAAGTGCACACATCTTTTTTTTTTTGCGTAAACAAAACACAAAATACATGTTCATTTATAGCTTCAAACTACTCAGATTGAAAAGGAGATAATCTAAATAGACCAACCACATCAAATTTTTTGCATACGACAATGGAAAGTTACTTAAGCATATATATTTCCTAAGTAAAAGAGTTGCAGAAAAAACTGTCAGAATCAGCACCCTATTCATAGCTGAGTAATGTACAGTACCAACGACTAATCATTGCATAGATTGTATTTATTCCAATGGTATAGGGGTTCAGTGAAGCAACCTGAGCCATAACCACGCGGTAGCTAAATGATTGACTAGGAGCTCCGTGAAGGAACACAATAGTCCCACGTCGTGCATCAGGTGACCCTACAATATATCAACAAGTACATGTGACCAACGATCGCATGAGCCTGAGTTTTGCTTATCCAGGGGTTACACATGAGGATTGTGGTTGCAGCCTTTTGGTTCATTTCATTCAGCAGTAGAACTAGTGGATGAAGTGAAATGCTCTGTTTTTCACTTCTGTTGCAGAAGCTTCAAAGAAGATGATGGGTTATATGACACTGGACAGTGGACAACAATCAGTATTTTGGACTCCATATATGACCTCAACAATAATCTATTGATCTTGCATGTAACATGCATTCGTGAGTGTAATACAGTACTACTACTTTGATGGCTGGGCACCATGTCAATGTGTATCCAATTGTTTTACATGTTGTTTGTAACGGTCTAACAAGGAACGGAAAGATGAACAGATAGTACAGTACCTGTTTCCCTGACGAACCATCGAAACTCTCCTGCTCTGACATACGAACCGTACTCCCTGCCCTTGTCTTCGATCCTCTGGACGCAACAAGTCGAGTCACTTGTCAGTTGTCACTACTAGTCTACTACCCACATATGGTTCCCTTTCCCTGCTCTGTAATCAGAAGACGAAGCAGGCAACAAGGAGACGAAGCGAGGCATGAGACATTACGTAGAGCATCTGGCCGACATTGCCGTCCTCGGCGGGAACCGCGGGGAGCTGGATGGCGCTGCGGCTGGAGGGGTTGTCCGTCACGAACCCGAACGGATTGAACGCCGGGGCGTCGTCTTCTCCCTTCTCCCCCTCCGCCGTGCCGCTCCCGTCGTCCTTGCTGCCCGCCGCGACTGTCGCGTGCCCGCGCCTCGGCCCGCCTCCCCACCGCAGCCTGCTCCGACCCACAGCAGAGCCACCGCCGCCGCTCCTGGAAGAAGCGGCGGGGATGGAAACGAGGAGGAAGGGCCCGGTGGTGGAGGAGGGACTCGCGCAGGGGCAGGGGCAGCAGCGAGACATGGCGGGCGGCGGCAGCCGGTGTGTGTTCCCTGCGATGGTGGTGCAGTGCAGCGCACTGGTGCTCGGTTCCCCGCGAATGAATTGTGGCCCCGAAGGAAGCGAGGCGATCGGTTGGACAGGTTGGCGTCGAGCCACGTGGCCCGTGGATTGGCGTGGGGCCGCCAGTTCCTCTTAGTTCGTTGGTCGTGTGGATGCGGATGTGGATGTGGCCTGTGGATGCGCGCCTGCGCCACTTTTATTTTTTGCTAAGGAAAAAAAAAAAAGAGATGAATATACTCTGCTTGCAGAAGAACCGAACAAGTGGTCTCGGTCTGGAGACAGAGACAGTGATAACTGCCAACATTCACCAACGAGCGGCGAAAGTAGCGGTGATGATGATTCAAATAACTATAGTGGAGTTTCATGCGTTCTCTTCCAACCGCCATATTTTTGCATCCCCACTCTATATTCGGCGATCCAATGTTCGATTTGATGATTTTGCAGAGCTATGACTAATGATGAACTCCGCTCATCAATTTTGCAATGACTTCGTCCTCCGCTTGACCCAATCCATTTTGTATCCCTTTCTTCGACTTGTCGTCAGGACAACTTGTGTCGACACAAACCAATGAAAACCAAAGAGTGGCATTCAAATTTGAGTTGAAGCATATTTCAATTTGGGCAATGGAAGTGTATACGATCAAATTGCCGATATTGAGAAATGGAAATGAGAAACGAAATAAAGTATATACGATTGGTTGTTCTTAGCATCTTTTTATCATGCACATGTGTCCTAGCTCATGAACCTCAAGATTCAAGAATGACACCATGACACAATATATATATATATATATATATATATTGAAACTTCCATGATACAATATAATTCTCGGGGAGAAATCCCAAAACTACAGCTAAGCTGTTTTGCCGATTGACATTGGTTCGTAAGCATCTGATGGCAATGGTCGCGACGACGGGCACTTGGGGGCGCATCTCCTGCAGTTTTCCCTGCAGGCCGCCCGAGAATCAAAGCAACGCTCAGGCTGATTAGTAGTGCAACAGTAGCACCAGACCAGTCCGCGTTATATCTTCTGCACGCAAAATATAGTAACAATCTTGCTACTGTTACTAACGCTCTCATTCAGGACGTTTGCCAAAGTATGATTGGTTGTAACAGTGTAGTTTCTCACTGTACTCTCAACCTGGTTGGGTGGGCGACCAACATCGCCGTTGCATTCTTCTAGCTAGCGCGCCCCCATTGATTCTTAGAGACTTGCTACTGTTACTAACGCTCTCATTTAGGACGTTTGCCAAATTTCTAATTGGTTGTCTCACACTAAACCAGTTTCTAAATAATCCACGTACTCTCAACCTGTTGGGTGGGCGACCAACATCGCCGAGATCTAGATAAGGTTGAGGACGAGTTCCTCGTTGGCTTGTATGGTATATATATAATATAGATCAGCATGATATATGCATCCATATGCAAAAGCTCATTTATATTATTCTATACATGTAAAATTAATTAGCACATCAGTTACACATCTAACTAGTGCATATTATTATCTATTGCCAATACTGTAGTATTCTTCTTTTAGAAAAACTAGTACATACAAACACGCAAGGGTTTCATTTTAGTCACTATTTAAAATATTTTAATCCAATATATAGTAGAAAAGTAATTCATTCATCCCAAATCATAAGATCTTTTGACTTTTATAGGTACATTACTTTTTACTATTTCATGTATCTACACATGGTGTATATGTAAGTATATTGATGAACTATTAATTCCGAAAAATATGAATTTCATACTAAAATTTGAAGAGCTCAACACGATTTATAACTTTCTAGTTAATTGGCAAGATTTTTGGGACTGTAAATAGTTTTGCAATTAAAATCTTGTCAATGCTTCTCGGGTCCGCCGCGCCGCGCCGCGCCGCCCCTGCTCACTCGCCCAGGGTCGCCAGGCCGCGGCGCAGAGCCTCTCGCTTGCTCGCCTGCTTGCGGTGTGGCCCCACCCGCTCGCACGATCAGGACCGAGCTGGACCAGATGGGCGGCGATTCCACGAACGAAGACTCACAACTACGCCACTAGACCTGCTCGCACGAGGTAGACCGAGCTGGAGCAGACATGCAGCGATTCCCCGGATCGGCGATGATTCCGTGGAGCAAGACTCGAATAGGACAAAAACGGCTGACGGCCACAATTGTTTTTTTATATAATTTGTTTTAGAATCAACGACATGATCAGCGGCATCTCTACGTCTGACTGGTACTAGAAGTAGCATTTTGTACAGTAGGGCCACGTTCGGCTGCTCATATAAGTGGGGCCGGCTTATTAGTTATAGTATAGTTTTTTTTTTCTCTCAACAAATCAACACAAACGGCTTATAGACCAGCCAAAAGAGGCATATATGAAGCATTGAACGAAGCCAGTACATTTCATGGACAACACACGTCTGTGTAGTGTTTTGTTGTTGAGGTGCGGTGTGGAACGGAAGCTGCCCGTCCGTCCGAGCTAGCCGATCGCGAGAGTGAGTGACACAGCTTAGCCCTGGAGATGGCCGTGCCGAGCCCAGAGACAGAACAGCAGCGCGGCAATGGTGGAGGTGAGGACGGACGCCGACAGGGCTAGCAAGGCTGACGCCCTGTACCCTGCTGCAGTCCCCGGGTGGCAGGATGTCGCACGCGCGCACGTCTCTCTCCAAGTACACCTGCACCGCGAGAGTGCACATGCCGACCGCGAACGTTAGGCACGACAGCACCTGAGCATGAGCATGCAGCAGGCCGATGCATGCATGCATGGTCAGTCACCGATAAGTCATACATATTACTACACTGGAAATAATCGAGCTAGAATATTGGACATGGGTGCTCACAAATTCGCCGCCGACGATCGCCGCGGAGGCGCCGCGCCCGGGGAGTGCAGCGTGGAAGAGGGTCACCGCGGCATCGTACACCAGCCTAGCTTGTTGCGCTTCAGATTAGCTGAAAGCCCAGCACGGCCTCGAGAAACCTGGGAAACAGATCGAACGAGGACAATATATACAGAGTCGATGAGTCAAATAAGTAAAAGTACGTATATATGAATGAATGTTTAAAAGGAACATGAGAATTGGTTACCTGATTGGGGTGTAGTCATCAGCATCCCTCGCTGTACTCACGTGGGCAAGAGACAAGCTGCAAAGCTCGAAGCGCAGTTGCAACCAAGACCCTGTGCCATGAAGAAAGCGCTGAGCTAAAATTTTATCTGCCATGTTTGCACAGATCATGCTGCAAACTCCAGTCTTAGCACCAACGTACGCACGGCGGTGTACTGCTGCAGATGCTATTGGTGAAATACGAGTGCGCAAGCATGCAGTCCGCTCACCTCATTCTCTGCTGACTGGGGCTCCGATCGCCTTGCTTGTCGAAGAACTGACCACGAAGAACAAACACAAGGAGAGCACCACGGGAAGTTGGCACGCGGAGGAACGGAGATCTATTTATATAGATAGAAGACGCCTGCTGCTGCAGGAGTGCGCAGGAAAGGTAGTGTGGGCGTGTCGTTCTTGCTTCGACACGGAGGTTGCCTGCGAGCATAAAGGTAACTACTGAAACCCTGCTCAGGCAGCCAAGCAACAAGCACCAAAAACTTTTGCCATGCCGTCGTCTGCGAGAAGTTTTCCGAGGCTAACCGCGCTGAGTAAGGCAGCGATGCTCGTCTAGAAAGCCATCCCATCTCACCGGTGCATTCATAATAATGGGAAAAGTAAAAGCACACAAGCACAAGCATAAGCATAAATGGGGTAAGTAAAATTCAAGTGGGGAAGGCAAACTCTCAGGATGCAAAGCTGTATCTCACGGTGGCTGCCAGAACGTACGTAATGTCTAGTCTATGATACGCTCAAGATCACTAAGATTTTCTCCAATCACAGTGTTCGGCTTCCTGCCAATCAAGACAAGTGTCACTCACCGCTAAGACCCACCACTTGCCTTTCGACTCTTTCAGTCACTAATTAAGGTGTCATCCGCTATGAAGCTTTCCCGTCAAGGAAGGGGTCTCCTCACCCCCGCACATTATGTCACAGCTAGCTACTTCACACAAACATCGGAGAATCGTCCATATCGCCTGAGAGGCACCAAGCCTCCAAGTATTCCTGCACACCATACCAAGATTACAATGGCATGCAGCCCAACACTCTTGCTTTCATAAGATACACTACTACTGTAGATATGATGGAGTCGTGAACTCGTGGACAGACATCAATAAACTAATTCCAGCCATCGTATCACCATAATTTATGTGTTTTTTCCGAGAACATGCCTTATCATGTATTCATGTGTTTCATTAAGAGGATAAAGGATTACACGACACGACTACGAGAGAACCCTTACAACTACCAAGATAGTGGCAAGCGACTTAGAACAAACCAAAGCAACAAGAAAAAGTGAGGGGAGAGGGATCCTGAACCCAAAGCCCTAATCGGCTGAACCTATGAGAAAAAAGAATACAATGGGCCTACAGAGAAGACAACCACGGTGGCGAAGCATTCACCAAGATAAGCCGAAACAAGCATGGAACAGCAACAAAGTATCCTCCATAGAAGAGTCCAAAGCAACCTCGATGGCAAAGCATCCGCTAAGGGAGAAGCCAACGCGACAATGGTGGCAAAGCATCCGCCAGAGAATAGACCAATAGCGGCCAAGCATCTGCCAAGAATGGTTTCGGCAAATTATCCGCCACGAAAGCCAAACGACCGCATCAAAGCTTAGGCCAGGAAGGATAACCCAAACAAGCATTGTAGGACAGGTCATTGCGAAGGAGGATGTGAAGCACACGCATGCACAATACAAAACTACCTTGAGGACCGACGACAATGCAACAAGGACGGCAGCGGCAACCATACAGGCCGGGTAACAGGAGCAGCCCAGATGGCCTCGGCAACCAGGCCAACAAGGACGACCGCATAGGAGTGTGCAGTCTCCAAGCCTTGTGCACACCGGGGTGAGGTGGTCTCCAAAGCAACGCCTCCTGGAAGGAAGTGACATACAAGAGAACACCATCGCTTGTCCGAGGAACCAGACTTGGGTTATCACCCAGATGCAACATGCAACAAAGGCCGATGGAGCACGCTCCAGGCTGGGCGGAACTGCTGGTTGGTTCGGTCGGTCAGATTAATTGGACTCGGCTACAAAATATGGTATTACGTAGCCAGCTACAGAAATATATAGAGAGAGAGAGAGAACTAATAGCCTGTAGCTTGGCTAAAAAATAAGACCCAACGCTCGTGTGTCCGGACCCAAACCAGCTGTCCGACCGAGTCGCGTCCCACCCTTTCGTCTCAACTAACCCACTCCATCCGCACAAAGCTCGGCCCTCGGCTCGCTGAAACGACCCAGCGGCTGAGTCCACGTGATTTGGAGCGAGCCATCGTCATGCGCCCCAAATCTCGCCCGTTTCACATTGACCATTTGGGAACTTCCAAATTCCCGCCGCCTGCTTCATTCGTTCCCAGTCCAGATTCGCCGCCGGAGATCCCCTTTGGCATCTCGGCTCCAAACTCATTGACGGATCCACCACCAAATTTTGGCCTGTTCCCATGTCTGGTCCATCGATCGAGGCCAGTTCGTTCTGATCCGTAGTCCGTCCTCAGGACTCATCGGTAGGTAAAATTTATTCTGATCTTATCTTTTTTTTGAGCAAATCGATTTAGTTCATCATTATGCGGCCGTATTGACGAGTATCAATTGTTTTAGCTGTGGACGGGAGACTACAGCGGAAGTGCCTTGCTTGCCGCAACGACGATTGCTGGACGCTGTGCATGCATGTCTTGATTGCCCCCTTCAACAACAAACTAACCTCCGTCGGCGACCACGATCCGCGTACGACGAGCACCTTCAGGTTAGTTTTGGATCCCCTTGTATTCCCCTGAAAACAAATTCTTTTGCAACATGGTTTTGCGTTCAGATTTTTTTTTTGTTGTCTCAGTGATCAACTACAGTAATCTTAGCGCTCGATTTCTATCCTGACCAATTGCGTTGTGTTGTGCATCAATCACGATCCTTTATACGTTTCGATTTTTTACGTTTTGAGTAGATCTTGATGAAAATTCCTCGCTGCCTGTGCGCGAGTCTCTGCACACCACACCTGGGCTGCATGCATCTATGACCTATCCCAATTTGCTAGCTGATCTTGCGATTTTTATTGCTATTCATCAATCTTGATTAAAAAATTGGTTTTGCCCTCAAGCATCCAACAGATTACTATCCTAACGACGTCAATTCATCAGCAATGCCTGCCGGTTGCTGGGCGTGATTTTCTATTGCCGTGACTCGGCCAACAAGATGCAGGTTGCTGACAAATCTTCAACTGGTCAATTCATAATTTTATTCCACGTAAATCTCATACATGTTCCTATTAAAGCATCATATTATTTACGATTGTTCTTATTTTTTACGATTTCAGGCAATGAGACTTCTCGACAGTAGCTGGTTACTTTACAGAACAGCAACAGACATGTCTATTGATCTCAGTCTGACCACTAGTCAGGCACTAGGATGCACGTGTTGGAGCAATGTTCAGTTACCTCTGAGATGACATATGTAGTTTCACAACGTGTGGGACGGCGTGTTGTATTTTTTGTACTGTACCTAGTACTGTCATTTTAGAATTCGAGCCAATATTTTACTATGTATTTGCTTGCTTTGTCGCTTTGTATTGTTTATTTAAATTAGTTGGATTAGTAGAATACAATTTTTTTGTAAATATTTCTTAGTGCAGATTCTCGTAAATATTTCTGAGTGCAGATTCTTGTAAATACTTATGTAGATTCTCGTAAATATTTCTGAGTGCAGATTCTTGTAAATACTTATGCAGATTCTCGTAAATATTCTCTCAAGAAAAAAGATTCTCATAAATATTTTTAATGAAAAATCTCGTAAATATTTCTCAATGCATATTCTCGTAAATATTTCTTGGTGTGAATTCTCGTAAATATGTTTTGGTGCGAATTCTCGTAAATTTTACTAGTTCACCCCGTATGTTTTACATGTTATAAGCGGTTTCTTGATTTTGTTGTGAGAGAAAATAATATTTATTAATAATAAGTTATATCATGATCAAAAACATATATATCGTGACAAAAAATGTAATATAATATATTTCATAAATCAAATATAAAATTAGATCTTCTTCCCCATAAATCAAATATGATGGGAACATGCAGGTAACTGAAAAATAGAATTACAGACGAGGCAAGCATTCAGTAGCAAGAAGGCAAGCATTCAGTAGCGACGAGGCATGCATTCAGCAGCTGAACATTCAGTAGCGACGAGGCAAAGCATTGAGTAGCTGAACATTCAGTATTCCCTCTGAGGCCACGGACGGTGCCGCCTGCAAAGCTCACCTCCGCCATTCGGGATGCGCCTTGCCCGCCCTGCCCCGCCGGTGCGGCACCGATACCGTTGGCTGATTTACTGTCAGACAAAAATATTGTTTATTCGCTGACAAAATACGGCTCATAAGATAAGTGAATAAGGCCTAAGGTTAGTCCGCCACGCTCTTGTCCCTGCCGGCGCGGCCCTGCTCGTCCTCGCCGGCGCGGCTCTGCTCCACCCCGGTGCCGGCGCCCTTCTCGCCCCACCCTGCCCTGGTGCCGGCGCCGCCTGCTCTTCGCTCGCCCTCCGCGCGTGCGCCGATGAGGACAGAGAAGAGGTGTCGGTGAGGATTTTTGGCGCGATTTTTTTCTCGTCCGCGCGCAGCTGGATCCCTCCGCATCAACTCGAGACGACCGCTCCCTACAACGTGAAACCAGCCATCGAGAGTTCGTCTGGGAGCACAAGCGCTCCCCGTCGTCTCACGACACGACCGCTTCGCTCTCTCTCCATCGTTTACTGTAGCGATGGGGTATTTTTGCAAAACTACCAACGGGAGACGACGGCCAGCACGCCGTTGTACGTGCCCTCTTAGGGTGCATATTTGGTCATTATGTTCATTTATGTAATTAACGCATCTGTGAAATGCGTGGAAACAAGATTACACCTGCACATATTTATCACGATAGTCATTGTTAATTTCTTGATTAAAATAATCCGTAATTTGCCTAAATTTGAAATATAAAGAACATTTTCTTCCTCCCACAAGTGTCTATAGAGAGAAAGAGATTGACAGACAATGGAACCACCCTTCTAAGGCCCACGTACAAACATATGAATTTGTCTCTCGACGGCGCACAATAAGAAACAAAATAAAGCACGACTGCCTATTATCAGCATCTTTTACAGTGCATATGGTGGGTCCGGCTGGCTCTTGGACCTCAAGATCCAAAATAATTACTCCATAATACTCCTTAAAAGACAAGACTTTTATTCTTTTTTTTTTGACCGAGGAAATACTATTATTCTTTGAGAGAACGTCAAATCTAGCTGAGCAATGTCGCCTATTGACGTCGATGAACATTTGATAGCAACGGTAACGACGATGGGCATTTGGGGTTGCATTTCCCACAGATTTGCCTGCAGTCCTCCAAAGATCCAAGGCAGTAGCGCTGATATCCAGTGCAGCAGTAGCACGTCTCGCCATCGATACATGTTTCCTTCTCACAAAAGTAAAGAACAAGCTTGGTACTGTTACCACCACTTTTGTTCGGAACATCTGCCAAAGTATGATTGGTTGCGAAAGTATAGTTTCTTCTTGAACTCTCAACCTGATTCCCCAGTAGTAGGCGACGACCTCCCCCACCTACAAATACCACATTATAATATTTTTTATCAATATAACAGAGCACAGCAAGCTTTTTATCAATGATGGAAATAAGGGCGCACACACAAGCTACTAATTCTATCAAATGTTTAACAAATGATGGAAATAAATATAGGAAACTAATTGCATAACTTGTACTAATTTACAGACAATTTTTAAGCCTAATTAGGCAATGATTTGACAATGTGGTGCTACAGAAACATGCTAATGATGAAGATTACTTAGGCTTAAAAATTAAATCTCAAAATTAGCCTCCATCTATATAATTAGTTTTATAATTAATCCACAAATCAAATATTCATCACCGTTTTAGAAATGACTTAAAAGAATCCTGCCAAATATAAGGTCCCCATACAGTGAACAGAGTAGAAGCGGAAAAGAACATCACCGTTGCGTTCATCCTGCTGGGGTCCCCCATTGATTCGTAGACGGAAAAGAGCGAGATGAGGCCGAGGACGAGTTTGACCCTCCTTGGCTTGTATGGTATATATATACACACCTACTGTAATTAGTATTTACGTACTGCCAATACCGTAGTATTCTTCTTTTAGAAACTACTAACTTTTGCAAGGGTTTCATTTTGGTTACTAGTTAAAACATTCCCATATACTTATTATAAAGGTACAGTACAATTAACTAATTCCTGCACATTCAAAGCAAGCTATCATGCCGCTGCCATATAACATCAGAATATATTGGTTTTTCAATTGACACTAAAGTAGACTCATAAATAGTTGTTGGCTTAGGCTGTGTTTAGTTGGATGAAATTTGAGAATTTGGCTACTGTAGCACTTTCGTTTTTATTTGGCAATTAGTGTTCAATTATGGACTAATTAGGCTCAAAACGTTCGTCTCGCGATTTCCAACCAAACTGTGCAATTAGTTTTTTTCGTCTATATTTAATGTTCCATGCACGTATCGTAAGATTCGATGTGATGGCTACTATAGCACTTTTTTGAAAAACTTTTTTTGAACTAAACATGGCCTTATTATTTATTACCTGCTTCATAAGTCATAGCATACTGCCTTATTACCTAAACAGATTTAAGATACATTGTGGGATACACTAATAGCAATCCTAAAAATCATGTATATGAGTTCTTAAATTCTGAAATTAAACTTTGCATACCTCTTGATAATCCTGCAATCAACAATAATTACATAAAAATTCAAGTTCTAATTTGTTTTGAGAGGTAAATATATGAGAATTTGAGGTGTGCTCTAGATTGCATAACATATTGTCCTATATATAGTAAAAATACATTCAAAATTTGTCATCGATTATTTTAGTATTTGGTCAACAACCTAAAGAAGACTCATTGTTAATAGTCAATGCCTAGAAATTACCATGTTAGCTGAAGAAAATAAAATCAGAGTGCCCATAGATAGGTTGATAATTACCCACCACTTTCATTATATAAAAGATAACCCAAAATGCTGATGTATCTATTATGTATTTGTCAATATGTCATTATCAAAGATAATAAAGACAACTATTTTTGTTGCACCTTATAATTCTAGAGTTTGTAGAGTTAAAAAAATTCCACACTATGTTTGATGTAACACCCTCGGTGTTACACTGTAAATCGTTTACTAAAACACTGCATGAGCATCATATTTATGTGTTAATGTATGTAATATAGGGTGTAAATCAATTTACGTAACTTAAAACTTAAAACGACCAGCGGGAATGCATAACGAAAGGTTGTTCGCGACTTATGAAATTATCAACTAAGGATGTTCGCAAATTTTTATTGAACGAAAACACTATAGAACGTATATACGGAATTTTAATAAAGTTAGAAGTACAAACCTTGTAGATGACGATGAAATACCAGGGGTCGAATAATGAATTCACTAGCTAACTGGTCCAATAGGTTGGAAATTGAATTTGATGCGAATCCGATCAATACTTAGTCGATTTCGTAAGTCTGAAAAATGGTTTGACAAAGCTAGGTTTGATAATTTTTGTAGAAGAATCGGGTTAAGGAGTAGTGTGGTTTTAGGGCTTGTTTTAGTAGCATAACATGCCCTCTTGAGTATAAAAAAGTGGTTTGGCGTTTGAATCAACGAATTGGATTTTTGGGATGCTTTAAAAAGTGTGCATGGCACGTTCTGGCTGGTTTCAGCGACTGGGCGCGGTCACCGTGCCTCGGCACTCGGCGTCGCAGCACCGGCTCGCCCAATGCGCGCACACACGCACACCGCCGCGCAGGCTCCACATCGCCGCTGCCGCACCCAGGCACATGTTGCACGAGCAGAGCACGCACACTCCCGCGCCGCGCACCGCCACGCTCGACGGGCCCGATGCCCTGGCCGGTCCGCTGCCGCCGGCCGCCTGCCTCGCCAGGTCACTATCGCTGCCTTGCGTTGAATCACATCCGCCTGCGCCTCTGCGCCATCGCCGTCCCATCATCGTGCTGCGCCGCGCTGTCACCGTCGTGCCACAGCACGCTGTCGTCACATCCGGCTGCACCTCTGCATCGTTGTCGTCATGAATTCATGCACATGGGCTGTGTCGTTTCGCCATTAACGGCACCACGGGCGCGCTGTTGCGCTGCCATCACTCGCACGTGGGTACGCCCCCTTCCTGGCTGTGTTGGCTCGCAGTGCTTGCGCATGTGCGGCCGCCGCGTCCTGCCAAAGCTTGGACAAGCAGCCGGACCCATCCCCTTTTCCTCCTTCCTCTGATGCCCGGGCCAGCCAGGCCGCGCCTTCAATCCGGTATGGATAGGTCATGTCCATTCAATTCGATGCGCCCCCAACTCCGTCTTCGAGCCTGCTAGCCAACCGACTTCGCACGGTGTCCAATCGCGCCTTGGCAAGCTCCAATTTGGAGCCAGACGTCCGTCGTCGCGCCATTAAAGGCTATGCCGCCATTGCCATGGGGCACTACCCACCCTGTCATCCCGAGCCAAATTGGTTGCACCCTAGCCCCACCTTGCAATCCTCCTTGACGTGCGCACCCCACTTGCACTGCTACTGCCTTCCCGGTGTCGTTGACATGGTCGCGCCACCACAGTTCGTCGCGGTGCTTGCCGTGTGCGCGTGGCCGGACTCACCTGGTCCGTCCCCGGTTAGGCCATCACCACAGGTAGCTTTGGGGTGAGCTGTTGATGCCCATCCTGTGGTTCTTTCACCTCAGTTGTGCCTTGGATCACGGGAACACGGGTTGCCACCGTCGCAGGTTGTCTGCCGTTGTGGAGGGAGCTCCTGACCGCGTCCCCATTCATCTCTTCACCGCCCACCGCTTCGTGTTTGCATCTAGGTGAGCATCGACCCCTTAGAGGGGCGGGAAGGGGCTAGGTTGGCCGGTGTGACCGCCCAGTGCTGTTGCCGCCACGCCGGTGCGCGCGTGGGTGCCCGAGGACCTGGCCGTGGTAAAGACGGATTGTTCTGAGGGCTAGTTTGCTTTAACGCTGATTGTAGGAATAGTGTTGCAAACCCTGGGGTAAATCACAGGTAGCTCAAGGTCGTTTTCGCAAAAATACAGGCGCGCACGGGCCTCTCTGTCGCGGGCCGTTGCCGTGCTATTACCAATTTTTGTGGAAAATTGGTAATAGCTTTAGCCATGAAAATTTTACAGTAAGTTCATTAGATTATTATGTGCTCATTGTAATTTTTGTAGCATTAGAATAGGTTGGTAAATATGGTAGCTAGTACTCCTTGTTTTATCATGTAGATAGTACATCGATATTAAGAATAAAGATGCATTTAGTTGCTAAGGTGATACATGCAATGTTTCATACCTGTTTAGTGGTAATGATAGGTAGCTTAGTGTCTTGGTCGGTAGAGCTAGCTTAGTAGTTTGATAGATGTATTCTTATTTTAAGAGTTGTTGTTGCCGTAATACTAAGTGTTGCATCATTATTTCATGCATGTAGATAACGAGTTGGTAGAGTTCGTGCCTACGGGTGAGCAGGAGTATGAGGAGATCATCGAGGAGTATGAGGAGGAGATTCTCGTATAGGAGGGAGCCCTAGAGCCATTAGTTGCTGACTTTTTGACACCCCGCCTGCCCAAGGCAAGTCCCGGTGCATAACCTTTATGTTAAATGATCATTGGATATATATATATATGTGTGTGTGTGTGATGTGCATTTATGTTATAGGCATTTGATGGAAACTATATGCATAGATATACCTACCTATGAGTCCTACTAGCATGGGTCGAGTAGCTGCTATGCTTAGGGTTTTCGGTAGCGTGAGTAACCTGCCGGTACTCACAACAGGTGATTATTATTATCACTCATGATAAAAATTGTGGAAAGGAAAAATAGAGACCGGTATGGATATAGTTTGGATATTGGTGGGTGTAAGAGGTTGTGTCATGCGGCCAACGGGGCATAGTTTGGTTACACTTTTTTCCTATCTGCGTCGGTTAAGGACCAACCATTGCATTGGGTTCTAGGTAAGTCACAGACTTATTTTCCCGAGCACATACTTATGTATGGGCGCAAAGAAGGCTTGTTGCTCTCTTGTCGTGGGTTCTGGCTCTTTTCGGACCGACTAATTGGAGGCAGGGATGGTGGAGGTCTAAGCACCGCACTGAGTCCGGGACTTAGGAGCGGGGGCTTGAAGTCCAAGTTTGGACGGGGACCTGGATCCCGTGATAGGAGAGTGATGGGTTGGTCCTGCTTGTGTCTAGGGTACAAGCAGGGCGTGTGTTTTGGGGTACCCAGCTGGGCACATTGATTCGCGAATCGCCGGACGATCCGGTACGGCTTGTCTACAGTCTAGTACCGTAGTAAGAACTGAAAGATGAAAGGTGGTGAAATGGAACTGTTTGCTCAACTCCTGCTTGAAAGTAGAACATGTGCTTACATAGAATGGCTAGATAATGAAATAATCATGACTGCTAATAATAAACATACATAATGATGCACTATTAGTATTGCTTTCTGTAAAAAGGAACACAACAAACCATAAAGCTTATCATACCCCTTGGAGTCATAAAATTATTCCCATTAGTCGGATAAGTCTTGCGAGTACATTGTGTACTTAGGGTTTATTTACCACTGTTGCAGGTGCAACTTGAGGTATAGCCGTTGTGTGAAGGATTCTTCTGATGGGCACAGACATATCCTTGTATATTATCGATAGATGTTTCTTTTCATTCCATTGTTTAATTTCCGCACTCTGAATTTGGTCCTGTAATAATGTATTTCTAATAACTCCGGATGTATGAAATGGACTAAATAATGTAAACTTGTTCTCATTATTGGATCCTGAGGGAAAAATGTGGATTATTCGAGGTCTCCCTTGGGGGTGCGCTCGACGGAATCCGCCCAATGTAGCTCGCTCCCAGGGTGCTTAGTGTCTAGTGGAAGACCAACGTCTCCGTAAGTGCGTTATTTTGGCGGTTCTGCCACATTTGATCTAATCCAAAATATAAAAATGGAAACATTGTTCAATAAAAGGGTTAAAAACATAGGGAAAAAGGTTATAATACTCGAGACAAGAGAAGTGAGCAAGTTATTCATATTGTGGAAAACAAATACAAATATCAACTTACAACAACAAACAATGTGGATATTATTCTATCTTTATCCACTAGGAAAACATAGATATGTCGTTAATGTAACTAACTAGTGTTGTTGCTCACTCTATAACAACTAAAGAAGGGGATGACTAGCTAGGTGTCAGGTCAGAGATGTATGCCAATGAGGCCCTGTTTAGATTCCAAAAATTTTCACCCTAAAGTGTCACATCGAATCTTGTGGCACACGCATGGAGTACTAAATGTAGACGAAAAAAACTAATTACACAATTGGGTGAGAAATCGCGAGACGAAACTTTCAAACCTAATTAGTCCATAATTAGACACTAATTATCTAATACAAACGAAAGTGCTATAGTAGCCAAATAGTACCAAACCCAAAATTTTTTGGGAACTAAACGCGCCCTGATATTACAAAGCATAGTGTTGTTACACTGGGAAACACACCTAAAGCCATCTATATAGATGGAGGGACTAGAGATGAAACAAAAATTTAAAACTATAATCGATTTCTCTGACTGCCAACATTAATGATGGTAACAGAGCCATTAATATGTGGAACAAGACATAGAAATTAATGGCACAATAGCATACGAGAAGCTAAGCCAAGCTTGCACCTTGTAGCTCAAGGTAATGTTATAAGACAAGCAGCAGAACAATACATTGGACAACAAGGAGGTAACAGAGAACTAATTTCTGTACTCAATCAACAAACATCAAAACACAAACATTGCTGGTTACACATGGAAATTAAACTCAGTCTCACTCAGACGTGGCTACCAAAGCACAAAACTTTCCTTGGCTTTGCCATGCATATGAAATGACAATATAACTAAAGCAACATTTCTTACACTAGACCTTGTCCAACCTGGTCATCGAGGATACCTCACGGACAACATTATTTCCTCTTCCATGGTGTATTGCCAACTTACTTCCTGTAGCCTTTTGAGCCTGAAAGGAAGACGATAGTAGCATCCAAAAGACACGATGATTTATACTGGTTCAGGCCAGAGCCCTACGTCCAGTCTTAGAGATGATCGAGTGCGTGTTCCTCGCTTGAATGCTCATAAGTTTTTATAATGGGGGGTGCAAGAATGACGGAAGAGGTAGGAGAGCTAGAGCTAGGAGACGGACTGCCCGAAGGAAAGCTTCAGGAGCTCTTCTACGGTATAAGAATGAGTAAATGAGAGTCAGATCCCCAAGATGGGTGCCCTAGCTGCCTCTTATATAGAGTTCGGGGCCAGGGCGTGTACAAAGAAGAAGATTCTCCTGACCAAAGGGTCGTGAGCCTGAGTGAGGACTTAGCTAACTTGGATTGCAAGCTATGCCGTCTTATGGTGCACGTCTGGGCATGGTTGTCATCACTGTCCTGTGGCCACATGGCGGCATGGTGTGATGTGGTGCTATTGTGCCAGGCGTGCCGGCACTGTAGGCATGGTGGTGGTTCGCCGGGCGTCCTGTGCGATGTGGTCTTCGTCGTGGTCTTCGTCATCGCCTCCTAATTTCCTGGGGCGTCGTACAAGAGTTGGTAGCCGCCCCCGGGTCGTCGGTCGCCCTGTTGGCTTGAGGAGCTGAGTGTCACGCTTCCGATCGTTGGTGTTGTGGCTCCCGTCGGTCTGGGTGGCTTCTAAGTCAAGGCCTTCGTCGTGGATCACATCCTGTAGTGCGTAGAATCGTACTTGCGTCTCGTTGGGCCGTATCTGGCCGGTGGGCACAGTACCGACCGTCATCGCTTTGGGTGGTGTTGTCTTTGTCTAAGTTGCATGGCGCAGGGGTGGCGTCTGACCGGACCGAGGTGACCGCTAACCCCTCGGTCCTTGCGGGGTCAGTGCAGCGTGCCTACTCTTGTTAGAGCGGGCACGTTTGGCTGTGCTTGACCTCTCCCCATTTCTCTCAGGGGTCGGGACGATGGAGAGGTCGTGAGTCTCTTACGCGTCGTGCGGCTAAGGCAGAAGGAGGGGTCGTGGCCAACCCTGGCTTTGGCGTCAGGCCTATTCTGCTCGGCTTAGTTGGGCCTCGGTCATTCGGGCCTTTGCTGGCTGATGTGTCGTGGGCCGCTCGGCCTGATAATTAATCGGTGCCTTAAGACACCCGAGGTTATAACCCGACACAACTTATGCAATTAATTTTATAATTAGCTTATGTCTAGCCCTTTTAATTGAAATTTAAACATATGATGTGACATAAACTAGAGTTTAATCCTGAGAGTCAAACATCCCCTTAATGCTCGCAGTTGAACAGACCACCCATGATATGTCTGTCAATAAATTTGTCATGGTAGGATCTTGAGTTCTTGACTATGGCGGTGTTTGATCCGGTGACTAAAATTTAGTAGGTATGTCGGGAGAATGTTGCATGGGGTGTTCGGATACTAATAAAAAATAAATTACATAATATTTCAGTACTTCATGAGATGAATTTTTTAAGTCTAATTAATATGTCATTAGCACATGTTACTGTAGCACTACATTGTCAAATCATGGACTAATTAACTTTAAAAGATTCGTCTCGCAAATTAGTCACAAACTATACAATTAATTTCGTAATTAGTCTATATTTAATATTCCATACATGTATCAAACATTCGATGGGATAGCGACTAAACACCACCTATATCTTCTGTTGCATTAGTGTAATTATGAGCCCACGTTTTGCTTTCGAGTGCTTTGATGGAGCCTCTGTGCTGTATGAGACACCAAACACGCTGCAATGTGAATTCAGGAGAAGACGGGGAGAAAAGATTTGCGTCAACCGTGTGTTGTGGCCTTGTGGCCTTTTGTCCTTCTACTTCTAAAGTTCTAAAAGTGGCGCCTTTTTGACAAAAGCGTAGGTTGAGAATTAGTACACTCCAAACCTGCCACATGATGTTCTGGTATGGCCAATTTGTGCCTTGAATCCCTCACCTGATAGTGACAGTATGGCACTAATGCCAAAAGACCGTGACTAATTAATCCACTAGATCTAGTTCCTTCCAAAAAAAAATGTTTTCACCCAACATATGCAGAGCAGAGACAAAGGCACTTGAAGATGGGGAGTACGGAGTAGTAGTAGTAACTATCTCCGTAATATATATCAGGTAATCGACGAATGAAACCGAATGAGACACAAGGGTCGACCACAAATTCCATGGCCAGAGGAATCTGATCCAGAAGCACGACGGGGCGCACACAGCTTTCGGTGACGCGGCCCAACCGTTTCCGAAGCCGGTGCCCCACGGCCGCGTCGTCTGCCACCATCACGTTCACGTGGGGGCCACCTATTCCCGACCCCACAGGCAGTCTCACATCGATAACAATCTCTCTGTGCCGGGACCGGGAGTCTGTCCTTTCTGCTCTGTCGTTACTAAAACCCATCGAGCACCACTTCCCATCTGCTCGTGTCAGTCAGTTCCTCGGGTGTGCTGTGAGTGGCGGCAGCGGCGGCGCGCAGGAGCAGCGGAGTGGCCAAGGCGATGGCGCCGAGGGACCCCAAGGAGGACGGCTTCGGCGTGGGCGGCGGCGGCGGCGCGGCGGATCCGGAGGCTGACATCGAGGCCCCGCTGCTGGTCTCCTCCGGCTCGTCCTTCCTCCTGGACCCGGCGCTCGAGGACGGCGGCGGCGACGAGGAGCAGCGCCGGCGCCGGCGGCGGTTCCTCCACGGCAGCCACACGCACTCCAACACCACCTCCCAGGTCGCGCTCGTCGGCGCCGACGTCTGCCCCATCGAGAGCCTCGACTACGAGTAGGCCCGCCCCCAATCTGCCGCGAATCGCTCGCTCGCTCGGACTTGCTTGACCCAGTTGACCGATGGCCCCGTGCAGGCTGATCGAGAACGACGTGTTCAAGCAGGACTGGAGGGCGCAGGGGCGGGGCCACATCCTGCGCTACGTGGCGCTCAAGTGGGCCCTCTGCTTCCTCGTCGGGGCCCTCTCGGCGGCCGCCGGCTTCGTCGCCAACCTCGGCGTCGAGAATGTCGCCGGCGCCAAGTTCGTCGTCACCTCCAACCTCATGTTGGACGGCAGGTAATAGGCGCCACTAGCTGAGAGGTTACTAGCATTCAGTCGATTGGGATTCGGGCGAGGGTACGAGCTTCCGATGCTGATTCACAAGCTAATTTGATCAGACATGGGTCGGCGTTTGCGGTGTTCCTGGCGTCCAACTTTGCGCTCACGATGTTAGCCGCGGTGATGACGGTGTATGTGGCGCCTGCGGCTGCCGGATCGGGAATCCCGGAGGTGAAGGCCTACTTGAACGGTGTTGACGCCCCCAACATATTCTCACTCAAAACTCTGATAGTCAAGGTACTAGTTCCTGTCTCTTTCATCTCTACCAAAGTTCAAAGTGGCATTGATATTTTGGTGTGACACGATGTACGAGCATGACACCTGGCTCTGTGCATAATATGAATTAATGAACTGGTTGATCCAATTATTGGTCTGTCATTTGAGAGTAGCACTGTGGCAGAGATATTTGTAGCCTGCTTGCACGACAGTTTTCAGGTTCAGCTGTAGTTATGTGTTTTCTTGAACTTTCATTGAGTTCAAGTGAAATTCAAGATCGTTTTAGAGATTGTTTACGTAAGTTGAAGCTGTGAACCATGAGAATGATTGCTTCAGTGGTTCTGGACATGTTAGGAAACTATGGCATAGTATTGACTATTGAGTCATTCATAGAAGAGCTGGAATACCACACTCTGCGAGGAAATCCATATCTGTTTGTTCTCTAAATCTTTTGATTATTCAACTTGGAGCCATTCTGACTGATATGACTAAGTTCATATCTGGTGCATTTTTTGTAAAAAATTGTAAAGTCACACTGTGCCCAGCGTTCATTACTATAGTTTATGATAGTTTCTGAGGGAAAATAGTGAAGTTCTGATATGATAGCTTAATTCTAGAGTACTTCTGCTGCATTTAAGTAAGGTGTATTTGGAACATGAACATTCCTTTAATCTGCTTGACTCCTTTAACCATATTGATGAAAAGTATGATTGATCTTATAGAACATTTCTGGCTACATAATCTCTTATCTGCCATGGAGAGAAGTGCTAAACTGTACAAAGGTGTACACATATACCTTTGCTCCTAATTAGATTACTATGATCTAGTAACTCTATTTTGATGGCAAATGGTGAGGAGCACTGAGAATGCATCCTATTTTAAGTTTGCCTAGATTGGGTCTTAGTTTGCCCCCCCAAAAAAAAAAAAAAAAAGGTTTCCAGTTCAACTTGTTTTTTGGTACTTGGTAACATAGTGTATCCATCCTCTTATGTTAAATGTCTGAATTAATATTTTGATATGTGCTGGTTTTGAGCAGGTTGTGGGATGCATTGCGGCAGTATCATCATCACTGCATGTGGGAAAAGCTGGGCCATTGGTACACACAGGCGCATGCATTGCATCAATACTTGGGCAAGGCGGGTCACGTAAATATCATATGACATGTAGGTGGCTCAGGTACTTCAAGAATGATAGGGATCGGAGGGACCTTGTTACTTGTGGTTCTGCTGCTGGTATTGCTGCTGCTTTCCGGGCGCCGGTTGGTGGAGTCCTTTTCGCGCTTGAAACAGTATCTTCATGGTAAATTCTTTGAAAATGTGTTTCATGATGCATTTATGTAACTCCTGTTTATTACTATTGCGGAGCGAAGATGAGTGTGAAGGCTGCAATCACATATGATCCATGACTTGGATCATTGTTCAGTACCTACATGATGTGTTGATAAAAAAAAAAATTCCCTATTGTCTGAGAAGATGGCAAACCGTGTTTTTCAAAAGAAAAATAAGCGATAAAAACAGACTCTATACTTCAATGGGCCTCCTATTCAACATCACTGCTTTCCTATTGTTAATGATTTTTTAAGTTACTTTTACATGAAACAAGAAGGGTGACATAAGGAGTGTTCCACCCAGTGGAAAATTCGACTAACGCAAATGTTTCTTATCATCTGCCACCTCTTTCAATCAGAAAATAATAATTGAAATTTGTTCAAGCACGGGTAGCATACAAGTATTGATCCGCAGAAGGGTATGTTGCACTAGATTTGCTCCTTATGCATATCCCTTCATAGGTATGGCGTCTTTCATGGACGAACTTTTTTGTACAACTTACATACATTGAAATATATTTTCTTTTATTTGCAGGTGGAGGAGTGCTCTACTATGGCGAGCCTTTTTCACAACAGCAATGGTCGCTGTTGTGCTTAGGGCATTGATAGACTTCTGTCAAAGTGGCAAGTGTGGCTTATTTGGGAAAGGTGGCCTTATAATGTTTGATGTGACAGCAGATTATGTCACCTACCATTTGATTGATTTACCTCCAGTAATCACTTTAGGGGTTTTTGGAGGAATACTGGGGAGTTTGTACAACTTTTTCCTGGACAAGGTTCTCCGTCTCTACAACCTTATCAACGAGTATGTACCAATGTTGCCTCAGTTTAAACTATCCCAACTTGTGCGGTTTAAACTGAACACCATACATGCTCTATTTTATTGCAGTTTCAATAACCTAACAATGTCACCTTTACTGTTGTATTATATCAGTTTTGAAAACCAATACATATAGCTTCTCATAAAGATCGCATTGTGCATCTACTGAATCATTTGTAGTCAAAATGCTCAAGTATTTGTGGCATCTTGCCTAAAGTCTTTTATTTATTTTCAGGAAAGGAAAAACTTACAAACTGCTCCTGGCTGCAACAGTCACTGTTTGTACATCATGTTGTCTCTTTGGCTTGCCATGGATTGCTGCTTGCAAACCTTGTCCAACTGACACTGGAGAAGCTTGTCCATCAATAGGCCGTTCTGGTAATTTCAAGAAATTCCAATGTGCAATGGATGAATACAATGATTTGGCTAGCCTGTTCTTCAACACAAACGATGACACTATTAGAAACCTCTACAGTGCTGGCACTGATGATGAATTCCACATTTCTTCCATCCTTGTGTTCTTTGTTGCATCATATTTTTTGGGTATCTTCAGCTATGGCCTTGCTTTACCATCTGGCCTTTTTGTGCCAGTTATTTTAACTGGTGCAGCTTATGGCCGTCTGGTAGGCATGTTGATTGGGTCACAGTCAACTTTAGATCATGGTCTTTTTGCAGTTCTTGGCTCTGCTGCTCTATTAGGAGGATCAATGAGGATGACTGTTTCCGTTTGTGTTATCATCCTAGAACTGACTAATAATCTGCGTATGCTTCCTTTGGTAATGCTTGTCCTTCTCATATCAAAGGTGGTGGCAGATGCTTTCAATGCAAACGTCTACGATTTGCTTGTTAGATTGAAAGGGTTTCCACATCTTGAAGGATATGCTGAACCATACATGAGGCAATTGACAGTCAGTGATGTTGTAACTGGTCCTCTACAGACATTCAATGGCATAGAGAAGGTTGGCCATATAGTTCATGTCTTGAAGACAACTGGTCATAATGGTTTCCCTGTGGTTGATGAGCCACCATTTTCAGATACTCCTACATTGTATGGTCTAATTCTCCGAGACCACCTGCTTGTTCTGTTGAGGAAGAAGGACTTCATCCGTAGTTGCACAGCTTCTACCCGGAATGCTTCAAACCATTTCTCACATGCTGAGTTTGCTAAACGTGGATCAGGAAAACATGACAGGATTGAGGACATTGAATTATGTCCAGAAGAACTGGAAATGTTTGTAGATTTGCATCCATTCACAAACACATCTCCATATACTGTCCTTGAGACTATGTCTTTGGCTAAGGCTCTTATACTTTTCCGTGAAGTTGGATTGAGGCATCTTTTGGTTCTACCAAAATCTTCTAAGGTTAGCAATTATTTTAGGCTTTGGTTACTTTATTGTTGCTATGTGTATTTCCTTCATACTTGTCTGGACAAGTCTTAGCTCCTTGGTTACAACTTTGGGCCCCCTAGTTAATCATAATAATTACTTTAGATTAACTATGTTGTGAAACGGAACGGGTCACACCAGTTGCATTTGTATTTCTTACCAATGCCATTTTCTTTATATTATAGTACATAAGTCCAATTAGAAATGACAAATACTTCTGATAGTTGTCACTGATAACATTTTGGCTGTTAATTTCATTAAACGCAGAGGGCACCTGTTGTCGGCATACTAACGAGGCACGATTTCATGCCTGAACATATATTGGGCCTTCATCCTTTCCTATTTAAGAGCAGATGGAAGAAGGTGCGACTTGGCAAGGTGAAAGTCACCAACATATTTTGAAGCTTGCTTGTGACTGATAATTTGGGGAGGTCACAGAAGGATCATCCAATCGCCATTGTATTGTTTTACTCCAAAAAATCTCATCTAGCAGAATCATGTATTTTGCAGAGAATAACTCAACCTGAATACTAGTAGACCTTACTTCAGGAAATAATTTCGTTGTAAATGCTAACAAGAGGATGGAACATGGCTTTTGGCTTCTAAATGCTAACAAGTTCTTTTCCCACGAAGAAGAGGAATATGTCACTGTAAATTCATCATGAATACTTTAGCTAACCTTTGACAACAAATGCTATTTGTAGGGTCTATAGGTGCATCCATTGTTAGGCCCATCAGTGCAAAAGTAACTTCAGTTCCATCATTCATTCTTATAGGCTACTATTCAAAACAGTTGCTCATATCTCTGCATATGGTGTGATAAATACAATGTATATCCTCAGCTTTGTTTCATAGCTTCCTTTTGCAATATTGCTTACATTGTGTTACAACAATGGCTGAAAGCCTGAAACTGATGGTTCAGCTTCTGAGTTGTATTCATTGGATCTAAATGCTAATGGTCAAGACTCCAGATCATCTATAAAATTAGGAGATCCTTTTTATGGAAAGGAAGGAAGGAGGTTAATGATGACTGTTGTTTGGTAGCATGGGAAAATGTGGCTTGGCCAATTGACCTTGGAGGACTGGAGGTCTTGGGATCGCCAATTTACAAATTATGGACTGGGTGTCTGGGTATTACAGGTGGGATATGATGGCTCTGGTTGGGTCTGTAGGTCTTGGGATCGCCAATTTACAACCAATGAAGACCGACGACGCTTTGGACTTGTGACATTCCAATGCTTGTCATTTCACTCAAGTTGCAAGTGGCATGGACACTTTGTTCTGGTATAAGCTCGCTGGTTACATAGTTGCTTTGTGGTTGCTCTTGCACCGACCGGCAGTGGTGGCTTGCGTGCCAAAGAGATATATCAATAATACTCTGGACAGTGACGCAAGCCCTTGGTGACCGTACATGGGTGGGGAGATATTCTTTTTTTTTTTTTTTGAAACAGAGCTCATTTCATTACTCCGTCACAGCCAAATCGCTGGACAACAAACCCTCAAGAGGCTGAGGTACAGAGTCCCAAGTGGGGCTCTCACCACCAGGCAGGTTACAACCCAAGGAAGCTAGTTCATGAGCTAACTTGTTACAATTTCGTGAGTAAATACTAATAACGCAAGAGGAAAATTCCATCGCCATCAGGTGCTTGATTTCAGTGATGACGCCACCCATCGACGATAGCCGATACTCATCGCCTTCTAAGGCCATCTTCACCATCGATGCATTTGTTTCAAGAATGACCTGAGCCATGCCCATTTGCGCTGCCATCTTCAGACCTTCCACACATCCCAGTAATTCAGCATGAAACGCGTTCTGGAGAAAGGCCTCACTGCCCGCTCCAGCTCTGCAAAATGCACCTTGATTATCCCTTATAACATAGCCCCAGCCTCCTGTGCCAAACGTTGGGAAATAAGCGCCGTCGGAATTGATTTTCAGCACTCCATGCTCAGGACTGATCCAGCGCTTCTTCTGACCAGAATCCGACAACAGCTCTGATCGCTCCGGCCGTTTCAGTTTGTCAGCTCGGGCTGCAACAATGTAAGCCACCTCCCGGCCTGCTCTCCTCCTTCCTTCCTCCCTCCATCTATTTCTTTCCTTCCACCACAACCAAAGCAATGTCACGACAGTAGACTGCTGCTGCGGTTGCAGTTTAAAGATTTTCTCCATCATCTCCACAGCTGAACAAGCTGTCAACAGTTCAGAGCGTACATCTTCTAAATTCAATTCCCTCCAAATTTCCCTCACCTCTTTACATTTAAGAAGTAGATGTCCTCCATATTCATCATATCTCCCACACATGCAGCATCTAGTATCTAGCTTCATGCCCTTCTCTGCAGGACCATACGGACTGCTAAGGTGTTATGACTCATTCTCCATAGAAAGTGTTTCACTTTTGGGGGACAATCAAGTTGCCACAATTTTTTCCAAAAATCACCCCTACCTCGGCTCCCCTCTGACCCCCCCGATCTGTTAGATTGTTGATCTCTTTGCACCACCGCCCTATGCACCTTATAGGCCGATTTCACAGAGAAACGCCCTTTGTTATCAAAGTGCCATCCCAAGATATCTTCCATTTCCATATGGATAGGCAGTGACCTGATTACCTTCACATCTTCTTCCCAGAATGTTTGATTCAATAGCTGCTCATCCCAATTTTCCGTTGCCGGGTCGATCAATTCTTCGACTCTTTGGAGTAAAGTCCTTCCTTTAGGTGTGATCGATCTGCGGGTTATATCTCTGGGTAACCATGGGTCTCCCCTGTTAGCTAATCTACTGCCACCTTGTGTGAAAACACAGCAGAGGAAGGCGGCGCCGACTTTGCCCCCTGCTGTGATACAATGAGCAGAGCAGTGCAGGCGCCAAGACGGCTCACCTGCAAAGATCAGAGGCACATGCAGAGACCGCGCAGAGTTAACCTCAGATGCTTATCTAGTTATCACATAAAGATGTGCGCTGTACTTTTAGTTAGATAGGTAGAGTTGTATAAATAGGGCACCAAGGCAACTCAAAGAAAGAGAGCTCAGATTTGCCATCACACGTATTGGCCTCGGCCAACGTTGTTGTCTTGTATTGTGCGTGCTTGCTCTGTTCTCTCTTCTTCTTCTAGCTCGATCCATAGTGTGTGGGTACGGACACAACCGGTATAGTGGTCTGGAGACTAGTGGTTTGGTCTGGGAGACTAGTGGTCTGGTCTGGGAGACTAGTGGTCTGGGAGACTAGTGGTCTGGAGACTAGTTCACTATCGTCAGACGATGATCCCGTGGGCCAACATCCCCAAATATGAATTCCTGCTCCATTTCCCACCCTCCAGATGACTCCTTCTTTCAGGACTTCCACCCTTTGCATAATGCTCCTCCACGTATACGAACACCCGTCTTTCACCTTGGCCTGCAGCACACTAGTGTTTGGAAAATACTTGGCCTTTAGAATTCTTGCACAAAGAGACTCAGGGGTTTGGATTAATCTCCATCCTTGTTTAGCAAGCATCGCCATGTTAAAAGAATGCAGATCCCGAAACCCCAATCCCCCTTCCTTCTTTGGTTGAGTTAATCTCTCCCAACTTATCCAGTTTATGCTGTTCTCCTTATCTTGGTTGTTCCACCAATATTTAGAAATCATCGCGCTGATTTGACCACAGATTTCTTTTGTTAAATCAAAGCAACCCATAGCAAAGACTGGAATCGCCTGTGCAACTGCCTTAATCATAATTTCCTTTCCAGCTTTCGACAGCAGTTTCTCTTTCCACCCTTGGATTCTTTGCCACACCCTCTCTTTTAAGTATGCAAACACATCTGTTCGAGATCTCCCCACATAAACCGGCAACCCCAGATATTTTTCACTCCTTGTCTCCACCTTTCTTCTTTGATCCTCCCCTGTGTTGCTACTAAACATAACTGCCGACTTGTCTGTATTAATAATTTGGCCGGGACAGTCCTCATAGATCTTCAAAAGCTCCTTCGAATTCTCAGCTTCTTCCTCACTCGCCTTGCACAAGATAAGTGAGTCGTCGGCAAACAGCAAATGTGAAACTGCCGGCGCTCGAGGGGAGATATTCTAGGTGGCCCTCATTGGAAGGATTGACTCAATATTTGCAACCGTGTGATGCACTTGGAAAGGTGGCCTTATCTTAGGAAAATGATCGACACTTCTGGAGGCAAGAGATCAGGGGGTCCTTTTCATCCAAATTCACGTACAAGGCCTTCTTTTGTGGCTCAGTTACCTTTGAGCGAAGGTGACTGTGAAAATCCTGGGCCCCGGCTATATGCAAAGTGCTTTTGCGTCTTACAATTTTGAAACAAATGCTGGACAGCGGATCGTTTAGCCCAAAGAGGTCTTCCTCATCCTGAGCAATGTTTTCTGTGTGACCAAGAGAATGTCCAGCATAGCCTAACTTGGCAATTTTGGCACAATTTGTTAGCACCAGTTGGTCTAGGCACGTTGCTCCAAGGCGCGATCTGATCTAAGCTTCTCGAAATGGTGGAGATATGCAAGCTGTCGGATTGATAAAGCTCAAAGACAGGGTTTAATATTTTATTAATTAATTTAATTAATACCACTATGATTTTTGGGGCCTGGACGGCTGGACCTTATGGAACCATAGGAGCAACAAACAAATGTGCTTTTATGGTGTTTCCCCTTGCCTCTATGGCCTCGTTCGGCACAGCTTAGGTTTACTAGTAAAGCTATTTTTTTGAAAAACAACTTTACAAATAATTTTCTTGGTGAAGTTGAGCTGTTTTGGAAAAAGTGTTTGGCAAAATAGCTTAACCAATAACTTCATGTATGATTGAGGGAGAGAGCTAGGATAAACTACTATTTTCAGTTCCATCCAACTCATGTCTTTGTGAGAGAAGAAAAACAGCTTCGCCCATAAAGTTGTTTTGGAAATGAGTGTTTGGCAAAAAAAAAAAACAGCTCACATGAAGCTGTTGTGAAGTGCCTGCACGGCATTCTTCGAGGAGTTGAGACTTTGGAGCCTTGCTGGAGCGAAAGAGTTGTGACGAGGCCATGAGGGTTAGCTTGACTAACCTTTGTCCGGTCATTTTTAGTTTTTTTCGGGTGATTTTTCTTAGCTTGTGGTCCAGTCCCTCTGATCTCGCTCCTAGATGAGTTCGATACTCTGATCTCATGAGATAGACCATATTTTTTTCTCTTTTGTGTGAATCACAATACAAACGGACACTTATATGTGTAGGTACACTCACCTATGAAGTATGAATGCGTACATATACATCCTACCCTATAGGCAACCTTTGAAAGATGATTGATAGTGAGCCAACAAATCTCAATAATAACGAAGTCACGATAGACACGCACACTCTACCTCATAAGAGCATCTTTGAAAGGCTAAGACTAAGCAGCCGACATATCTTGAGATTGATGATGTCACCATAAATGTCTCGCTATCGATGGACATGTCATCTATCACGAAAAAACAACACCATTTGAATCCTGAAATTCATTAAGTAGAAAAACATCAGAGGCATATATTATAGTCATACAGGATAAAGAATGAATATTTCCTCAATAAATTTTAGAAGTGCGAAAATAGCAGTGTTTAGTGTAGCTGGAGCATCATTTGTGACAATAACAGAACACGAACAATAATAATTAATAATATCATAGCATTGCACCCTTGTGGGAAAGCTATAGTTGGCTATATAATTAGAGGATAACACATGAGACACAGATTCATAGTGACAGAGACAGAGAGTGTCGTACGTCTAGTGTATGATGATGCTTATATTCCTCGTGTGTCGTATGCTGGTATGCGTTGGAATTGTTGGGTGATGCTAGAATGCTCAAATGACAACCCAGGAGCTCTTTACCCCTTCTTAGATAGTCTGGGACTCTGGGGTTAGGTTATAGAGAATCATATCTTGATCTACTTACAAATATGTTTCCTATTTAGTTACAATAGAGTGCTTATCTAGTAAGTTTTTATGTATATCTACTTATGCATTATCGACTAATGTAGAATCTAGCTCTGGCCAGTTAGTCGAGCCCACCCTATCCTGGGAGCCAGTTTTGGCCTCGATGAGGATACCCATGGCCTATGTACTCATCAATAGCCCCAAACCTCCATGCGATTTGGAGAACTGGATGGAGATTTAACCCTAGTTTTATGATCCCTAGGTGCACAATAAATGTATCTACTGGGGATGTAGGCCTGGCCGTTCTTCGACTTGTAAAGTCAGGAGGAGGATCTTCTATTGTAACTTTCGAGTAGTTAGTGATCCTAGAGTCATCCTTCACGAAGTGTATTGAGTGGTTTTCTAACATCGGCTCGATAATTGACCCGAGAGGTCTACCAAGTGGCCATCATTACCGGATTAGATGAGTCGAATGGTTCCAAGCCTTGTTGGCTATCATGCGATCGGGTAGATCTTGAAGTCCCATGCCTTAGATCAAAATATATGCCTTGATTGGACATGATGAATTCGTTAAGCACCTTGGACGCAGCCCTCAAGCTTAGCAGATGAGCATAGTGTCTGAGTTCCTGTTGTGTAGAGAATTCACCGTGCGAATAACCTAGTGTTTCACTACTTAGATGCTCCATCTAATCGAAGTATGTCGTGAAATACGAAGATGGTCATCGGATAGTTATTTAGTAGCCTAAATAAGATAAGCATGTATCACAAAATATTTCCTTTTTCTTTTCTGTACTATTATTGTGTTGTGCTTTTTGCCGAAAGCTGATTAATTGTTGCCGTATATCACCCTCGATCTCAAATTATATGTTTTTTTTTTTTTGCTTTTCTAGCCTAGATATACGATATAGTTAGATATATAATAAAATAATGTATATAGAAAAATAAAATTAAAACAATCTATAAATTAGAACAAAAGACGTTGTGAAGACTCAAGAATAAAAGATTACTCTACGCAGAATATTATATTTAATATGTTTTCATTTAAATTTTTGACCGAGGAAGACTCGAATTCGATTCGATTCGGACACTTTTCCAACCCCATGTCCCCATCACACGTTCCCAGAATAAAAAACCACCCCGCCAGATCATCACCGTCCACCAGAAAACCACACCCAAACCACCCACTCTCCTGCGGGCCCCACAAAATCTCTACCCCACCTGTCCGCCAGTCCAATGCCGCCCCTCCACCCCGACGCTAGCGCCTCCCCCACGTCACCACCTGACCAGGAAGCCAACCGAGCAACCGAAACGAAACGGGCATCCGCCCCCCTTGTCTGTCGTGTGTCGTCTCCGCATTTCCGCACCCCTGTGTTTTCAAACTCGTACGAGACCAGCGAACCTCCACTTGTTATCCAGCCGACCGTACCCCGCTGCCGTCGCGCGCCGGCATTTGCCCCTGCCCCGGCGCCGACGCCCTGCACCTGCAGCTCGATAGCTCTGCTGCTTCCTCGCCATCTCTGACTCCGCGGCGAGCCAGCCCCCCGTCGGCTAGCGGACGCGGGAGGGCGGCGGTGCCGGTGAGGTGTCGTGCCAGGGAGGAGAAGGAGAAGGAGCGGGATGGGGTTCTGGGTGGGGCTGGTATTGGGGGTCGCGGTGGGAGTAGCCATCATCGTCGGCTTCGCTCGCTGCGAGAACTCGCGCGCCGCCCGCCGCCGAAAGCTGGTACGTACGCGTTTCTCACCCCCTGACCTCGGCCGGCTCCGTCCTCGATTCCTCGAATATAATCGACGCGTGCTGCTTACGATAGGAATATGGGATTCGTGGTAGTAGCTCTTAAGAAATCACGTTGCGTATGAATCGAATCGAAGCGAAGACGAACCGCTTCCCTTTCCCTTCCCTTGGTTAGGTTGGGGGGCGTTGGGCTCTACTGTCGGCATGCTTTTCCACTGGTCTCGGATAGTAGATTTGGCCTTGCTGGTGCGCCGGAAAGGCCCAGGTGGTCCCTTTCCCTTTTGGGCTCACTATGTACACAGATGCTTTGACGCCTTGTTGCGATGGGAGTTCAATTACTTGAGGGGTAGCAATCCTTGAATCCTAAGCAGGAGATAGCACGAAGCAAGGTGTTTGGTTTAGGTACTGCAATGCTGGACTGCAGGCCATTTGCCTGTTTCGGTGCTTGTTTCCATGGTTGATAGCATGTGCAAGCTCGTTGTTCGTGGTCACACCCTCTCAATGTGCAAGTTTGCATATGATAAGTTGACAACCACTGAACCACATGCAACAGTTAGCCTACTTTTTGCCCTAGGCCTGTGGTTTGTCCTGATCTTCTCATGGTTTCCATTTCACTAATTTCCATCCATGCGGTTGATTCTGTATATATCTCAAACCTGGAATGGTCCACTTGGTGGGTCTTTTGTCCAGATTGCAGCCATTCCAGATACTAAGAGTGGTCTTCTCTGTTTTTGATGCAGGCTGCTACCATTGCTAGTTTCTCAAAAATGACGATTGAGGATTCGCGAAAGTTACTCCCCGCCGACCTATACCCTTCTTGGGTTGTTTTCTCATCGCAGCAAAAGGTATTTGGCTGTCTTTAGTTAGTTCTAATTCTTCTGCACTATATGTTGATGCATGTATGTTGACGACGCAATATTGCAGTTAAAATGGCTTAATCAGGAGCTGACAAAGATTTGGCCGTTTGTAAATGATGTATGCTTTCTTGCAACAGAACTTCAAATCTTGGACTCAACTTTATCTCTGTTTGACTTGACTTCCATTATGTACAATCTTATTGTATACGCATTTTTTTATTTGACATTCATCATTGCAGGCGGCATCAGAACTGATCAAAACCTCTGTAGAGCCTGTTCTTGAACAATATAGGCCAATAATCCTAGCATCCCTGAAGTTCTCAAAACTCACTCTTGGTACTGTTGCACCACAGTTTACCGGTAGGTTTCTTCAAAGTTCAAACTCCTCCCTTCATTAATTTCCATCACTGTCATACTAGCATTTTCCATCACTGTCATACTAGTATTTGATTTACTTCTATATGATCGAACCAAAGTGTGAGATTTTTAATTTGAGACTATGCCACATAGGACTGCACCTCATGTTATAGAAATCCACATAGGACAGTACTGTGTATACTTTTATCTGATGACAATTACTACTGTATATTCCCCAGTTTTTTGGATTACAAAAGTATAACTCACAATTCGGGATGCATACATCCATTAAACTTGACAAACATCTAGATAGGTGCACACCAGGATTTCAACCCTGGTGCATGAGTCATGCACCCATGACTCCACCACCATCACTGATGGTGCTTTTGCCCATGACACTAGGGCGTGTCCAAAGGCTAGCTACATAGTAGATAAGTCTGATGTGGAAGAGTGAAGAACATGAGAGAGAATGCTTGCTAGCGAGTAGCGATGAACAAATAGCTAGGCTATTTCACTTAGATCGTGGAGACAAGAATGTGAGAGAAGAGATAGATGCTGGGTAATAATGAGAAGAGAGTATAAAATAATATTTCTTACTTTCTCTTGTGTCCAATTGAGCTGGCTAGTGGCTACGTAGCAGGCTCCATTTTTGGACGCCCTAAATTTAACTGTTTAGTTGTTACAGAACTGTTATCCTATAAAAGTTCATGAATTCGATTTTCTTTGCTTTGAACAAAAGTGCATTCAAACAAGACACAACAGATCAAGCTATTGCATTTATACTCTAGTTAGTGATTGCTGAAGTCTTTGAAATAAAACAAGAATCAGAAGGGTTTGATGGTCCATTGTGTGAAAATTCCCTTTAGTTCTTTTAGATGTATAATACGCTGTCAATAAACTGGACTGGAACCTACGATAAAGGGGCAGTCGAGTGCCCTTGTTATAGTTCATAGGGTATGGTTACTTCTGCAACCCGTTCATTTTGTAATGCAAAAGTATATAGAAATAATATGTTGTGTTATGGTGAGTTTGCAGCAGTCTTCAATTTCGTGGTTTGTGTTATTTGATTTTCATTTTCTATCTAGGCTCATCAAAGATGTGGTATAAGTTCCTCATTACCTGGTATGTTGCTGGTGCAGGTATTTCCATCCTTGAGAATACTAAGGAATCAGGTATTGTCATGGAGCTAGAGATGAATTGGGATGCCAATCCAAGTATCATACTTGCTGTAAAAACTAGACTTGGTGTCGCGCTTCCAATACAGGTGAGATATTTCACGGCTATGCCCTGGTCCTTTAATATAAATGCCACCATATGAGGATGCATTAAATGCATCAGTTATGCCTACCTCACACAGTTGACCATTATGGCTATCCAGTTGGAATAATTTGTTGGACTTCATGTGCTTGTGCTAAGAAAGATGAAATTTACATCACAGCTATTCTCTGGTTTACTCATAATGATTTTTTTCCCCACATTTGTATATGGTATCACGAATAGAGTGATGTCCATGTCAAAATTTGAAAGTGGATGCACCATAATCTGCGTGAGTGGTCTTGCCATATAGGTGAAGGACATTGGCTTTACAGGAGTTTTCCGCTTGATTTTCAAACCACTAGTTGAAGAGCTACCTTGCTTTGGAGCTGTTTGCTTTTCTCTACGACAGAAGGTTTCTTTTCTCCCTTTTTTCTTTGTTTTTTCTGACATGTGTTGCCTTAATCTCATTTATTTTTCTCAAATCGTGTGGCATGTCAGAAAAAGCTGGATTTCAGACTGAAGGTCATTGGTGGCGAAATTTCTTCTGTACCTGGAATTTCAGATGCTCTTGAGGTTTGTCAATACATTAATATTTGTAGCAGATAATTGGGTGTTGTGTTCCCTATACTTGAGATGGTGTAATTATCCTTTTGTGCAGGACACTATAAAAAATGCTATTGAAGATTCAATTACATGGCCAGTAAGGAAAGTCATTCCTATTATACCTGGGGATTACAGGTAATCTGATTCGTGGATACTAATGTCATTCTAGCCTGTATATTGTTAAATCACATAGGAAAGATCATAACTGATTATATATACAGTGATCTGGAACTGAAGCCTGTTGGTACCTTGGAAGTCAAGCTTGTGCAGGCAAGAGATTTGACAAACAAAGATCTGATAGGAAAATCGGATCCTTTTGCCATTGTATATGTGCGTCCATTACCAGACAAAATGAAGAGAAGTAAAATAATTGTAAGTTTAGTTGCTTGTTTGTGAGCTCTGTCTTTTGGAGTTATTTCTAACCGCTTTATTCAACTACTTTACAGAACAATGATCTGAACCCTATCTGGAATGAACACTTTGAGTTTACTGTTGAAGATGCTGATACTCAGAGTGTAACCGTGAAGATTTATGATGATGATGGCATTCAAGAATCTGAATTGATTGGCTGTGCTCAAGTCAGGCTGAAGGATCTACAACCAGGCAAAGTGAAGGATGTCTGGTTAAAACTTGTAAAAGATCTGGAGATTCAAAGGGACAGGAAAGATCGGGGTCAGGTGAGCCTGATTTTCATGAAAGCAGCCCTGCTAACTTTTCCTTTCCCTGACCCTAGAAACTTGTCTTATTTCTTTTTCTTTTTGAGGAACAAGCTTTACCATGCCTTGTTATCATCCATCAGGGGTGTTGTCATAGAGGTAACATAATATTTTCCTCGTGGCATACATGATTAAAACAGGTGCACCTTGAGCTGCTCTACTGTCCATTTGACATGAAGGAAGAGGCACCAAATCCTTTCAGCCAACAGTTTTCGATGACTTCATTGGAGAGAACAATGACAAACATGGAAAATGGATCAGGGGGCTCTAGTTTTGATAGGCTGTCTTCTAGAAAGAAAAGAGAAATTATCATACGAGGAGTCCTTTCAGTAACAGTGATATCTGGGGAGGATCTGCCTGCGATGGATATGAATGGAAAATCTGACCCATATGTAGTACTTTCTCTCAAGAAGACAAAGACAAAGTACAAGACAAGGGTAATTTCTTCATCAAATACAAATTACTTAGTGATGTGTACATATCTCCGAGTCGTATTGAACTGCTATGTCTAAACATGATTAGTCAATTTTTTTTATGGACTCACAAAGATGACATCAGTTTGGTTAGCTACATATTGTGTTTAATTCTATTTATAATTCGATCAGTAGAGAACCATAATAGTGCTATGCTCAGAAAATGCTTGGACAAAGCAAGTCTTTAACTGCCCCTATGATGTGACTGACCACAGGTTGTGAACGAAAGCTTGAACCCAGTATGGAATCAGACTTTTGATTTTGTCGTTGAAGATGGCTTACATGACATGCTTATGCTGGAAGTATATGACCATGACACTTTTCGTAGAGTAAGTTCAACTGGAGCTTTCATATGCTTACCAGCGGAGTAGTTTGTCTACTGCAAATGTAAGGTAACCGCCGAATATGCTTTGTGTAGGATTACATGGGGCGGTGCATCCTGACCTTGACAAAAGTTTTGCTGGAAGAAGAGTACAAGGAAAGCTTCAACCTGGAGGGAGCAAAGAGTGGGAAGCTGAACTTGCATCTGAAGTGGTCGCCACAACCAATCATGCGTGATTCCCGAGAAGCAGATAGCTTAAGGTTCAGATAAGCGCAGTAAGTGTGCACGTCTGGCTGCTGTCCATGGTGTTTTGGGGGTTCTGACTCGGCCTTGAGACCTGCTTGGTTGAGCGTTTGCGGCTTTTTCAGGTGCAAATTTATCCGTTGCACATATGCATGCGGCTTTTTCAGGTGCAAATTGATCCGTTGCACATATACATGCGGCTGCTATGTTTCGATCGGTTAAGCTGTCGGCGCATCGCAATGGTTTGTCTGTATCCTCCTTGTAATGCCATATTCATAGTAGAAAAATGTGTAAATCAGGAATCTAGTGGAAACAAAATTAGCAGTTGACGCAATCACAGTCACGGATGGTTGCTCCCATCAAGCTCACCATGGTTAATGTACGCTGACGCTCCAATGTCGTGCTGTCGTGCACTGCACTGTGTCGAAAGATGCTTCGACTGGAGTTGCTTTCCGCAACTGTATGTTGGGACGACGCATGCGAACTCTGCTGTCAGATTGTGACGTCGGAGCGCGAGGAAAATGATGTACACACTTGCGTTTCACGTGCAGCGTGTGAGTACTGTCGTTAGAAAGGGAAGGAACAAAAAGACAGTCGCTCGAGATTTCTGATATAGGTGTGGTAGTGCCCATCTGAGATTGGCTAAAAATGAAAGTACATATCTTGGTGCCAGAATTTCATATTTTCATGCAACGTCAAATGGGAAGTCTGAAAGGGGGTCCGTCAGGTTCCCTTGCTCCAACTTCTCTACCGCAATTACAAATACGGAGTAGATCAGAAAATACACGAAAAGCACACAAATCACACGCGGACCATTGTACGTAGCAGGCATCCAATTCGTCCCATCTCTTAGCGCAGCATGCGTGCCTCGTCGCACAAAACAAAGATCCTAATAAAAGGCCAAAACCTGGGTGTCCCATCCCATCAGTTCCTGACATATGGCGGCTGCAACATGCAATAGACTAGTCTCTCCAAGAAACTCCGGTCAACGGAGGGACACGGACTCACTAAAGCAGCCAAACACCATTTCCTAACCAACTAGCATATGAAAGACATCGCAGCCAAAAAAAGCCCAAAGCTCACGAAAGATTCTCACATTTGGAGCTGGACGGAGGCTTTCAGACCCGGACAGGAGGCGCATGAGCATCCCAGAGTTTCCATCTTCGGCGGATTCGTTTGGACACTTTTTGGAGCTGGACGGAGGCTTTCAGACCCGGACAGGAGGCGCACGAGCATCCCAGAGTTTCCATCTTCGGCGGATTCGTTTGGAGCTTTTGACGCCATCGCCCGGGACAAAACGCTCAGGGCTCCGCCTCCGCGGGCATCCTTCCCTTGCTCCTCCCGCCCCGCGGCCCGCGCCAACGAAACGAGTTCCAGGCGCAGGGGCGGGCACGGAGCACGCGTCTCCGCACCTGGCGAGGCTGTTCGCCAGCTTCTGTTTCTAGCATGTCACAAAAGCTGATACTGAAGTAAGAACTTTTTACCTGACCCCTCTTGACTTTTTTTCTTAAAAAAAATAGCTGATATGATGGGATTCAGGTATCTCAAAATATAACGGGCTGCAAGTAACAGTACTCCCTTTGTCAAGTACCGTTCTCATTTTCCGAGGAGTTAAACACTTTTAACTTTGAGTAAATATATATATATATATGATATTAATATTTATAGTATATAATTAGTATCATTAGATATATCATTAAATCTATTTTTATAATAAACTTATTTAAAAATATAAATGTTGTTAATATTTTTTTATAAATCTAGTTAAATTTTAAAAAAATTGATAGGCACGAATAGCATAGCGACACTTATTTTGAAATGGAGGGAGTATGTTGCTTGCGCAGATAAATAAAGAACCTTTCTCTCATTTTTTTTCAATCTCCACAAGCTAAAATTAAGCACGGAGGGAGTATCATTCAGATTTGGCATGAGTATTTTATATAATAATAGATTATTACACATGGTAGGGGCCTAGCAAATTTAAGAAAGTTTGACAAGCACACTTATTTTGGACGGAGAGAGTACGTTGCTTGCGCAGATAAATAAAGAACTTTCTCTCTCTTTTTTCAATCTCCACGAGCTAAAATTAAGCACGGATCGAGTGAGTATCATTCAGATTTGGCACGAATATTTTATATAAAATAGATTATTATTACACATAGTAGGGGCCCTGGCCCCTTCAGACTTTTTTATAAAAAAAATGCTGATACAGATGCGATTCAGATTTGGCGTCTCAAAATATAACGGGCTGCAAGTAACACTATGTTGCTTGCGCAGATAAATAAAGAACCTTTTCTCTCTCTTTTTTTTTTCTTCCCAAAACTCCAGAAAGGAGCCGTGCAAATTGCTGACGCAATGCCAAATTATTCCCAACACACGTGATTAGCTCATGCCATACGTCCATGTCTGTGAACCATGATCATCGTGGCACGTACTGGTACATGAACAGAACAGACTGGGCATCGGCTGGACGCCTCCTCGTTGGCATGTACCCCAACTGGCTGGCGCCAAAGTTACGGTCCACAATCATACAATGCTTGCGATGCGCACCGGCAATATTCTTTCTCGACACGGTGCTTAACTGGAGCAGTATATGTATAGTAGTAAACAAACAGGCTCATGCGTCACCCCTTTCCCTTTGGAAGCTACTCCTAGTTGATTTGAGCTGGTACTAGTAAGTCTTTTTTTGTAACAAAACCTAGGGTCTTTATATGGGAGTATCCAATGCGTTGTTCTCTTGTGAGAGCACTTGTTATGTTTGGCAACAGAATAGTAAAGTACGGAGTAGTACCCACTTTGCGATCAGCTATGCTACTTATATTAGTACAAAATAACGAAGCAGCACCGATGCACATGGCATCACTCTTGACGCACATTCCACACACAAGAGAAGGCGAAAATATCTTCCTCCCTCTCTCTTAAAAAAGTGCACATATCTTGGTGTTTGCAGAGGGAAACAAAGTGTAAATATCTCAGTTTATATACCAGTGAAAATGCTAAGATGATTGACGGACCATGGTCCTAGGATTCCCGTGGAGGTACTACCCGTATAGGCCCTGGGATGGCCCACGATCTGTTGAAGGACGCGGGACAAAGTGATGTGGACTTTAAGCTATTCCAAATCAACTTAGTCGGTTTACTATGAAAGCTAGATGTTGTAATAGGATTATGACTCTTCTCTTGTAACCGACTAGAACTAGATACGTGTCCTTACCCTCTCTCTTGTATAAAGAGAGGGACAACGCATCCCCATGTAACCCTAACAATCATACAATCAATCCAACGCAAAAGGCTACACACCGACTCGATGTAAAGACTATTACTCGGAAAGAGGGCCCGAACCAGTATAAATCGTTCATCTCTTTGCGTTTATTGTCGAGTTCTCAGTCGCCAAAGCCCTTCGAACATCATCCCGGGTAACCCCGTGATGAGTTGCCGGTCATCAAACACCGACAACTGGCGCGCCATATAGGGGTTTTCGGTGACTTCGAGCTCGGCGGACCTCGACGACATAATTTTTTCGGCGGGAATCACCTTCATCTTCGGCTCCTGGATCTGAAAGGCAGACGACAACGACAAGCTCCAAAGTCGTCTCATGAAGATCCTGGCACCTCAAGCTTCACCAGATGTCTCGACGACCACGCTGGATCAACTCACCGAGAAGTTTTTGCACCTCTCAATTTCAGATTCAACTCAAACTCAGGAGGTCACCATCAACCATGACTCCCGCTCGAACATGTCACCTTTGTCTGAGGCGGAGACCCCATCTAAAGTCCAACTCGAAGACCCTGTTCGTTTTCCACTCGGACTCAAGAATTCAACTTCAATCTATCAAGATACGATCAGCTACCTCGTGTAATCTGAGCAAGAGATCCCTCTTGCGGGTGCCCAGAGAGGATTGGTTCTATCCATCATACCCGAAGGAGGCATTGTCTATTGGCCAGGTGCTCGACCCGACACTTCTTTAACAGATCCATCTCGTCTAGTCGGCATGGTGGAGCTCTTGCCTTATCAGGATGACAGCACTCTTCCAGCAGACAACAATGATCACGATACTACAGAGATCTTGATATTGCGATGACTACAGAATCTAGAACTCACTCGCCCACGAGGCACTCTAGAGAAGTCTTTATGGTTGGGCAACCACCCCGGATCCCTGTGCCTAACCCACCAGATATCCAAGATGGAGAGGAAGCCTTGTCCGACATCTCCCCGTACATTGCGCCACCTAACGGAGAAACCAATGAGCAAAGGATGGCTAGGGAAAAGAAAAACAGAGCTCGACAGGCTCGGTGCAACCACACCCAACACCACAGGGAAGAGTGGCAGCGGTATCAATTGGCTTGTTGAGACGTTGAACGACGATGCTTGGCTGCAGAGGTAGCATATGAACAGTGTCTACGAGATGAAGAAGAACGGCAGTGCCAAGACCGTGACGCCGTCAGAGCATCCGTATCATGCAACCTTGAGCCTGAGTTCATAGAAATAGCTAGCCATAGGGTCTTTACCATGCCCTACGCTAACGTCTACTCCTTGATAGAAGAGATGGCAGCCATAGAAAACCCTACTCCAGATCAGCAACGACTCAAAGTCATTTTGAAATCAACAGCCCTTCAAATGCAGGCTGCAAAAGCAACATCTCAAACTAACCCTTCCCGAGGACCAGAGGCGCGGGCACCAGTCCACTCTCATCTTGGACCGTAGGGTAACCAAGGAGGAGAATAACGAGTACCAGCCCACTCCCATCTAGTGCTGCAGGGTAACCAGAATAGGAATCAGGGTGCCACGCAGTCAGCCTATCATGGGCACCAGTACAGTAACCGGGAAGGCAGAGGAGAGTCCGAGTACAGAGAGGCCGGTATCCTACCGGACAGGTTCCCATATTTCTCTGATAGACTACTCTCTGTCTGGCTTCCCTACAAGTTTAAGCCATCCAACCATACTAAGTACGACGGGAAGACAGAACCCAACCAATGGTTGCGCATCTATTCTCAATCCATCGAGTTGGCAGACAGAGATGACAACATCAAAGTATTGTATTTTCCCATGGCACTCGACACTGTGCCTCTCGCCTGGTTTGATAGATTACGAGCCCACTCCATCGACACTTGGGGATAGCTTCAGCGCAAATTCTGTGAAAATTTTTGCGGCGTCCTCACCCATCCAAGTACTCGGAACAAGCTTAGAACTTGCAAACAGAAACCAGATGAATCCTTCCAGCAATATTATCACCGTTTCGCTGAAATACGAGCCCAGGTCTTTGATATCACATACAGGGAGGTGATAGATCACTTCGCTAACAGGATTAAATACAAGTGGCGGTTTGAAAAGTTCTATGATGATAATCTAGAGACCGCCGAAGAATTCAAGCGAACAGTACAGAAGATGATTGCGTCTGAAGAACGTACTCGTGAATGATTCCCACGCGGTCCACAAGACAAAGGTTACGACCCTAGAAGCAATCAGGGTGGACAATCCGCCAGAAAGAGAGGACCCGACAACACCCTTGCTTCCATGGATAGGTCCAAGAAGTCTAACAAGAATAACAAGAAGTTCGAAGACCTCAAGAATTTACCCTGTCCTTTCCACAAGAACGGCAAGCACATGGCGGCAGAGTGTAGACAACTCCAAGAACTGGGTTTCTACGCCAAAAGCAACAAAGGCAAGGGTAAAGCTAATAACAACAAAGATGGAGACGACAACGCTGACCCTGGCTTTCAACAGCCCAAGGGACAAATTGCAGTAATCTTTGCTAGGCTACCGACTTCATCAAACAAGCGCTCAGGGAAGTTGGCTCTTCGGGACATCATGGCAGGAGAACCCTCAACACCAAAATATCTTAATTGGTCCGAGTACCCGATTGAGTTTTCCAAAAAAGATCAATGGACTAGTGTGACTAATACCGGCCACTATCCACTTGTCCTGGGTCCAACAATAGCCGGCATGATAGTCCCCAAGGTCTTGATCGATGGCGGCGCAGAATTAAATATAATATTTGCAGATACGCTGAAGAAGATAGGTCTGGACTTTACCAGCCTACTCACCCCCACTAACGTCCCTTTTACGGGATAGTACTCGGCAAGGCTGCCATGCCATTCGGATAGATCACGCTCCCGGTAACGTTTGGCAACCCAAACAATTTCTGAATGGAGTTCATCAAGTTCGAAGTGGCTGATTTTGAATCATCATACCATGCTATCTTCGGTCGACCTGCCTTGGCCAAGTTTATGGCCATACCACATTACCCATACCTCTTGATCATGATGCCGGGTCCCAACGGTGTACTCTCCTTTCGAGGTGACCTCAAGTGCTTATATGACTGTGACACAAAAGTTGTCCAGATTGCAGCCATAACACAACAAGTCTATGAAGCACAAGAGATTGCCAATATTGCACATCAGACTAAGCCAGAAGACACGAAGATTCCGACTAATAAGGCAGGAATCATTGCCCCACCCTCTAAGACGGATACCATCGAGATTGATCTGGGTACTGGTGATCCCTCTAAGACGGCTATCATCAGCGCCCACATCTCTAAAGAACAGGAACTCGCGCTCACCAACTTTCTCAAGGAAAACAAGGATATCTTTGCATGGAAGCCGGCTGATATGTCGGGTGTTCTGAGAGAGTTGGCTGAGCACAAATTAGATTTAAATCCTGGCTCAAAGCTGGTTAAGCAACGTCTACGGCGGTTCTCACCTGATAAGAAAGCGACAATCAAGAAGGAAATCACCAAGCTATTGGCAGCCGGGTTCATTAGGGAAATTCTTCACCCTGACTGGCTAGCCAATCCAGTACTCGTCCAGAAGAAAAACGCGAAAGAGTGGCGTATGTGCGTCGACTACACAGATGTCCACAAGCACTGCCTGAAGGATCTCTTTGGCTTACCTCGCATTGATCAGATCGTAGACTCCACGACCGGGTCAGCTCTTTTATCCTTCCTTGATTGTTACTCGGGATAACATCAGATTGCCCTCTGTAAAGAAGACCAGAGCAAAACATCCTTCATCACTCCGTTTGGTGCCTACTGTTACACAACCATGTCCTTTGGGTTAAAAAACGCTGGGGCAACCTATCAGCGGGCTATCCAGATGTGCCTAAGCTAATAGATCGGTCATAATGTAGAAGCCTACATGGATGATGTCGTCGTCAAGACCAAGGACCCCTCTGCTCTGATCGTAGACCTCAAGCAAACTTTTGATAATCTTCGTGAGTACAAGTGGAAGCTTAACCCAACCAAGTGTGTGTTTGGAGTTCCTTCCAGACATCTATTGGGTTTCCTCGTGAGCCATCGGGGTATCGAAGCTAGCACAAACTAGATTCGAGCAATCACTCAAATGACTCAATCTCACTATGTCAAAGATGTTCAGAAACTGACAGGGTGCATGGCAGCCCTCAATCGTTTTATCTCGCGACTCGAGAAGAAAGGTTTGCCCTTCTTTAAGTTACTGAAAAAGACGGGCAAGTTCGAGTGGACAACCAAAGCTGACAAAGCCTTCTAGAAGCTCAAAGAATACCTGTCCACCTATCCAATTCTTAATCCACACGAGAAGCACGAACCACTCTTACTTTACATTGTAGCTACTATTACGGTAGTCAGCACGGCAATAGTCGTGGAGCAGGCTAAAGAAGGGCACGTATATAAGGTACAACGACCTATCTACTATATTAGCGAGGTGCTGTCAGAATCCAAGGTCAAGTACCCGCACGTGCAAAAACTCCTCTATGCCCTCTTGATTACTTCACGCAAGCTACGCCACTACTTTGACAAACCTAAGGTAACAGTGGTATCCAACTTCCCACTTGGCGATGTCTTACGCAATCAGGATGCAACAGGACACATATCCAAATGGGTCAGTTGAACTTGGAGCTCAGAACATTGAGTTCATCTCCCGCAAGGCTATCAAATCTCAAGCCTTGGCTGATTTCATAGCCAAGTGGACCGAAGCCCAGCAGCCTACTCCAACACTTATTCTCGACCATTGGAAAATGTATTTTGATGGTTCCCTCAAGCTAGGAGGTGCAGACGCTGGCGTTTTCTTCATATCTCTAGATAGAAAGCAGCTTAAATATGTCCTACAAATACTTTGGCCTGCTACCAACAATGAAGCTGAGTACGAGGCCCTCCTTCATGGCCTCCGAGTAGTAGTCTCACTTGGCATCAAGCGTTTACTCGTCTATGGCGACTCCTCGGTGGTCATCAACCAAGTTAACAAGGATTAGGACTACACCAAGGAAACCATGGACGCTTACTGCGTAGAACTCCGTAAATTTGAGAAACACTTCTAAGGTATAGAAATCCTCCATGTTATGCGAGATCTCAACGTTGCAGCTGATGTTTTGGCCAAATTGGGATCAGATAGAGCCTAGGTACCCCCTGATGTATTTGTTCAGAAACTCCAAGACCCTTCAATCAAGCAAGAGGCCTCCACACCCACCAATACTCTGACTCCTGATGTCCAGGTACTAGTGGTCAACCCGGCATGAACGCAAGTATTTATTGATTACATCCGAGATCACAAGTTGCCCGACAATAAAGTAGAAGCAAAGCAGATCACGCGTAGAAGTAAAAATTATGTCTTAGTCGGAGACAGGCTCTACCGATGGGGCACATCATTTGGTGTTCTCCTCAAATGCATTATACCTGAAGAAGGTGTCGATGTTTTACCACCGATAGCCTACCAGGGGTACCCGGGGCAGTTTGTTCGGGCTTCAGCGTATGCAGAACTCGACGGTTAACGCAAGAGATAGTCGATTTATCCTGGTTCGGACCCTCGATTGTGATCGAGTAATAGCCCTACGTCCAGTTGGCGTTAGCCTTTGCGTTGGATTGATTATCTGAAAAATCTCTCGTCTCTAGGAATCCTGCCCTCCTTTATATAGTCAGGAGGCCAGAGTCCTAGTCGGTTTACAATGAGAGTTTCTAGTAGGATTACAGAATAATACTACTACTAAGATTACATGGGAAGAATCCTAGTTAGACTAGATCTTCTCCCTTCCTTGCGGGGTATCCCATGGGTCCCGCACCGATAAGCCCCCGAGCACTTCATGGTTGAGCTTTGGAAGCCTCGTCTTGTTCCTTTAGGTCTTGCCGAGTAGGAACAAGCGTCGTTCGAGTGCTTTCTTGAGCGAAACCGTGTAGCGCTTCTTGGGATCATCGAGTGGTTTGTGCTTTTTTGAACAAAAAGTATACCCATCTGGGTGTAGCCCCCGAGCCTCTAGCTTTTTGGAACAAGGAGCTGGAGGGTCTTGTCTTGAAATTGCTCTGATTCTTCATCGAAGGGCTCCCGAGCATATACCCGGGTTTTTTTATCAAAAAGAACTCAGATATAGTTTGGTCCGGGTTCTTTTTGTCGTGAGGTCTTGAAGTGGTATGTCTTGAAGAAGTCTTCTTGGTGACGTGCGCTTTTTCAAAGAAAAAAATGCACTCACTGAGTGTAGCCCCCGAGCCTCTTGCTATTTGGAACAAAAAGTTGGAGGGTCTTGAGTCTTATGTTGTTTGAAAACTGCTGTCTTGAAGAAGTCTTTTGAGTGATGTGCGCTTTTTTTTGAAGAAAAAGTGCACTCACTGAGTGTAGCCCCCGAGCCTCTTGCTATTTGGAACAAAGAGTTGGAGGGTATTGAATCTGAGTTGTTCAAAGAACTGAAAACCTCTCCTGTTGCAGCCCCCGAGCATATACCTGGGTTCTTTTATTCAAAAAGAACTCGATACAGGATCTTGGCATGCTCTCTGGTAGTCTGCTATTGTCAGATGTAGTTGTATGGTGGTGGTTGAGAGTAAATGATGTTTGTTCACGAGTTATACAGTGTTGGTATATTCTTCCGAATATGCTCGTTCTTGAGTACTGTTCCTTCACGCATGAGTCCTCTTTTATTGAATTCTATCTTTTCACTGTGTCCTTTGTTAGGTTTGTTTCATTTGTGCTCCCGGTCCATGTGCACCGTTTCTTTGGTCTATAAATACCCTCCTAGTGTGCTGTTTTAATTCATCGAGCATTTTGTTGCGTGGTCTGAAATGTCCGTAGTCATGAATATGATAGTTTGTGAAGTAGAGCAGCCCCCGGACGTATTTTGTAGTTCTTGTATGTCTTGTCGTAGCTAGAGGAAGTCTTGTGATAGGGATTAGAGGTAGACTAATCCCACAGCGGCATTGTACTGGGAAGTACGTGGTGGTAGTTGGAGGAAGTCTTGTGATGTGGGATACATTCCTTCATCCAGCAGTTCTGGGTTGATCCTCATCGCCTGCCCTGAGACTGTCCAACGCAGATCAACACCATATCCAGCATCACATCGGATTTGGATAGACAGATGCCTGCCGGCCTCCCCTGGTCCATGTTGTCCCGCCGTGCTGCTGATTTCCGCCTTGGATGTACTGCGTTCGTCCTTTGAAGAAAACAGTGTAGCCGAGTGCGGTTTGTTCTACCGAGTAGCAATTTAGAACACGTAGTCGTTCCAGAGCCTAGTTGTGTCCGAGTTCCTCTTTGCTACCTTGCTTGTCGTAGTACCGAGTTCGTTGGGTCTTATAAGATGTGTAATTTTGTATTTTTTGAAGCTATTTATAATGGAAAGAATCTTGACTTCTGAGTTGTCATTCTTTTTTCTGCTGAAGTCCTGGTTGTTTATGAGATTCCCGAGTTCTTTCTATAAGAACCGGGTTCTTGTGTTTCTTGTGAGGTAACCCTTCTTTGCTTCATGGTCGATGAGTTCTGATGTAAACTAGGCCCGATCTTCCGAAAGGTATGATAGCATCGATTAATGGAGACTCGACGTTCACGATCTAGGCTTCGAACCAAGACTGATTCGGACCCCCACAATCGTTACACCACTGCTCCGTTGGTTATCAACCACGCGAACGCGA